>OZ010791.1:184344683-184867366 GCA_963932465.1 Maratus speciosus | reverse complement strand
GTTTGGCACATCTTTTTTGGTGCTTTGACTAAATTCACATTTTTCCCGCGTTATTTTGACGAAATTCGCGTTTTTTCCGCGATCCTTTTGTCGAAATTCGCTATTTTTTCGCGAGCCTGTCACGAAAATCGTTTGTTTTTTTTTCGCGAGCCTGTCACGAAAATCGTGTTTTTTTTTCGCGATACTTCGACAAAATTCGGCTTTATTCCGCGATTTTTTGGCGAAATTCGCTATTTTTTCGTGATCTTTTGACGAAACACTGTTTTGTCTCAGCCCTTTTACGGAAATAGTGTTTTTTTTCGCGATATTTTGATGAAATTTGTGTTTTTTTTCGCGATCCTTTGACGAAAATCGTTTTTTACGCTATTTTTTGACGATATTCGCTATTTTTTCGCGATCGTTTAACGAAAATTGGCTTTTTTCCGCGATATTTTGATGAAATTTGCGCATTTTCGCGATCCTTTGGAAAAATTCGGCTTTTTCCGCGATTTTTTGACGAAATTCGCTATTTTTTCGCAATCTTTTAACGAAATACGTTAATTTGTCGCAGCTCTTTTGCGAAAATCGCGTTTTTTCGCTATATTTTGATGAAATTTGCGCTTGTTTCCGCGATATTTTGATGAAATTTGAGCTTGTTTCCGCGATATTTTGATGAAATTTGAGGCTTATTTCCGTGATATTTTGATGAAATTTGAGCTTATTTCCGTGATCCTTTGACGAAATACGCTTTTTTTTCGCGGCCCTTTTACGAAAATCGCTGTTTTGCGCGATATTTTGATGAGATTTGCGCTTTTTTCGCGATCCTTTTTTCGCGATCCTTTGACAAAATTCCGGCTTTTCCCCCGCGATTTTTTGACGAAATTAGCTATTTTTTTTTGCAATCTTTTAACGAAATACGCTAATTTGTCGCGGCCCTTTTACGGAAATCGCTGTTTTTGCGCGATATTTTCGCCTTTTCGCGATTCTTTGACGAAAATCGGCCTTTTTCCCCGCGATTTTTGACGAAATTACGCGTCCCACGGGACGCGTAAGAGCTATTTTTTGCGTCCCGCCTCCGATTTTTCGCGTAATTTACGCGCTATAGCGCGTCCGCGGCATCCCTGCTAATTATTAAAGTTAATAGTGGTTATTTTAGTAAGTACCTTTTTCAGTATATTTATATATTTGTACTCAATTCCCCTGTAAGCATCTGTGCTCAGGGCCCCCAAATTTGTAAATCGGTCCCTGCTTGGAATCCCACCCCAATACCCATTTCTTGTCTTTGGTAGTCTTAATATAAATTGTATCATGCGCTTTGCCCCCAAATTTGTAAATCGGTCCCTGCTTGGAACCCCCCCCCCCCCCCAATACCGATTTCTTGTCTTTGGTAGTCTTAATATAATTTGTATCATGCGCTTTTTAAATCTAGAGTTAAACGTTGCTTTAATACAAGAAAAATTATTTAAATGCTACTTATGTGTTTATCTTAACGTATATTACTTATGAAATATTTACAAGATATTTCTGCAAAACATGCAAATTTTTCTGATTTTGTATAACGCTGTTAAAATGGATCTATTATAAATCTAGCAATTAGTTTAACAGTTACGAAATAAAAACTATTCCGGGTGAAAGAATATTCATGAAGCATTTTAAGCTATGAATAGCTAATAAAGTTTTAAACCTGAGAAATTTTTTTATCCATCATTAAAAAAATATATACAATATTCCATTTCTACGTCTGATGTTAAAAAGAATAACAAAACGACAACAACAGAAGAAAAAAAGTTAGTTGAAAAAAGCTAGTTGAAAAATGACCACTTATTTCTCAATCTGCCTGGTTCTTTCAGGCTTATTGTAATGAGTCTACGAAGTTTTAGGCTAATTAGAAAATGACCAACTGTTTGTCCAGGTTTCGTGTTCTGCCCGACTCGAACCTGAAAATTGCATTTGAAGTCAACTCGAACGCGACAGAAAAAATGTTCCATCGAACCGTAACCCGATCCGAACACGACAACATAATGTAAGCCGAAATGCAAACGGACTCGAACCTGGGAATTCCATTTGAAGCGACCCAAACCCGACAAAAAAAAAAAAAAAAAAAAAAAAAAAAAAAAAATTGTGTGTGTGGTTTTTTCCCGACAAAAAAGTGTTTTTTTTTTTTTTTTTTTTTTTTTTTTAATTTAAACTACTTTTATTATAAAACTGATATCTTTATATCCGCTGGCGTGAATTTCTCTGCAAACTTGCCGAAATATCGCCAAATTTGACGTCTAAAATAAATCGCCATAATTGAAGCCAACTTGGTTATATCTGACTAGTTTGGCGGAATTTTTATTCAAATTAAATGTATCTTCTCTAATTGGGTTCTTTGAATTTTAGCTTTGTAATTTCGAAGCTAATTTTATTCAAAATCGAAAAATTAGCTATTTTTTTTTTTCTTTAATTTAAACCAAGAAATAGGTAAGCTAATTCTATTCGAATTTAAGCTACCCTTTCCTCCTGGTACAGGCCGGAAGGATTTTTTTTATCTGTGTTACATGACTTAAGGTAAGCGATAAGCCCCTAAACGTACACCATCAAGTTGTATTAATTTTTGGCTCAGGCACAACTTCCCTTTCGGCAGAACTGGATCATTAGATTTTCCTATTTCCAATCTTTCATAAAATGTGAGATTTTTTTTTTGTCTTTTTGTCTGATAACATAGCGTTTCATACAGTCACCTTCCCGTCTGCAACGTCAATTTAAAAATGATAGTGATACATTAATTTTAATGTGACAAATCTTGAAAAAATACATTCTGAAATAAATGAATTTAAATTCAGGAAGAAGACGCTGCAGCCTCAGACAACAACTTAATATCCTTTGGTTTAGTTATCGTATTTACGTGTGGGTTGTGCAGTTTTATCTTTAAAGCACTAAAGTATTTTGTAAGCTAAAATAATTAAAAAATGTCCGTTTTTCTAAATTTTTGTCTCCCGGGTCTCCTTAACTCCTTCGCGACGAGCGTCCTTTACAGAATTTTTAAATCTTTTACCACCGGTTTTTCAAAGCAGAAAATTTCGCCTAATTGAATAGCAGAAATGCTATGATTAAATAAGGAAAAGATTACAATTAAAAAATAACTGGTGATAATCGAGGATTCTGAGCAGCTGCTTATTCGTATACGTGTCGCTCATCCCAAAAGGGTTAAATGTTTATTTTATCCTAGATAAGCGATGCTTAACTTTTTAAGAAGGAAAATTATCTCCAACATGGTTATTTTCTGTGTTCTGTTGTTTTAAAGATTTAAAAGTGGAAACGGATTTTCTTTCTTATGCTGTTAAATTCCATTTTTAAAAATGTTGAATGTTCTTATTTCTCTTTTATTTGTCTCGAATTTCTTCTCCTTTTTTTTTTCTTTTGTTTACTAACAAAAATATAAAAATATTAAGCTATTTATATTCACACTAATTATGCGCTGTCGAAAATATACAAGTGTACATATTGCTACTGTATCTGTAACCAGCTGTCGTCAGCTGTTGCTAAAAAATGTGAATAAATATTTAATTTTGTATAAAGTGCAAACAGCTAATGAGGAATGTAAAGATCAGCAGATCGTTTAGTTTATCTCCCCTCCTCTACCCTTTAAAACTAAAAAACGAACTTGTTATTGAGGTAGCAAAGCTCATATTTGGAAATTTTACTTTTGCATTGTCTTTGGGTGAAACAAATTATTCTTAATTTTAATCGAATTCAGTCAGTTTGAGTTCAACTGCTTTATCTCTGTATTTTGTTAATAGCATATCGTTTATTCCACTTTATTTTTCTACGACATTTGTCACTATTGTAGGCTCTTGCAATTTCTTAATTTAATTTTAACTCTGTTCACAGTTCATCTGGTTTCCCTTTCCAAAATTAAGTACAGTAGGGCGCCGGTTATCTGAACAAGTAGGGACCGACCCCAGTTCGGATAAGCAAAAGTTCGGATGAATGGACAGTCAATTTAAAGGATGTTTCTGACTATACTAAAACCTTCACACGTTATCTAAGATTAGGACTGGCAGCGTGGCAGCACCAGTTAGTGCTGGCAAGTTTATTATTATTATTTTTTTGTCTTTTTATTTTATTTTATTTTATTTTATTTTATTTTTTTACATTTTTGTCATTAATTTTTTTTTTCTCTTTTTATCATTTTCTGAACTTCAGAGATTATAATTTAAGCAAAAAAAGCTTTTGATAGTTGCTTGCTTCAACGAAGACATTCTTTTCAATGCTGCCATATCTCTAATTCTTCTTAAATACGTTAGTTGAATATCCGTTCTTCTGCTGTTCGAAACATTTCATAGCTGTTTCCAAACATTCAAAGGCTTCGTTATTTAATGGACCTGGTTTATATTCAGAGCATTCGTTTTCGTTTTCTACAATTTCTTTTTCATCATGAATCTCATCCACAATCTCATCATCATTTAAAATCTGATATCCAGGGTAATGTACTTCACTATTTAACCATTCGTTAATTTCATTTTCTTCATAGCTTAGGATTCTTCCCATCTCCTTTATTGTTTTACATTCTTCATTTTCTGATCCACTATCAGTTTTTTCTTTATTAAAAATTTTATTCCAAGCCAGTGGATAATTGGGAGTTCGGTTACAAAAATTTGGGAGAAAAAGGCTGTTCGGATAATTGAAGTTCGGTTAATTTTTTTTCTTTTTTTTTGAGAGAAATAGGCTGTTCGGATAATTGGAAGTCGGTTAACTGGAGTTCCGATAATCGGCGCTCTACTGTACCACATTTCGCTACCTAAAGATATCAGCTCTTTTCCGATTATACTCAGGATAGAGATCTGCACGGGCCGGGCTCAGGCCTATTTTCATTCACAGCACTCGCGCCGGGCCGGGGCCGGGCCATAAATTTTTTTCTAAATGCTCGGGCCTTACTTTTTCCCTGAAGGTTCGGGCCGAGCCGGGTCTAACGTATTTTTTCTGCACAGAGCCGGTACTGGTTTCATTCCTAATCTTAACGGCCTAAAATTTTCATTCCTAGTTTTGACCCAGCCCGTATGAAAATCATTGTCTCGGCGTGGCCTGGTCCGTTCAAAGGTTAGTTAGTAAAATTAGGCTTGGCACAATTTTTTTTTTCAAAAAGTGCATGCATTTTTAAATCGCCATTATTCTACAATTAAACATTCAAATTCATTCTTTTTAAAGGATAGTAGATTTCTACGCTTTTTAAAATATAGTTAAATTAAAATATAGTAAAACGTGTGAAAAAGAACCTGCCTATGACGGAATCTTGTTTTAAACTGATAAACGTGTTGATCCATGCAAAATTAATATACTACTACGTAAGAAAAGAATATATAATACATTTACACTTGCTAAGAATGGAGCTTGTCTATAACGCATTTTTTTTTTTCTTTTCTATGCAATTCGTCTTACTTTACTGTATAGCATTTTTCAGATTTTTAATACTTCAATACATGGAATTTGGATTAACAAAATATGAATGATAACTGAAACATTTACATACAAGAAATAGAGATTCATTAAAAAAATAAATATCGTACCCTGCGGCACTTCTATAAAAATGATATATTTATATAAACATGAAAAGAAAAGTTAAGATAAATATTTTTGGCCTGAACTCGTACGAGACAAATTTTTAACCAAATCTGCGTAAAAATCAATGTTTTGTATAAATTCACTCGGGCCTAAGTTTTAGCTGTTATACTGGGCCGGGCCAATAATTTTTTTCTACGGGCCGGGCCGAATTTTTTTTCCGTGAGTCGTGCCGGGCCTGGAAATGTCGGCCCGTGCAGACCTCTAACTCAGGGTCATCAGGCCATCGCTAAGACTTTTTTTTCGAGGGGAAGGGAGGGACCTTAAATTACCAAGTCAAATTTCAGTATTTGCCTACTAGTTTTATAGTTTTGCCAAGTTACCAAAATTAGAAAATATAATATATATATATACCTTATTTGTAAAAAGTTTAAGAATATTCCCAAATTGATTTGTAACTTTTCTATCAGAAATAGAAAGTGTATTATAATTTTTATTAACGTTTTGAACAAATTTGCCAAATGTAACAGCATTCGCGAATGTTTTTTTTCCGGGGTGTGTATGTGTGTGTGTGTGTGTGTGGGGGGGGGGGGGTGGGGGAGGCTCAAGTTTTTTACTCTTGATAGTTTTTAAGTAATTTTTTATCCCTTTTTTTCCCCCATAATACAATTCTTATGATATTTTAATACGTTAATTTCTTAAGAATTAGGTAAGTCTTTTCCAAAGTACATTTTTTAACACTTTCCAACATAGTTGAAAAGTGTTTTTGAATTCGGTTTGCTTGTCCGTGCTCTAACTCTCATAAATAACTCCTTCGGCAGCATACACCAAGCGTGCTGTGCAAGTTCCGATTTGTTTTGATTTTATATTTTTAAACAGAAATCTTTCCAAATGGGCGTAATGTTGGGGGGTGGGGGCACCGTCTTCGGCAGCCTACAAATTCTAATTTGTACCCCAGTGTGCGCTGCCGGAGGCTTTTTTTCCCCGTGAGCTATTGACGAAATTCTTAATTTTTTTATCACAATTTGGCCGTTTTGAAAAGGAATCTTTCTAAACGATTCTTACTCTGTACCCTCACTATCTTCGATAGTGTACGGTACACCTTCGATTTTGTATGATTTTTTATTTTCAAATTAAAATCTATCCAAACAAACTTAGCAGAGTTAGAGATCGACTGACTGCCTTCGCCAGTGTACAGCGGGCACGCTAAGCTCGCTCCAGTCTGCTTTTGTTTTGTATCCTTAAACCAGGGTTTATTGCTGCGCATATCTGCGCAGAAATAGCGTTTTTCTTAAATTTGCGCCAAAACGTACTTAGTACAGGCGTGAAATTCTTTCGCGGATCTGCGATTTTTCGCTTTTTTATCGTTCGCAGGGGTGATTTATTCCGAAAGTTAAAAAAAATCGGTCATCAAGCCGAAAATTCATAAAAAAAAAAATATCAGGAATTTCGACAAATGATCGCCGAAAAGCAATTTCGCCAATCGTTCGCAAAAAATAGCTAATTTCGCAAAGGATTGCGGAAGAAACCCGATTTTCGTGAAACGATCTCGGAAACAAACAAACAAAAAAAAAAAAAACAATTTCGACATAGTACCGATAAAATACCGATAAAATAATCTCAAATTGTGTCTTTAAATCGCAGAGAAAACAAGGATTTCGTCAAAGGGCTGCAGAAAATAGAAACTTCATCAAAGGATCGCGGAAAAACGCGAATTTCGTTAAAGGGGGGTACAGATAAAACGTGAATTTTGTTAAGGCTGTTTGTTATCAAATTGTTATCAAATCCAAAAAAGCAACTTTATGATATAAGTTCTAATTTATTTTTGTTCGAAAATGCGTGAAACTAGCACGTTTTGTTGTTCAGAAACTATGTAATGGAGCTGTTTTTTCGCAAACGCAATAGATCTTTCAGAAAATGGTGTCAGAGTGGGCGTTTTGAACCGAATTTCCGCGCTTTAAAATAATAACCACTCAAGAAAGGGCGAAAAACGTCTTTGTCACGTGATCAAAATAGCTTATTATTCAATAGGTAATTTATCAAAAAATGGAAAACACAGTTCGATTCCAAATCGCTTCCATGGTCAGGCTTTCCAATTTTATATCTTTCCGTTAAAAAATGAATTTGTAAATGTTTTGCGCTTATTGAGTAGAGCAGTTGCGAACAAGCAGTCTTAAAAGGGGCGCGGATAAAATGCGAATTTCTTCAAAAGATCTCGGAAAAACCCCGAATTTAGTCAAAAGACCGCAGAAAAAACGCGAACCTGTCAAAGAATCGCGGGGAAAATGCGAATTTCATCAAAAAATTGCGGAAAAAAACGCGAATTTTGTCAAAATATAGCGGAAAAAACGCAAATTATGTTAAAGGATCTCTGAAAAAATACGAATTCTGTCGAAAGATCGCGAAAAAATGCGAATTCTGTCGAAAGATCGCGGACAAATACGAATTCTGTCGCAAGATCGCGGAAAAATGCAAATTCTGTCGCAAGATCGCGGAAAAATGCAAATTCTGTCAAAGGATCGCGGGGAAAAATGCAAATTTCGTCAAGGTATCCCTAAAAAATGCAAATTTCGTCAAAGAATCGCGGAAAAAACGCGAATTTCGCCAAAGAATCGCGGAATAAACGGAAATTTCGTCAAAAGTTTCGGGAAAACCGCGAATTTCATCAAAAGATCGCGGAATAAACGCAAATTTCGTCAAAAGATCGCAAAATAAACGCGAATTCTGTCAAAGGATCGCGGAAAAATGCGAATTTCGTTAAAAGGTCACTAAAAACGGGAATCCTTTCTAAAGATCGCGGATAAAATGTGAAATTTCGTCAAAGGATCGCGGAAAAAACGAGAAATTCGTCTATGGGTCGCTCGAAAAACGCGCATTTCGTCAAGGGATCGTAGAAAAATGCAAATTTTATCAAAAGGTAGCGAAAAACTCTAATTTCGTCAAAGAATAGCAGAAAATTTGTTGTGACATGGTTTTCATCAGATTCTTTTACAACTGAGAGGCAGATTAAACATTACCTTCCCATGTTTATTAAATGCTGTTTTGAGTGAGAGCATGTTAAAATTTCAATTCGACAACTAGCTAAGAGTGCTGAGTAAAACATTGCATCAGAATTATGAACTTAAAATAGAAACTCTCATTTCACAATTACTTGTAGTATTTGCATGAATTATTTATTTGATTACAGAAATACGACAATTTTATTGCGTATAAATTAACCCTCTTAATTGTCTTATACATGCACTTTTTTAAATAATATCTCATTTTCCCCATTTCAAGTGCTTTTCCTCTTTTACCTTTTTGCAATCTCATGCTTGCAGATAAACATTTTTTTTTTTTTTCTGCTGCTAATTTATCATTATTATTCCAATCGTACCTAATTGTCATTTAGAATGTTCAGAGTTAGCAATAAGTGTGGAGAAATTTTATCCCAGTAATTGTTCTTTCAAATGTCAAAATATTTTCAAGATAGCAATCATTTTAATTTTTAGGAGTTTATTAGCATTAGAATTTCAATCTGGTCAAAAAACAGCTTTTATTGCTACAAAATTAGATTTTTGCTGCTACAAAAATGGATTTTACTGATCCAAAATCAGATTTTTGCTATTCCAAAAATGTTTTTTATTGATCCAAAATAAGATTTTTGCTGCTCCAAAATGGCTTTAGTGCACTTTCATCCCTGTACTAGGGCAATATGCTCTGTAACACGTAAAGTCAGGTTGGATCTTTTGCTATATATAAAATGCAAATTCTTATTTCTTTCGTAAGATTAACCCCTTGGAGACGACGAGCGTCACATGTACGTGACGCATAAGATGCTCAGATTCCGTGATTATTCCCACCAGTTATTTTTTATTGTAAATTTTGCGTTATTTAATCGGAGTATTTTTCTGATTCAACTAGGCAAAAATTTCTGTTTTAAAAAAACGTTGATAAAAGGTTAAAAATTCTGTAAAAGACGCTCGTCGCGAAAGGGACATTAGGGAGTGTGTGTTTTCGCGTGAGTGAAGTAGTCGGTATCTATAAAATCTCTCTAAGAAGTCTCTATGAGAGCATCGGGAAAAAAAGGAAGGAAGGACTCGAACATTTTTTGGGAGTGGGGGGGGGGGGGGGGGTGAAGTGTTAAGATTCGTATTTTTGTATGTGGTTTGCGGCGTTCGAAAGTAAAAACGACGTGATTTAAGAACATGTTTTTAATTTGCTGGTATTTAAAATGGTTCAGTCGACGTACATTACAAAAAACGGGGCGGATAAAAAATAAAAAATCCGCTCGGCCTTTTTTTTTTTTTTTTTTTTTTTTTGGGTCCTTTACCGAGAGATTTGCAGAAGCGTCTAAACTGCACAGGCACGCTCGTTTAATTATAGAAAAATGAAAAATCTGAGCCACAGTTTCATCAGGGCCTGCATTAGCCTATCCTCATCCGAGTTTCTTTACTTCTACGTGTGGTAGACTTCGCTAGCCTTAGCCGAACGCACGCTAGAGTATTACCCCACCCGAACCCGAAAATACCATTTGAAGTCAACCCGACCCGAACCCGACAAAACAAATTTCCTCGACCCGCAATGAGACCTGCACCCACCAAAATAATTTTCAGCGACCTGCAACCCGACCCAAATCCGACATATTTCAACCCGACCTGAATCAAATCCGGCATATTTCAACCCGACATGAATCCGAAATGAAAGTAAATCATATTTTATTGCAATTATGAAAAATAATCTAAAATTATATGTCTAATACCAATTTTATGTTTTGTATAGAAAAATGGACATATCTATGTTCTTTAAGTTTCAAATATAGTAAAACTTCTGAATCGCGGACACCTCGGAATCGTTGAATAGAGTCCTGCTGCGTCGGGTTCGGGTTGCCCCCAATTTTCTTTTTTCGGGTCGGGATGACTCCGATTTTCTCTCTGCGGGTCGAATTCGAATTCACACAAGAAAATTCTTGCATGTCATAGTTTTCTTGCAAGTCAATTTGTTGCGATGAAAATAAATACGTATCGTATTTGACTATGAATAAGTATATGTTCAATTTACTGCCTGAGAAATAAAATGTATATAACAAATGTGATAGATATTCTTTCTTTACGGCACAGTTAAGAACCATTTTTTCTTCTCTCGGAATATGAAAAATCGCATGTATCGTATTTTTGATAGTTTATGCACACACGCGCGCGTTAAGGGATCTCAAAACCCTTAAAGCTTCAAAATTTTCGAAATTTTAATTTTTTTTTAGATGTTAAATAAACTATTATATTTTCTGAACATTTTGATATAATTATTTCCTTGAAATTCCCATTAGAACAGAAGTTATGGCTTTTATAATTATGTCTGCGTTTTCAAAACTTTGAAGTCTTTTTTTCTCCAAATGACATTTTTGGGCATAACGCGCACGATGTCTCAAAAACTTCTGAATATTTTTTCATGAACTTTTCAAAACATGTTCATATTAGTCTGTATAAACTGAACCTAAAATTTCCTTTTTATTATTAAAAAAAATATTTTTTCAGGTGATTATACTGTTGAAATGTTCAAAATTTTGCATTAGCTAAATACAACTTTGTGTTTAAAATATAAAAATGCTTTAAATACAAATTTATTTAGGTTCAGGGTAATTATTATAATCTGATATAAGTAGGCACTAAAATTTTTATTCTAGTTGCAAAATTTATTTCGTAATTCTGCGCGTAAGCTGTTATACCAATTTTTTGCTCGTCAAATGTCTGAAAGCTTGGAGAGCCCTGTAAATGCTAATTCTGCATCTTGGAGTTTTTTAAATACATGAAATGAAAGAGCATACTTATATATCTTTCATCCAAATGAAAATTTTGTTTTAAAATCATATACATTTTAAGATATCAAATGTTGAAAATACTTCCCCCCCCCCCCCCCCCCCCCCCCTTGTTTGAGACTTGAGACCCCTTAAGCGTGTGTAGATTGGGAGGTGCCCTTTCAGAGGTAGAAGCGTACAAATATATAAATGTTAGAAAGTGAAAAAAGTGTTCGCTAAATAGAGGTATCTGCTTTTCGGAAATGTCCATTGTGAAGGTCTTATTGTATACAGATTTTTGACTTAAAAAAAAATTTGGACATTCTTTTGAAAAATCGGGTCAACCCGACCCGCAAGAGTCAAAACTCAACCCGAATCCTACCCGCAGCAAAAAAGTAGAAGTCAACCTGACCCGAACCGCAGCGAAAAAATAATAAGTAAAATAGTAAGAGATATTTTGAAGGTTTTAAATTTGTAAATTTAAACAAAAATAATTTTTTGAACAAAATTCTTAAAATTTATTATTTTATCTGTATTTTTTGATACACTGAACCCCCCCCCCCTCCCCCCACACCAAAAAAAAAAAAAAAAAAGTAATTCTTTCTTTTTCTTCACCACGAGAGTTTAAGAAGCTGCAATGAAATGCATTTTTTTTTAATTTCTTATGTTCTTTTTATACAGAGAATAATTTTAAGTACGTCTGCCTGTAGAAGTATTCATCTATTTTTCAATTTTATATAATTTTTTAATTTTACATTGTGGAAAATAGGCTAAAAGTTTTTTTCTAGTTAACATTTCCTCATTTAAGCTTGAAATGTAAATTTTGATGTAAAATTTTTTCAGTTCGATATTCCAAAAATGGGACTGTAAAATGTGAAATGGTGGTAACATTAGGAACGTCCACTTTAATTCATTATTATTATTATTATTATTTATTTATTTATTTATTTATTTTTTTTTTCATTTAGAATTTCAATAAAGCAGTTGAATGGTAGGAATCATGTGTCATAACCTTTTTAGCTATTATGCTGTTTTTCCTGAAATCCCCACCCCCCTCTCCCATATCGAATGCTAAATGGAGATATGCCGCTTTAGATTAAATTACAATCGAAACTCGTTATCCCGACACTCTAATGACCAGAAAAAAGTGTCATAAGCGGAGTGTCACGGTAACCGGAGTTGGAGAAAATT
Organism: Maratus speciosus; assembly: GCA_963932465.1. Taxonomy (NCBI): domain Eukaryota; kingdom Metazoa; phylum Arthropoda; class Arachnida; order Araneae; family Salticidae; genus Maratus; species Maratus speciosus. The sequence goes on along the minus strand of OZ010791.1, from coordinate 184,854,882 downwards.
ATGTTTATAAAAAGCCGTATTTTTAATTAATTTAAGACAATTTTAAATTCATAACTGTTGTTGCAATTTTAAGCAATAAAACATTATTATTAAACAAAATAAACACAAAAACAAAATTGAAAAGAATGAAAATCAGATTTATGATGACTTGATTTTTTATTGTTACATGAAATATTGATGAACGAAGGTGCTTCTTACAATTCCATAGCTACCAACTTGTACGGATTGGCCGTACAATGTACGGATTTTGTTCTAATTGTACGGTTGTACGGATGAACAGTACGATTGTACGGTTTTGCGCGCGGGAAAAACAATCGCTGAAAAATGCGAATTTTGTCAAAGATCGCGTGCGCTACTTTCGTCAAAGATCGCGTGAAAAAACGCTAATTTCATCAAAGATCCGTTCAAAAACACTACTTTTGTCAAAGGATCGCGAAAAAACGCCAATTTTCTCAAAGAATCTTGAAAAAAGCCCTAATTTTCGAAAGAAAAAAAAACCGCTAATTTCGTCAAAGATCGCAGGAAAAAACACTAATTTCGATAAGGGATTGTGAAAAGTACGCGAATTTCGTCAAAAATCGTGGGGATAAAACGCGAATTTGTTCAAAAAATCGGGAAATGAACGCGAATTTCATCAAAGTTCGCGAGAAAAAGCGCGAATATCGTCAAAGATCGCGGGAAAAAAAGAATTTTATCAAAGATATTTGAAAAAAAGCAAATTTTGTCAAAGAATCGCGAAAAAAAAACGCGTATTTCGTTAAAAATCGCGCAGAAAAACACTATTTTTGTCGAAAGATCGTGAAAAGAACGCGAATTTTGTGAAAAATCGCAGGAGAAACACTAATTTCGGCAAAGAATCGTGAAAAGGACGCGAATTTCGTCTAAGATCGCGGAGAAAGAACACTAATTTCGTCAAGGGATCGTGAAAAGAACGCGAATTTTGTCAGAAAACGCGTAAAAACGTGAATTTCGTCCAAGATCGCGGGAAATAACGTGAATTTCGTCAAAGATCTCGTAAAAAAACGCGAATATTGTCAAGGTTCACGTAAACAACACGCTAATTTTGTCAAAGATCTCGTAAAAAAACACGAATTTCGTCAAAAGATCGCGAGAAAAATGCGAATTTCGTCAAAAGATTGCGAGAAAAATGTTTATTTCGTCAAAGATAGCAGAAAAAACGCTTTTATCAAAAAATTGCGAAAAAAACGCAAATTTCGTCAAAAGATCGCGAAAAAACGCAAATTTCGTCAAAAGATCACGAAAAAAACGCAAATTTCGTCAAAAGATCACGAAAAAAAACGCAAACTTCGTCAAAAGATCGCAAAAAAAAACTAATTTCGTCAAAGGATCGTGAAAAAAACGTGAATTTTTCACAGGATCATGGAAAAGGCGCGAATTTCATCAAAGGGCTTCGAAAAAACTCATAATTAGACCGGAAGGGAATCCCCCCCCCCTTTCCTCCCCAATCCTTTGGCTGTGTAACCTTTCAGAAAATTTGCTGTGAATTTCAGAATTTCCCATGCAAAAAAATTTTCTTTTGATATCTCACGTTTTTATTTTGAAAAAAAAAGACTATACATGAATATAGCATAGAAAATGTTATGAAGTATTACTTTTTTCATTGCATGTGCATGTGTTATGCATTTTTAAGCACCCAAGAATACGTCATAAAAATTGTAAGTATTTCAAAATTGACATGTTGGCAGGTATGCAATTCTTTTTTTCAATATTATGCAATGAATTGTAATCAATATTCGTTGTTTCAGAAATGGATGTTAGATAATTTCTGATCGTTTCAATGCAATGCAATGCTTTGGTTGTAGTGGGGTAAAAAATGCCGTGTTAGGAAGCGAACAACAGAAATTTTAGAACAGTGGTTCCCAACCTTTTTTTTGGCCGCGCCCCATCTTAAGCATATCTAAATTCATGCTGCCCCCTCCCTTCTATATCATATAAATCTTATTACACAAAAAATAAACTTCTATTTTCCCGGAAAGATCCGAAAATAGCATTAACTCTGATAAGTGATTTCACTTTCTTTGATTTATCAAAATCATATTTTTTCATTACAAGTTTGTTTTTAACATAACTCTGTGAATGCAATGAGGTCATGGATCGTCACATTTACATACAGAAAAGTTTTATTGTTGTTTGACAACTTACCTCAAATTTAAAAGTGATAAATAGTTTACATTGTTACATAGCTGCCAACTTGTACGGATTGGCCGTACAATGTACGGATTTTGTTCTAATTGTACGGTTGTACGGATGAACAGTACGATTGTACGGTTTTGCGCGCGGGAAAAACGATCGCTGAAAAATGCAAATTTTGTCAAAGATCGCGTGAAAAAACGCTACTTTTGTCAAAGATTGCCTGAAAAAACGCTAATTTCGTCAAAGATCCCTTCAAAAACGCTAATTTCTTCAAAGGATCGCGAAAAAAACCCGCTACTTTTGTCAAATTATCGGAAAAAACGCCAATTTTCTCAAAGAATCTTGAAAAAAGCCCTAATTTTCGAAAAAAGAAAACGCGAATTTCGTCAAAGATCGCGGGAAAAAACACTAATTTCGACAAGGGATTGTGAAAATTACGCGAATTTCGTCAAAAATCGTGGGGATAAAACGCGAATTTGTTCAAAGGATCGTGAAATGAACGCGAATTTCATCAAAGTTCGTGGGGGAAAAACGCGAATATCGTCAAAGATCGCGGAAAAAAAAAGAATTTTATCAAAGATATTTGAAAAAAAGCAAATTTTGTCAAAGAATCGCGAAAAAAAAACGCGCATTTTGTTAAAAATCGCGCAGAAAAACACTATTTTTGTCGAAAAATCGTGAAAATAACGCGAATTTTGTCAGAAATCGCAGGAGAAACACTAATTTCGGCAAAGAATTGTGAAAAGAACGCGAATTTCGTCAAAGATCGCGGGGAAAGAACACTAATTTCGTCAAGGGATCGTGAAAAGAACGCGAATTAAGTCAGAAAACGCGTAAAAACGCTAATTTCGATCAAAAATCTTTGAAACAAAGCTAATTTCGTCAAAGATCGCGGGAAATAACGCGAATTTCGTCATAGATCTCGTAAAAAAACGCGAATTTCGTCAAAAGATCGCGAGAAAAATGCGAATTTCGTCAAAAGATTGCGAGAAAAATGTTTATTTCGTCAAAGATCGCAGAAAAAAACGCTTTTATCAAAAAATTGCGAAAAAAACGCTAATTTTATCAAAAGATCGCGGAAAAACGCAAATTTCGTCAAAAGATCGCGGAAAAACGCAAATTTCGTTAAAAGATCGCGAAAATAACACAAATTTTGTTAAAAGATTACGAAAATAATACAAATTTCGTCAAAAGATCGTGAAGAAAACCGCAAATTTCGTCAAAAGATCGCGAAAAAACCCGCAAATTTCGTCAAAAGATCGCGAAAATAACGCAAATTTCGTCAAAAGATCGCGAAAATAACGCAAATTTCGTCAAAAGATCGTGAAAAAAACAGTAATTTCGTCAAAGGATCATGAAAAAAACACGAATTTTTCACAGGATCATGGAAAAAGTCCGATTTTCATTAAAGGGCCTTGAAAAAACTCATAATTAGCACCGGAAGAGAATCCCTTCCTCTTTCCTCCCCAAACCTTTGGCTGTGTAACCTTTCAGAAAATTTGCTGTGAATTTCAGAATTTTTTTTTTTTTAGAATTTCCCATGCAAAAAATTTTTTTTTTGATATCTCACGTTTTTATTTGAAAAAAAAAAAAAAAAAAAAAAAAGACTATACATGAATATAGCATAGAAAATGTTATGAAATATTACTTTTTTCATTGCATGTGCATATGTTATGCATTTTTAAGCACCCAAGAATACGTCATAAAAATTGTAAGGATTTCAAAATTGACATGTTGGCAGGTATGTATCTTCGTAAAATTTCTTGAAATCTCTCTCATATTTTGTATCACATCTTGATAGAATTGATATATTTTATAGTGGATTAAATATCACTTGCTCTTAATGAAGTACTAAGTACTTCATTAAGAGCAAGTGATATTTGTTTAGCACCGAAACTGTATGGATAACATAATTCACAAGTAACATTTCCGGATTTGTTCTTTTATCCATTTTAAGTAACTATTTTTCTTTCCTCTCATAACTTACTTCTTTGATCGCGGGCTTTCTTTCTCCCATTATTATTATTTGGCCACCATCTTTTCTCCGACTTTAAATTTTAAAATGCATATGTTATGAAGTATGTTTATATACTGTGTATGTCATCTGCAGAAACACCATAAGACGTTTACTTTCTAATCATTTCCTTCCGTGATGCGTACGGGAATTTATTAATTTCATAAAAGTAATACCTCATTCAGATAATTCAAAACTTTTTTAGATTATACATGTCTAAATAGTCAATTATGGGGCATAATGCACTATGAATAGATGTACATAAAGGATTCGCATAATTATTCCTGTTACAGTGTACTTTGAACTTTTAAATGGGAAATCTTCAAAATTTAATTTTTATTCAGTTATTTTTAGATCTTTTCAACTATTATTTCTATTTTTAAATCACGACTCTACTTTCAATAATAAATAAATAAATACAGAATTTGTTTATACGAAATCTGAAATTGCCCCCCTGAAAAGTCATATTGCCCCCCTGTGGGGCATACGCCCCACGTTGGGAATCACTGCTTTAGAAACAAGAAAGCGTCGCCTGACCAGAACAAAAAGACCATGAGTAGACTGATACGTCTATCTGGAGCTTAAGTGGGTCATTCATCGTGTGTAGGTTTATTTATTCAGATAAAGGATTGATGTAAATTTTCTCATTTATCTGAATGGGTTGACACTTTTGTGAAAAGTTTGGCCAAGACATTTCTTATCGCTTAATTTCCGTGCTTATAAGATGGATTATGAAAAATGTTTAATTTTCCTAAACCGTCGGGATATCCGGAGTTGAAAATTATTCAACGACTTAAAATCCGGACTTTATTTACATTAAAATCATATGCAGAAAATCGGAACTTTGAAAAACTGACGGGATAAGCAAAGAGACGTGAAACTGGGTGTCGGGATAACGAAGTCCGACTGTATATGGTTAGAAGTAAATTATTTTGAATTACGATGTGTATGTCATGTGGGACGATGGGATGCCATGTGCGTCGGCTTGGCCAAGTTTTTATTTAAACGCGAGGACGAAAAAATAAATTAAATGTAGTTCGAGATTTTCATACATTGTTTAAGAGTGAATAGTTATTGATAGTTGTTGAAATAACCCGAGCTAATTGCTCCAGGGGCAATGCCCCATTTGTTCCACTGTAGCTACGCCCATCAATAAATTATTTTTATTTGCTGTGATATCAAAACATTGAGAATGTACGAAAAAAAAAACATTCTCATTTTAAAATATCTATTTTTTTTTCTCACTAAATGAAAATTCTTACTTTTTTCGAAAAAGTTACTGCTTTTTTTATTCGCTATACTTTAAGAAATTTCGCGTGCGACCTCTGAATAAAATTCTTGAATTAAAATTTTATGAAGTTACATTAAATTTGAGCAATAGACTATTAATATACACTATTTTAAATTAAATGTACACCAATGTCAGAATTTTCTGTAGTGGTATATCAGAAATAATATTTTAAATTAAGTTAATTTAATTTTGAGTGGATTAAAGTAAAATATTTTTTGTTGTGCTATATTATTTTTTAAAAAAATGTAATTAGCATGCATGTCTTTTATTTATGTATTTTGTGTTCTTGACGCATCTTAAGCTTGTGAAATAATAGAAATATATTTAATAGTTGAAATCTACCTGTTTGTTAAATAATTTTTGGAAAGTAATTTTCATCCCAGATAAACTTGTTTGCTTGCTTCGGCATCTTGCATCTTATTCAATGAAATAAAAAAATATTTAAAGTTGTAGCCAAATTAGCGCTTTAACGCCAAAAGTAGAAGGTGTATGGACAACCAGTCGATCGATTCAAAGAACCGGATCTGGCGAACATTTCCAGTGTATAGGTAGAAAATTCTTTTGAGCTTTTATTTCATTGAGCTTTTTATGCGTGACGTCGCGTCTAGTTTGAGAGGTGAGTAGGGGGAAGCGGAATATCGCTGAGCTGGCGTGTGTATTCTCATAGTTGGGATGTGTTTTATGAGCTGATATTGCATAGCCAATGAAATAGCTTGAGCTTGTGAGCTGAGCGTTTGTTGAGCTTTTGTAGTAGTACTCTGCATAATATTTTGAGTTCGTTGGGAGAACTAAAAAGAAATGCTCAATCATTCTCATGAACTGAGTTTGGCTGTTTGTGTAACACTTATTTTGGGGGGTTGTATTTAAATAAAATTTGAGATTAATTAAAATTGATTTTTATTCTGCTGTTTCTTCGATTCAAATTTGAATCAAACCAAGAAACTCTTTTTAAAAAGCAACAAAGGAATAATTTATTTATTGATCCTGTGATGTGTAACAACATACTTAAGGATAGTTTTGCTTAAAAATTATTTTAGCTAGTTTAACACAAGTAAAATTTAAAATATTTGTAATTATTACAAATATTTTTTAAAAATACGAATAAAAAAAGTATTTGATTTTCAGGTAAAAAAGTTTATTTTGTGGTGTTGAACACAAATAAAATTGGAAAATATTTATATATTTTTTTCATATATGTATATATATTTGTCAAATAGATTAAAATAGATTTGATTTTTAGATCAAAAAGTTTATTGCTTAACACAAATATATATATATATATATAAAAAATACAATCAAAATATTTTCAATTTCAGGTTAGAAAGTTTATTTTAGCATGTGATCAAATAAAATTAGGCAGTTTTTTTTATTGTATTTTTTTTCAATACAATTAAAAGATATTTGATTTTTAGATTAAAATTTTAGGGTGTTGAACGCAATTAAAATTAAATATATAAATTCAGTATAGTACATAGTTGAAATAGATTGATTTTCAGATTATGAGAAACTGTTCTGAAGCTGCACTAAGCAAATAAATAAATAAGTAACAATATTATTTGATTTATAATAAAGGACCTTTATTAATATGTTGAGAAATGCACAACATTTTTTCATGTTAAATTTATGTTTTAGAAATTAATTGTAGCTATATTTTAAAACATCATTAAGATAGATAAATATATACAGGGGTCGATCCAGGAAACATTTGGGGCCTATTTAGGCCCCCTTCACAAAAATATGTTTAATAAAACAGACCACTTCACAATTTTTTAAAAAATAAAATAGACCCCATCAAAAAATTCCTTTCCATAAAAACATTCTACCATTTGTTATTTTTATTTTGTTAGGTTCTAAAATGTCTCATCTACTAATAAAAGAATAAATTGCTCTGTGAGTGTGTCTGTCTGTCTGTGTGCGATGGTTAGCGAAAACTACCGCACGTAGAAGTCTGAAAATTCAGATGTGATTAGTCCAAGACAGGTCCTGATACATCTGAGGCTCGAATTTTTAATTTTTTAAGGGCCGGGGCTCCTGGGCCCTTTTCAGTTTTTATGCATTAAAACGTTAATAACATGCCTCTTTTCTATTCGATCTTCGTCTTTTTGAGGTGAATTATCCTTTCAGTTTCTGCCCCATTTCTACATTTCACTTAAGACTCTGGCACTCTTGTAAGGGGCCCAGTACAGGGCCCCTTGAAGTTTTAGTGCACTAAATTGTTAATAACATGCCTCTTTTCTATCCGATCTTCTTCGTTTTTGGGGTGAATTCTACTTTCAGTTTCTGCCCCATTTCTACATTTCAGTTAAGACCCTGGCACCCTTGCAAGGGGCCCGGTACAAGACCTTTGAAGTTTTAGTGCACTAAATTGTTAATAACATGCCTCTTTTGTATCCGATCTTCTTCGTTTTGGGAGTGAATTCTCCTTTCAGTTTCTAAACCATTTCAACATTTCAGTTAAGACTCTGGCACCCTTGCAAGGGGCCCGGTACAGGGCCCCTTGAACTTTTAGTGCACTAAATTGTTAATAAATTGCTTCCTTTTTATTTGATCCTCATTTTTGGGATACTTTCTCCATTTAGTTATACTCCTGTGTCTAGATTCCAGTTAAGACCATGGGCCCGTCTAGGGCCCTGTCCAGGGCCCCTTAAATTTTTTTTGTGCCATGCGTTTTTCACACCCTAATTTTCTGACCTTCGCAATGCATAATTTTAAAGTTGAGTCTTAAACTCTTCTCCTTAGACCAACAATCACATATTTTTATTGGGGCCCTTCTTTAAGCCTTTCCCCAATTTTTTGCACATTTCTTTTAAATTATATTCTAATGATTAATTCGTACCCTATGCTTAATCTCAACTAATTGAAGATCTAAAACGCTAAGTACTAAAACATTGTAACATGTTTTCATGTTAGGGCCTTTTCTCAACTATCAGTTGGCCCCCTTTGGGCCCCCTATTATAACTCCCTTAAAAATAGTCCGTTTCACTAGCTTTTTTTTTTTCTAACAACATCTTAGGTTCTCCAGCTATTACGTGTACAAAAAAAAAAAAAAAAAAATATTTCTGGCTTCAACTACCACCAATTTTGAAATAAATCGTCTTCTTAGAGCCCTTGGTGCATCTTCTTTAAAAATGATCAGAATTCCTTGCAATTTTTTTTACCATAGTTCTACCTGTTAGGGATTAGCACTAATACCAATTCCCCAACATCTTACACTTGTAACACTGATTAAAAATTATGTTGATAAAGCAGAGTTCAACAGTGGAAGTAGATCGGAGGATGGATTTCTAAAAATATGCAAATGAGAAAAATTATGAAGTACGTTGAATGAAGAAATGTTAAAAAGTAGATGAAGTAAATTGACAGATGAGATAAAGCTCCAGGCTTAAACTTCTTTTATTAAGATCCAAAGTTCACAGTAAAATATCTTGATAAAAACAGTCTTTAAAAATAAACCAAATATTGATGGATAAACAATGAATCACTTTAAATCAAAAACAGCCATTTTAAACACTTTAACTTAGAAGCCATGAAGAACAGAAAAGCTTAAATATCGTAACTTTAAAAGATGATTTTAAAAACAGAACGAAAAATAAAAATAAGCCGCATGATTTTAAATGTTTACCACAAGATCAAATACAGCATCCCGAGAACGCTTAAAGCCATTCTCGTATCGAGAGCATTGGTAGATAAAACAAGTAAGCCACATTTCCTTCCAAATAACCCCTTTAAATACAGCAGCTGGAACGGCACGTGTCGACACGCCCACTCTCCAGAATGATCTACGAGATGGTGATTTGCCGGTGACGAACTACGTCAACTAATTCATTCATAAATCCGTTCCCGCCATCTGTCGGGAGAAAAATACACCACGTCATACGTTCTCGTAAATTCTACTATGTCGCGTGGAAAACGTAAACATCTGCAGTTGTAAAAATAAAGATACGGCATTATCAATGAACTGTAACTAAAGAAACGTAAAGCTGAATAAATAACTAAAGGATTAAAAGAATGAACGCAAGATAAAAGGTGAGTTTAATTTCAGAATACTTTTAAATACAGAATACTTTATACTTATACTATTTAAATGAAATGATCTTAATAAAAATAAAGATTTATAAATAACGAACTGTAAATTATACTACCAGGATTAATGTACTATTGAATATAATTAGAGGCATTGAGAACTGGGAAATGAGCTTGTTAATATTTCCTAACAAGTGCCCCCCCTCTCAATGTCTCAATCGAAAACGAAAAAATAAAAAGATCTAAAAATCTTCACTGACCATGGAACACCTTCTTTCTATAAAAACGGTTAAAAACAATGAACAAAACTAAACGAAATATTAATCCTAACACTTAACATGAGAAATGCCCGATAATGGCTAACAACTAACAAGAATTAAGCATTAATAAACTCCCAATGCTTTAAATTTAACAACTAACATTAAAAACCGAGAAATGCCCAACAAAAATTTCCAAACGAAATCCCACAAATTAACCATCAAAAACTTCAAAATCAAAAGCCAAAAGATCCAGCATAAAAACTTGCCTAAATCCATTCATGGCCTCTTTACAAAAATTCAAAATTTAAATTTCTAACAATATAAACACAATTCAAACATTTAACAAATTGAAAAATATCACAATGAAAAATCAACATACGTACCAACTTACAAAAGTAACGTTTCAATTTGAAACTATACATACTAGCCAACTCCGTCATCTTGACCACAGCTAAATATGCAAATTTATACAAAACTTAAATAACTTTTATTTAACAAGAACAAAGATAGAAAAATTAATTAGAGTAACTTCATCAGTCTCTCCCAGTAGCTTCCAAAATCCAGTAAAAATGACAAACTTAAGCAATAACTTGGCATCTGATTAATAAGACATAACAATAAATAGCTGTACACTTATCCATCTACAGACAACATCTTACAGCAATATCCATTTTCTCTACCTACAATCGCACAAATATTCACATTGAAGATATCAGATGCCTGCAAATAAAAGATCTATTAGAAACAACATAATCAATACAAAAATAGTCCATTATCATAAGATATATTCCTGTAACAAAACTTCTATATAAAAATAACAGTACTAAATCCAACTTAAGACTTAACAAAGGTATAACAACCTTAAAAACATAAAACCTCAAAAAAAACTATTGCTACAAAGAAGAGAAACTGGATTTCCTAAACAAAAATTCATATTCTTAATTTCTATTACTTTAACTTAATATACATTTAATATATATTTAAACTTCAAACAGATTAATCAGAAACTTTAAACTATTAAATAGATATATCCAAAAATTTTAAGAATTAAGTTACATATACTTCTCACAACCAGCTGATAAACGGGGACTAGTGACATTCTCATATATAAAAACTAGGGACTCACAAAATCAAAAATACAATGCCCGCAGCAGATCCGCCAGTGGCGGTTACCTCTCACACAAACTACCTCAGAAAGTTCTCTGGCATTTGTCTCCCAAGGGACCACCCACCCGAAACGGTACTGTGGGCTGCTCGAACCCCCAAGAATAGAATGGTAAGAGGCACCATTTCCACCATTGGATGGGAATTAAATGCTTAACAGCTAGACGAAAAAGGTAATGAAAAACAATTGTGATCAAGAGACTTCATAAAAAGCTAGATAAAAACTTGCTAAACATCGTTTGCTTAAACCATGTAAATGGCTATGGCCACTCACCACGTACACAGGATTACAAACTTTATACATCTTAATACACGTAAATCTTATACTGAAGAAAAATGGTGGTACGCAGTATGATTTCTAAAAACTTCAAACAAAAATCTAAAAACAATCTGAAAAACTATTTAAACATTAAAAACCTGTATCAAATACAGTTCTAACAAAAATTAACAAATCGTGTTTGGTCTGAGGCTTCGTAAAGACATCACTGAGGTTTGACTTACTAGGAATATATTCTAAATCAAAAGCTTCACTGTAAATTAAATCCCTAATAAAAAATAACTTGACATCTATATGACGAGATTTATAGTTTTCTATAGGTGATTTTACAAAATTAATGGCCGCCTGGTTATCTGCATAAAGCTTCGACTTGATACCTAAATCGCGTATGATTGCTCTATCCCGACACTCCTGCAGGATCCGGTCAAACCAAACCAGGTTTTTGGAGGCCTCAGTCATGGCGACAAATTCCGACTCCATTGTGGATAAACTGACGCACCTTTCTTTAAAGGTACGCCAGTCCACGGGGGAACTGCCAACCATGACTATTTGCCCACCAACCGATGTTCGGTCATCCCGATTCGCCGCAAAATCAGCGTCAGAAAAGGCAACCAACTTCTCCTCGTTACACCGTAACCGGAGATGGTAGTGTCGAGTATACTTTAAATAACCAAGCAACCGTAATAACCCGTCCCAATGTGAAATACCCGGATTAGACTGAAACTGACTATATATATTAACCGCATAACTAATATCTGGCCTGGTTCTACTGGCAATGAATGATAAACAACCCAGTAAGCTTCTGTAAGGAAAACGAGCCATGTACCCCTTTTCGGAATCAGAAGAAGGACAATTAACTTTAGATAATATAACACCCTTACTAATAGGGAGAGATGAAATAGGAATTCGAAAATTCTTAAATTTATCACACACCTCATCAATATAACTAGACTGGTGTATACATAATGAATTCCCCTTTTCAACAAATTCGACCCCTAAAAGTTTACGTGTTCTTCCTAAAAGCTTGATGTCAAAATTCTTTCCAAGCAAATCCAGGATTATGTCAATCTTCTTCTTAAATTTTCCAAAAACTACGAAGTCATCAACGTATAGTAGCAGAACTATATCAGAATCAAAAAGGTAAGTACAGTTACATGACTCAAATTTCCTAAAACCAATCTTTAATAAAACTTTATGGATCTCATAATACCACTCCCGGCCACTTTGATGCAGCCCATACAGCGCTCGATCCAGTTTGCAATACATATGCTCTTTACCGGGGATAACGAAACCGGGCGGTTGTGACATAAAAACAGACTCCCGTAGCGGGGCGTATAGGTAGGCGCTTGTTACGTCACACTGAACGTGTGACCATCCGCAACACGATACTAAGAGGGAAAAGAAAAATCGAATCACTCCAAAGTTTACAACAGGGCTGAAGGACTCCTCATACGATTCGCCCTTCACTTGTTTAAATCCCTGGGCCACCAAACGGGCCTTAAAACGAGCGATTCGTCCCTCTTGACCGTGTATACCCACCGACAGCCCACTGGGGTCACGTTTCCTGGCAAACTTTCCAAATGCCAAACCGACCGTTCGTTCATAACCCCGATTTCCTTTCGCATTGCATCAAACCACATCGCACGCTGCGGAGATTTCTGAGCCTGCTTAAAAGAGTTAGGAATTATTATATTGTCTAGTCATGCAGATATATTTGAAGATTCAGGATTATCAGAGTTCTCGTCATCAGATTCAGAATGTATAGGGACTAAACCAGCATACGTATTTGAGCCACTGAAATCAAAAAGATTTGGATCATACTTAATACCATTTACATTACAATACCTCTCAACTTCTGCAGGTGATCTTAATCTATTAGTTTTACCTTCCTCAAAATAATAAATATCTGTTCTGTCCCTGGAAGATCGCACTACGGGTTTATGTAACCACCTAACTTCTCGCTTGGAGGAAATAGGGGTCTTAACGTCTTCGGCTTCGGAATCAGACTCGGAATCCGCAACCCCCTCCCCATTAACCCGGGAATCCGGTGGTATGCCGGGAGGATTCAAGGGTCCCCAAGAATCTACTCCTCCAGCATCTTCACCCTGATTATCACCGGAGTCAATGGAGAAAGGATCACAAGATCCCGGGCCCATCACGAATCCACTGCCTCCAGGAACATCCTCAGGAATCTCTCTAAATGTAACACTAATAGTTTCAACAATTCGATCATTTTCAGGTATCCAGATCCGGTAACCCTTGGTATTAAAAGCATAACCCACAAGATAGCCCTTTTTTGCCTTTGGATCTAACTTTGAATTACGTTTCTGGTGAGGAATTCCCACGTAAGCAGTTGTCCCAAAAGGTTTAAGATGCCTCACAGATGGTTTTCGGCCCCCATACAATTCAAAAGGAGTCTTCGTTAAAGACTTAGGACAGACCCGGTTCCAGGTATAACAAAAATATTTTAAGGCCTCTGGCCAAAACCTGGGATCCAATTTACTTTCAGCCAAAATAGTACGGACTCCATTGACAGCTGTTTGCATAAACCTCTCAATGACCCCATTCTGTTGGGGAGAAAATGGATTTGTCAACTCGTGATGTATTCCCTTTTCATCAAAATATATTTCAAAATTATCATTGACGAACTCACCCCCGTTATCAGACTTAAAATTCTTCACTTTTCTACCCAAGAAATTTTCTGCACGAGTAATATGAGATTTGACAATATCAAAAACATCCGATTTTAATCTCATTGGGTATACTGAAACCCTACGGGAGTAGTCGTCCATAATTGAAAGAAAATACCTTTCCCCATTTCTCCCAACAGTTCTACAAGGTCCCCAAACATCCGCAAATAAAAGTTCTAAGGGATGTTCAGAACGAATGCTGCCAATGGGTTTAAATGAAGGTCTTATAAACTTATTCAACTTACAGACTTCACAATGAAAATCGTTATCTTTCAGATCAACCAATCCCCGGACCCCATTTTCTTTGCATGTATGAATCAAAACAGAGGGACTAATATGCCCACATCGGCGGTGCCATAATTGCATTTTACTTATACGTTTAGCATTACCCGCAGAATTAGATTCAAAAGACACATTTTTCAAAGGTTTAGGAGTCCTAGGGAAAAGCTGATAAAACCCATTTTTCAAAAATGCATTGAATAAAATAATGTCTCCCCTCATGATGTCAATTACGCCTCCACCACCCAGAAAAGTTAAGCCTCTCTTATCCAACTGAGGGCCAGAGATTAGATTACGTCTTAGTTGGCTCGAGTACATCACCTCCGTAAAGGTGAACACTCTTTGTCCAAAGCGTAATTTTACCTCTCCCTTACCCTCAATCGGAAAAGATATATCCTTAACAGCCACATTCATTTGTTCATCTGAAACATTACAAAATTTAACAAATAAATTACGATTAGAACAGAAATGATGTGAAGCACCTGAATCAAAGATCCAGGTGTCAACATCCGATGCATTACATAAACTGGCTTGAGATACAACATAAGTTGACTTACGTGAGCTGTCAGGAAAGTCCTCTATATCTGCTCCATGCTTTCTGGACTGTTGTCTGGATACATGATTCTTTCCAAAATTACGGGATCTTCTGTAAGGCCTGGGCGATGGAGATCTAGGATACTGTCTGGAATCACGAGAAAAACTCCGGCCAGCAGTGGAATCAGTCGATGAGTCACGATAATCACGTCGGTGAGATCCTCTACCTCTGGGCACAGTCGGAGAAAAATCAGAAGAACTCCTGGATTTTGGTGAAGATTCTGCATAAGTTGGATAGCTCTGTCGATCAGGATTATAACGAGAGTTCAGATACTTGCGACACTTGCTTCGAACGTGACCAGAAACCCCACAATGCCAACATTTCTTATAAAAACGAGGTTTCTTCTTGCATTTTACACTATTAGCTGATGGCACGTACTTAGAACTATCTTGATCACGAACAGTCAATCTGGTCTCTTCAGACACTAATTCTAAAACTATCTTTTCAAACTTAAACTCGTCTTCGGACCACCTCAAGATACTCTGCACAATACCATCATATTTCCGTGGTAAATACCGTATTAATTGAAAACTTAAATAAATCTCGTTAAACCCTTTATCTTGTTCTTTAATTATACTCATAAGCCTCCTTAATCTAGTTGCAAAGATACTTATCGACTCGCTCTCCTTCTTTCTGCATTCTATCAACTCACTAAATGACTTCATCAAAAATGACCTAGAGTCGGGATGGAAATGTAACCTAATTTTGTTCCAAGCTTGAACAGCATTTGTACATTCAGCAATTACACGCTTAAATTCTCCCTCAATATTCAAAAATATTGCCGAAAGAGCTTGCCTTGAACGCTGTTTAAAAATGCTTGCATCTGATTCAGTTACTGTACTACTCGGGACCAGCTCCTCTTTACCAGATTCTATAATGTCCCACAGTCCTTTGTCAATTAGGACATATTTCATGTCAATACTCCATCCAGCATAATTCGTGGAGTTCAGCTTTTCTATTGTGTTGCCGGCCATTTTTCATCAACAAAAAAAAAATAAATAAATGAAGATGAATGATAAAACTAGAATTTAAAAATATAAAACTTTCTTCATAATCTTCTTCAAAAAAAAAATTTTTTTTTTTTTTTTTTTTCAGACACGTACTAAATCTTCGGCCCCCCCCTCTTTTTAATCACGCTGCGTCATTCTTTTTAACTTAAATATTTCTCATAGACCTCTATAAAGGGTAAAGGGCCAACTGAAGATTATCAAATTCAATCCTCTCCATTGATCCATATCCTCAAATCTGGACTTATCTGCCCATAACCTAAACTGTTAGGGATTAGCACTAATACCAATTCCCCAACATCTTACACTTGTAACACTGATTAAAAATTATGTTGATAAAGCAGAGTTCAACAGTGGAAGTAGATCGGAGGATGGATTTCTAAAAATATGCAAATGAGAAAAATTATGAAGTACGTTGAATGAAGAAATGTTAAAAAGTAGATGAAGTAAATTGACAGATGAGATAAAGCTCCAGGCTTAAACTTCTTTTATTAAGATCCAAAGTTCACAGTAAAATATCTTGATAAAAACAGTCTTTAAAAATAAACCAAATATTGATGGATAAACAATGAATCACTTTAAATCAAAAACAGCCATTTTAAACACTTTAACTTAGAAGCCATGAAGAACAGAAAAGCTTAAATATCGTAACTTTAAAAGATGATTTTAAAAACAGAACGAAAAATAAAAATAAGCCGCATGATTTTAAATGTTTACCACAAGATCAAATACAGCATCCCGAGAACGCTTAAAGCCATTCTCGTATCGAGAGCATTGGTAGATAAAACAAGTAAGCCGCATTTCCTTCCAAATAACCCCTTTAAATACAGCAGCTGGAACGGCACGTGTCGACACGCCCACTCTCCAGAATGATCTACGAGATGGTGATTTGCCGGTGACGAACTACGTCAACTAATTCATTCATAAATCCGTTCCCGCCATCTGTCGGGAGAAAAATACACCACGTCATACGTTCTCGTAAATTCTACTATGTCGCGTGGAAAACGTAAACATCTGCAGTTGTAAAAATAAAGATACGGCATTATCAATGAACTGTAACTAAAGAAACGTAAAGCTGAATAAATAACTAAAGGATTAAAAGAATGAACGCAAGATAAAAGGTGAGTTTAATTTCAGAATACTTTTAAATACAGAATACTTTATACTTATACTATTTAAATGAAATGATCTTAATAAAAATAAAGATTTATAAATAACGAACTGTAAATTATACTACCAGGATTAATGTACTATTGAATATAATTAGAGGCATTGAGAACTGGGAAATGAGCTTGTTAATATTTCCTAACACTACCGTCCTCAGATTACATTAAGAACTACTAAAAAGTGTATTTATACCAAACTACATGCCACTTAAGTCCCTTCCCCCTTGGGACCCGGTACAAGGCCCCTTGAAGTTTTTGCACCATAAATTATTAATAAATTGCCTCTCTTAATCCAATCTTCATTTTTGGAACCATTTTTCCATTTAGTTATTCTCCAATTTCTATATTCCGGTTAAAATCTTGGAGCACCTTAGGGCCCTGTAGGGCCCGATCCAGGGCCCCTTGAACTTTTTGTGTGCCATGCATTTTTTACACCTTAATTTTCTTACCTTCTCATTGCATAATTTTTAAATTGAGTCTTGAACTCTTCCCCCTAGACCAACACCCTCATATTTTTATTGGAGCTCTAGGGCCCCTTTTTAAGCATTTACCCCTATTTTGCGCATTTGATTAAAAAATTATTTTAATGATTATTTCATACCCTATGATTAATTTTGACTAATTGAAGATCTAAAACGCTAAGTACTAAAACATTTAAACATGTTTTCATGTTAGGGCCCTGCTCTCAACTAACAGTTGGGCCCTTTTGGGACCACTGTTATAGCTCCCTTAAAAATGGTCCATTCACGAACTTTTTTTTCCCCTAACAACTTCTTAGATTCTCCAGCTACTACATGAACGACAAAAAAAATTTGCAGACTTCAGCTACCACCAATTTTGAATATTAATCGTCTTCATGGGGCCTTTGTTGCAGCTTCTTTAAAAACTATCCTATTCTATTGTAATTTTCTTTAACATAGTTTTAGCGTCTTCCAGCTACTTTAAAACCCCTAAAAAATTTTCTTATACCCAACTACATTCCAGTTACGACCCTGGCCCCCAGCGCCTGGTCATTCTTTATACCTCAGCTACTACCTTTTTCGAACATTAATCTCCTTTTCAGCATTAACTTACGTCTACTCACAACAGCCGTAAATTAAAAATTCCGTTACTTTAAAGCAGGGTTGGGTTTTTGACATCAAAAACTGGTTTTTGGCATGACAAGTGTCAAAAACTGGTTTAAACTGTCATAAATTGGTTTAAACTGTCGAAAACTGTCATAAACTGGTTTAAACCGTCGAAAACTGCCAAATACATGTAACACGCTAAAACATTTTAACAATAGATAAACATTAAATAAGTCAATGATTTATGTGATCTTTTATTGAAATTTAATAATTTAAAAAATATATTATTTGCAATAATTTTTTTTTTTTTTTTTTTTTTTTTTTTTTTTTTTTTTTTGATTTTTCAACCAGAAGAAAATAATTTTGTACAATTAAATAATCCGGATCAATTTTACCCCGCAGCATGCTGCAGCACACCACATGTTTAGTACATTTATTTACACACAAAAGATTTTTGAGTTTAGAGTGTATGAAGCATTAGAAAATAGTCTGTTTCTTAATTGATGCTGAGCTAGTAGGACTTGATAGCAAAAGCATTGCTAGATGAGCAAGTTTTGAAGCAGGCTCAAAAAGCTGTTGCATTTAGTGATACCTTTCCACCAAACAATGGAGTCCTCCCTATAGCACTGAAATAAGAAGACTGGAAAGGGGATTCTTTAGCTTCACACAATCAGTATGGGTAAGCATCCATAAACTCTCTCCGTAGCTCAAGCGCGAGCTGAATCAACTGATACAGCAGTCAACCCTTGCCCCTGATGGTTGGGATGCAAAGTACAAGCCAAACAATGGTGGTATGGTTTCATGATTTGATCCCTTCTATTATGCACTTTTTCAATATGGGCTTGCAGGAATTTTCTTTTAGAAGACTGAACCAATTTTGTTCAGTTTTAAAATCGAAAACATTTTTATATATTGAAAGAAAGCATGTTTTAAAAAGATTTTGACTTTAAGCTTTTTTTTTTTTTAATTACTTCTCTTATTTTGTAAATGTTTAAAATTAATAATCCAATTTCAATTTTGAATGGAATGGTTATTGCCTAGACTAGAATAACATTGAATCACATTATCTTGTTATGTATACAAAAAAATCTACACTTTTCTAATTTTTTTTTTCCCCACAAAAAAAGTTAGCTAATGCTTTAAGCTCTCAAAAGTAAGCGAAATTAAAACGATTTTAAGTAAGAGAAAAAATGTACAGCTCAGATGAGCTTAATGTCTACTTTTTAGGAAAACACAATTTTACAAAAAAAAAAAAAAATTAAATAAAAATTTTACCCTGTTAAAAGGTTGTACTTAACAATAATACTTTACTATGTACTAATATACAGTAAGAGTGAATTTAAAATATTACATGTAATGTTGTCATGTGTGACATTTAATTTGAATTTTTACAGATCAATTTAGTATTTGAGATTTTTGACATGACAGTTTAAATCCGACATAAACTGACACATGTCAAAAACCTGCCAACCCTGTAATTATTACTAATACTATATACTAATTATACAATTACAGTAATAGTGAATTTTAAATATTACATCTAATGTGTGACATTTAATGTGAAATTTTACAGATCACTGTAAGTATTTGAGGTTTTTGACGAGGTTTCTGACAAGGGGTTTTTGACATGACGGTTTAAACCGCAGTTTAAACATGTGTCAAAAACCTGCCAACCCTCCTTTAAAGGTTACTTTAGAGAAGGGATTTCATCCGTTTATTAAATATTGTGTTAATGCTAACAGTGATTCATGAAATTTACAAGGTGAGGAGGCTTCTTCCACCGCTTGGTGGCGCATTATTTCCTCTGGTTTAAGGGCCCAATTTCAACGGGATTTGCTTCCTTCAACTTAGAGTACAATTCAGCTACTTTCTGTATTATGAAATTTTATCTTACAAGGAAGGTCTCCATACGGGCATACTCAGAAAAATCTGAAAAAATTATAGAATGTTCTTCTCATATGGATATATACGTTTATAAAAAAAATTTTGGCGGAACCCCGATACGTCCGTAAAAAAATAACGAAATTTTCGTT
This sequence comes from Maratus speciosus, assembly GCA_963932465.1. Taxonomy (NCBI): domain Eukaryota; kingdom Metazoa; phylum Arthropoda; class Arachnida; order Araneae; family Salticidae; genus Maratus; species Maratus speciosus. The sequence continues at coordinate 184,834,862 of OZ010791.1, read as the reverse complement.
TATTTGGCGATTTATCACCGGTTGGCGATGGAAAAAAAAATAGTCTTTTATGTAGGAAAAAACTTTATGTTGAATTTGTCTATATAAACTTAAATAACTTTAGTTTTGTCATTTTTAATTTGGTTTAACTATAGTTTTGACATTTTTAGCTTGATTTAACTATAGTTTGTCATATATATTTATATGTATTTATAATAAAATTTAAATATCATATTTTACGATTTAAAACATAATTTAAATTGATTTAAATTATTTCAAGCTCAAAAATAAGGCAGATAGTACACTATTGATTTGATTTTGTTGCTATGGAAACGACTTCGTCTTCAATATGGAAATGCATTATGACAATCAAATGTCAGCTGACTATAATTTAAAATAGATATTTGAAACTTGCAAAGCATAGAGAATATTTTTACAGTGATAAAATTAAATAACTACAGCAACAAGGAACATATATATGTAATATAAAAAATATATAATAACCTCTTTTATTAAGTTTAAATTAATTAAAAACCGCGCATTCTAAAAAACAATAAACAATTTTCAGATGCATTAAAATCGTTTGCTTTTGGCGAGGAAAAGTACTGCTCGCCAAATTGCGTGATGCCAAATCCTCGAAAGTATTTTATTTTTTTACAGACTTTCTACTGTAATTCCGCAGCTAAATTTGACAGATCCTTTATTACATGTATAAGTAGTTTGATTGGTATTTTTTTCAAAAGATTCTGAGTATGCCCAGTAAGGAGACCTTCCTTGTTAGACTTTAGTTACCAACATTTTCTAACATTAACGGCGCATTCTTTTTTTGGTTTCTGTGAGCTTGATTCCTACGAGGTTTGGCTCACTCAACTTAGTTTTCGATTGTCTCCGGCATGTGCGGTAACTTCTGGTAAATGCTGCCATATGTAGTGGGGATCTTGATTACAGGTTCGTTCGGAAAGAAGTTTGATGGGAACACATTAGACGTCCCGGAAGGCAATGGAGCATCTGAAATTAGGCTCATTTAAAAGAATTTCCAAAGATATAAAATCATACAAATTTAAGTTTTGTTTAAGGTTATTATTTAAAAACGCCGGGCAGGTGTGCTAGTTTGTTAATAAAACCAGTTCAGCAGAAACAAAAACTTTAGTAAAAGGGTTTAAAGAAGTTTTTGTTAATGAATGTTTATCAATTAGTTCAAATTTGAGTAACTCAATTTCAACTTTCATTGCAAAATGTTTTTCATAAAAATAACTTAATTTTTCAAAATGGGTCCCAAGAAAATCCCAGCATCGACTTCTGATATACTTTACAAAAAGTTTCAATAATTAATTTCTAAAAAATTTCAAAGCTCATAAACAAGCATTTTGAACAGAATTTTTACATAATACTTCTGTGCATTCGTTATTATAGAATTTGTGAGTTTGTTCAAAATGTCTCGGTGGTGGGCAGAGAGCCAAATATCTTAGTGGGCATGGTCATGGGATGAGCTAGGTTTAAGCCTGCAATCCTTGGGGTGGGGTTGAGTTTGAAGAATTTTTTGGCAACTCAGTTTCATACTGATATTTACCAAATGAAAGTTTATAAAATAAATACTTGGGGCATTCCACGTCAAATCAGGCAGTAAAATATCAGTATGAAACCCACCATCACAGATTTTAATGAAACTGCGTGTGTTTGTTCTTACTATTAAGATATGATCACCAGTAATTTTTTTTGCTCCTTGGTGAAATAGTTTCTGAGAAAAAAATTGTCAAAATTTTGAAAAACTGCCATCAGTTGGCATTCTTGACTGCTCGATTTTCAAATGTAGCATGACATAAATATGATCATATTTCAATATCTATTCCACAAATCATCTTCAAATAATTTATGCATAATATATAGGGTACGTATTTTATGGAAAAAAATACTGTTACGCTTATATAACATTTTAAGTGTGTCTAAAAAAATGTTTAATCTTTGAAGTCGTGATTTTTTTATGAAAAATAATGCATTAACTAAAATAGCATTATTAACAAAAGGCGGTATTTTTATTAAATTTATTTTTTATGGGAGATATACTTAAAGGTGTCCTTTACCTGATTCTGAAATAAAAATAGTGGGATTTTGGGTGTTTTTGGTAGTATTTCCTATTTAAAAATATTTTGAGGTGCATTTCATATCAAATCAAGCAGAGTCATTCCATGTCAGTTCCCCTAAGCCATTTAATCACTGTCACAAATTTCAATGAAATTGGGTTTGTTTATAGCTTATTTTAAGACGTAATCACCTTTAATTTTCTTGATCCTAAGTAAAATATTTTTTAAGATAAAAAATATCAAAATTTTGAAAAATTGTTTTAAATTTTTTTAATGACAGTTCGATATTCAAAGACTGCATTAAAAAAAAAAAAAAAATCATTTCAATATAAAATCACTAAATAGGTTTCAAATAATGTATATGTGACAAATAATGTAGGCTGATTATTATTTCTTGTTTTTTATCATGTTTAAACACTAAGAGTGTCTTTTATCTTATGAATTTCTAAAATCAAGAATTTTGTCAAAAATAATGTGTTAATCAAAAATTTATTATTAACCGAAGGCAGGGTGTTATTGCTTTTTTTTAATTGTACGTAAAAATATCTTTTAAATGGTTATAAAATAAAAATAATGAACATATGAGAAAAAATTATCAAAATTTTGGAAAAATGCCACGAGTTGCCATTAATGATTGTTCAATTTTCAAAGGCCTCATTTTATATATAAAATCACATTTCAATAACTAATAAAGAAATCTTCTTCGAATAATTTAAGCAAGGTAAATAAAGTATGTAGATTATGAAAAAAATATTGCTGTAATGTTAAAAAATATTTAAATGTGTCTAAAAAATTGTATAATCTTTGAAATCAAAAATATTTTACAAAAAATAATGAAATTATTAAAAAATCTTTATCAATCAGAGGCGGAGTTTCTATGACTAATTTTTTAATTTTAAATTGTACATAATACTACATTATAACTGGATCTGAAATAAAAATAGTGAGATTTTGGTTGGTTTTAGTAGTATTTAAATCATATTTAAAATTATCAATATTTTCAAATGTAAAACCTATCCAATGTATCATCCCTGGAAATATTTTTATTTATACATTTATTTTATTTTTCAAATTATCTTTTATGTTCGTTTCTTAAGGAAAAAAATAAACAATATTGTTTTTTAGTAAAACTTCTAGGGCGAAGAGCAATTATCCCTTTCCAAAAAAGAGAAAAATCACTAGCTCCTCACCGCCCAATAGAAATTTTCAAAATGACAGTCCTAATCTTTAAACTCATATTTGGCTGTTAATATTGAAAATTTAGCATTGAGCTGCTAATATTGGAAAAAAATACCAAATTTCACTCTTTTGAAGAAAATTTTGACGTATTGTGCTTTAAATATATGCAAAAAATGCATAATCCATTATATTTATATCTTTCAAATAACTATATCTAAAAAAATATTTAAAACTTAATGAGTTGCACTTTTGTAACTTTATTCAGTTTCTAATGATATGTACCGGGAATTTCAGGTGTATAGCCCGCAGATCAAACAATTCAGTTTGGACCCAGAAATTTTATTCAGTATTTGAAGACCAATATTTACTGTGATCTAAAAAGTTACATTTTATTTTTAAAAATTTCTGGGTCGAAACACGATTGTTTGATCCGCGGGCTATACACCGGAAATTACGGTAATTTGATTTATTTCATCACAATATTGCTGAAAGATGGATTTTCAACATATATATGTGTGTATATATATCCCTGTTCTCAAACAAATTATTTAAAAATTATTCATTTATGTTTAATAAAGCATATATATATTGTTTATACACTTATAGAAAATACATATAGTAAATTTTATGATATTATGTCAATAATGTCTAAAAGTAAAGAACTTATCTAATAGTATGTAACGAAAAATTTAACATCTGGTGTAATGACAACAAAATTTTATAATTGTTTTACTTAATTTGAATGAATGAAAAAAGCTTACATGTTTATATTTTATTGAAGTACAGGTGAAAATGTCACAAAGACATTCCTACCTCAAAAACCACTGAGTATGTCACATTCACACTACAGATGATTTTTTTTTCTTTTTGATCTTTCGGGTTTGATTTCAGATGGTAATGAATTAATTAGTTTTGTTAGAAGTGTCATTGCAGTCAGCATATTAGGCTCACTATTTTTTTTATATAATTTGTTTTGATTGACTCGATGAACAACAATATTTAAAGGGACTATTTCATGACTTTTCAATTAAAAGCTGATTTATAAATTCATCATGTTGTTTAGTTATTATTATCGTCTTAAGATAATAAGTTGATATTAAAATTTTTAAATGCAGTTTATTTATTATTTGAACAGTTGAAAGTATTTTTCAATAAGAGTGGGCTGTTGATTTTAAGTCGGCTGTTGAGCAATGTAGTGTTGGTAAAGGAACTGGCACTATTTAATTTAATTTTTATTGCTGTAAATAATATTTGTTATTTTATTATTGTATGTATTATATTTAAGCAAGAGTAGAAATACACGATATCGTAGTCATTTTAGTACATCTTAGCATGAAAAGCTTCAATATTTATCATTAAACATTGACATTTTATGAAAATTTTGTTAAAATTGCTCATATTTTCACTATTTTTATTTTATAACTATTGAAAAGATATTTTTACGTACAATTAAAAAAAGTAATAACAGCCTGCCTTCGGTTAATAATAAATTTTTGATTAACACATTATTTTTCACAAAATTCTTGATTTTAAGAATTCACAAGATTAAACACACTCTTAGCATTTAAACATGACAAACAACAATAAATAATAATCTGCCTACATTATTTGTCACATATACATTATTTGAAACTTATTTAGTGATTTTATATTGAAATGACTTTTTTTTTATGCAGTCTTTGAATATAGATCTGTCATTAAAAACATTTTTAAAAAATTTCAAAATTTAGATATTTTTGTTATCTTAAAAAATATTTTACTTGTAATCACCTTTAATTTCCTTGATCCTGTCTTAAAATGAGCTATAAACATACCCAGTTTCATTGAAATTTGTGACAGTGAATTAAATGTCTTAGGCGAACTGACATGGAATGACTCTGCTTGATTTGATTTGAAATACGCCTCAAAATATTTTTAAATATGAAATACTACTAAAAACACCCAAAATCCCACTACTTTTATTTCAGAATCAGGTAAAGGACACCTTTAAGTATATCCCCCACAAAAAATAAATTTAATAAAAATGCCGCCTTTTGTTAATAATGCTATTTTAGTTAATGCATTATTTTTCATAAAAAAATCATGACTTCAAAGATTAAACATTTTTTTAGACACACTTAAAATGTTATATAAGCGTAACAGTATTTTTTTTCATAAAATACGTACCCTATATATTATGCATAAATTATTTGAAGATGATTTGTGGAATAGATATTGAAATATGATCATATTTATGTCATGCTACATTTGAAAATCGAGCAGTCAAGAATGCCAACTGATGGCAGTTTTTCAAAATTTTGACAATTTTTTTCTCAGAAACTATTTGGCCAAGAAGTAAAAAAAAAATACTGGGAATCATATCTTAATAAAAGGAACAAACACACGCAGTTTCATCAAAATCTGTGATGATGGGTTACATGCCTGCCTGAACTGACATGGAATGACCCACTTTTGATTAAGTGCAAAAATTAATCATCCATGAGTTATAACTTTAATAGCCTCTGTCTGATATTTATCTTAGTCTGTATAATTTAGTCAGTATTTTAATCTGTAATCCCAATCCTGAGTCCCAGGGACTCTGATTTCCTATATTTCACAATGGGCAAAAAATTGACGATGCAGTTTACAGGTTAATTAAAATTTACTTACCTTTTTAAAAATAATTAGTTTTGAGTTTCATACATTATAATTATTTTCACCTAAAATTTTTAAAAATAAATTGAAGTAAACAAGAATGAACACATTATACTTTAAAAAATGTAACCAATTGAATGTGCAATTTAAATTACAAGCATTTAGTAGGTGGGGGGGGGGGGGGGATCCTTCTTCTGGACTCCGAAATTTGTAGAGTTCTATGATCAGTAGTTCACTTTTTCAAAATCTTTTTTTTTTCACATGCAAGTTTTTTATCAATTTAAGCGGTGCTCAAATTCCCTGTTCAAAAACACGAAACTTTCTGGCTCATTTTTAAATGTAAGGTGTGAAATTGGTATGCCTGACTGTTGAAGCAAAATACCATTAATGCCACTTTGCTTCTGAATAAGAACACCTGCCAATTTCATTAGTTTCTGAACAAAAATAAGATGACATGTGTCAGAAAGTAGCTGCTTTGGATTTGAGAACAAGCTTTAAGGCATAATCCTATATATAATTAAACTTTTTTTTTTTTTTTTTTGAGAGATTAAAAAAGAATAGTAGTAACCAAGCATTCTAAAAGTTTTAAACATAAAATAGATTTAGCCCTCCAGCATGCACACATGCATAAACTTTATGACAATAGTTATGTTTCTCAAACCATCCCCAAATATGGTGCATATAATATGTAAAAAATATTTGTAAATAATATGTAAAAAAAACTATGTACAATATTGTCAATTTGTATATACAGTAGACTACCTCAAATCTGCAACCCTAAAATCTGCACATCATCACAGATGTAAACAATGAAACTTTTGTTTCAGATGTAAGGACAAAATTGCAGAAATTTTTAGTTTTATACCAATCTGTATGTATTTTAATAGATAATTCTCAATAATATGACTGAACTCATAATTTTTCATGAAGGAAATATAAATTTATTTCTTAAAAAAAAAAAAAAAAAAAAAAACAAGATATTGCTGATAAACACAATCTTTCACATAATATATTTATCTATTAATCAAGCTTTTTTGGTTATTAAGACTGGCTAAACCTGAAATAAAATTTCCTTACTTTATGATTTTGATGTGAATTAATAGGATGCCTTTATGAGGAAAGTTCTGTTGAATAATTCAAGGAAAATATATATCATCTTTATTATGCATATTTAATTATACATTAATTATTATTTACTTGACCTTCACTTTTAATAATTTAATCATTCTAAAAATTCTTACTTTTTATTATTTTAGTTTATTATCTTACTTAATTATTTTAATATTTTACTATATTCCAAGCACTCATTATAATTTCGCTTGCATTATTGCGTTTAAATTGTTGTTTAAAAAATGTAAACAAAGCAGTGACCAGAAATCTGCAAAATTCTAAAATCCACACAACCTCTGGTCCCAAGCTGTGCGGATGGATTTGAGGGAGTCTACCGTATCTTTCTTTTTTATGATTCAAGTTAACCAATAATGATTTTACATGTTATATTTAAATATTCATTAACAGGGTTTTACAAATTAAAAAATATCTGTTACCAGCAAAAACTTTTAAAACCATTAATATTATATATATATATATATATATATATATATATATATAGGGGAGAGTGGTAATGAATGGGCCAATTTTTGGTTTTTAATTTTTGTAATTTTTTTCTATCTATTTTTTTTTTTTTTTTCTCAAAATTGGCTCATTAGTTACTTTACTTATTTGGTTATATAAAAAAGTCGGTACTTTTCGGTTAGCCGGGCGCCAGTGTTATATATACATATGTATGTATATCTATATATACATATATATGTGTATATACACACACATATATATATATGTATACATATAGCTTCTATATATGTATAAATATGCATATATATGTATATATAGGTATACATCCATATGTATATATAACACTGGCGCCCGGCTAACCGAAAAGTACCAAAAAGTCATAAAAATTGGATTAGAAAATGCAGGGAGCTGGAGCCCGGAGCCGGAGCGCTCCGGAGCTGTGTTTTCCCTGGAGCTGGAGCCGGAGCTCTAAATTTTCCCCAGCTCCAGGGCTCCTTTAGTTTTTAATATTCTTTTTAATCTTTTTTTTTTTCGGTCTTTTAAATTTCTAGGCTTAAAATATTTTAATTATACATCATTATTCAGTATTTTAATTATATCATTTTTTAGGTTATTATTATTATTATTAGAAATGGAAACCTTCTCGAAACATGGTAACACTACTTTACTTCTACTTTCTACTTGAACTAAGTGACAACACTATTCGAAAACAAATATGGCCACCTGTTGTTTGCATGTGTAGTTGTACAATTTTGGCTGTTTGAAAAGTGTAGAAGAAATTTAAGGTTTTTGTGTTTAAAATTCCACCAAACTTTCTATTTAAAAGCAAAAGCTAAAAGATGTCATACTTTCTGAACAAGCATTTGAAGTTTGATGAGAAGAAAAATGCATTTTGTCAGATCTTTAATGAAGTTAGAAAGTATTTGTGAGCAAAAAATTAAACGTGTAAATAAAAATCTGCAACTCAAAAGAGCGAAGTCGGAGCCGAGTTGGAGCCGGAGCCGGAGCCACAGTATTTTCTCTAGGAGCGGGAGCTGGAGCTGGAGCATCAAAAATTGTTCGGCTCCGGGTCACTGAAAAAATGTCTATAATGAATGATAATAGAAAATAGAAATATAGAAATTTGGCCCATTCATCCCCACCATCCCCACCCATGGGGCTGAATGGGCCACTAAAGGAATTCAATGAAAAAATGCAGAATTAATCATTTATTCACCAAATATGACAAAATGAATGGCACTTGACATGATATGATCAAAAGCATACTGAAATAGTAAGTAATACACAATGCTTATCAAAATTTATAAACATCAAAAATGATATTATTAAATCACATAATTGTAGCAGAAAAATGACAAAATAATGGGATTATAAGAAAGAAAGAACATAAAATAAGCATAAAAATAATAGATAACACACATTATGATTTAACGAAATTTATATATTTCAAAATTAATTTTAGACGACATGGTTATAACAGGGTTGAACTACCTGCCTATTAATTAACTATTTAGTGTAAATTTCTGGTATTATTTATTCTACTCATCATATTCAGATTATAAACAATTATTCTAGTTTTATATCAAATGGGAAAATACTGATAGGTGTGGTCAACAACTGGACAGTTCACCTTAATCATTTATGCAATTTAACTCATGTTTCTAATAAATAACTAATATTTTTTAGGGTGAAAATGTGCAAATTATAAACCTCACTATAAACCTATTCTAACTAGACAGTAATTTAATCTAAATCCATGACAGCCAGTTGTTTCATATTAAAGAGAAAATCAGAAAAAAAAAAAAAAAAACCATATTTTCATGATCAGGAAAGGTGGCCCATTCATGACCATGATATAGTGGCCCACTCAGCCCCACCTATACTTCTGGAATATATTCAGGTTTTTTAGTACATTAAATTCAAATAACATCTAAATACATCCTAAAATTAGTTTACAGATACGCAAAGACTCGCTAAGACGCATATCTGCAATGAAATAATAGATACTTTTTAGATTATTTATTTTATTGAAAAGGGAAAAATTTTACTTTTCAATCAGATTCTTGACCATCCTACTCTACTGGGAAAATGGCTTCTCCCAACCAATGGAAAATTTGATGAGTTTGATTGAACAAATACCTCTATCTATTGGTGGCATTTAAAATAGTTTTATGCAAATACTTTTTCATATTTTGTTAATGGCCCATTCATTACCACTCTCCCCTATATAACCATAATATAATTACTAATCATCATCTATTTCCAATTAGTATAATTAATTCAATAAATTAATAAATTTAGCATCTGATTACAACTAACATTATACAAAATACAGATGGAACCCTATACAAGCAATACAAACTAAGCAAAATCCACTAATTGACTAGCACATTGCATACGATCAATTAGTCCATATTATTAACATATGAAAAACCACCAAATTTTGAAAAAATAATATATTAAAGACATATGAAACAAAAAACCAGCAAAATAATGTTGAACCATTAAAAGATGTATTGTAAACAAATAATAAATAAAATGGAAGGATGTAGCCGGAAGCTTATATAGCATTTCACTTTATCAAGGGTACATGAAATACCAATATAAGCAAAATCATAGTCGATTTCTGTAATAGAATCCAGCATTAAGCTAAAAATTAGATTCCATATGTACCCGATCGACCACACACCAAAAAAGCATTTACCATGACAGATAAATTGAATTAAAAAAAAAAATAATAATCAATACAAGATCCATAATAATGAACAAAATTAATATATAGAAACATTTAAATTTAAAGACATACCCAGCAAGAGAATTGCAATGACCTTATTACAATTTGAACAAGTATCAATATTAGCACAGCAAAAGTCCCACCAAATTAATGGTACAGTTAAAATCGAATTCTTACTGTTGCAAAACAACACATTGTGCAGAAAGTACACTTCTAATAAATATAATAATTATTATGTATATGTATATATATATTCTATATATTATCCTCTGTCCACCGTGTCAGTTTTGGCTGTTTTTTATTTAAGTATTGATTTTTCAAAAACCACTACTTTTTTTATGAATTGATTGAAAAACCATAATCATAAGCATAGTTACTAACATATCTTCAAGGGCCGCGCTAAAAATTCACTAACTCGCCAAATGCGAATACATCGTGAAATTGGCGAGAAAAAAATTATGGCGAAAAAGCTGGCGAATGATTCTTTGGGGTCTCTTTTGTTGTGTAATAATGTTTTGGAACGTAAATGAATTTCCGTTTTTAGCGCGAGTTCGCTTACGGCCGTATTTCAACTCTATATTCCTCCTCTTCTTCTCGGCCGGCCAATTAGAAGAGATTCTGTTCCGATTTTTCTGAAAATTTAAGGAATTAATATCCAAAAATTTTTAAAAATCGGTTGTCAATCCGAAAATCCGGACATAAAAAATATCGCGAATTTCAACAAATGGTTGCCGAAAATAATATTTTGTCAATCGTTTGCAGAAAAATTGCGAATTTCATCAAAGGATCGCGGTTTTAAATACAAATTTCGCCAAAGAATCGCAGAAAAATGCAAATTTTTGTCATAAGATCGCAAAAAAACCCGCAAGTTTCGTCAAAAGATCGCAAAAAACCCACAAGTTTTGTCAAAAGATTGCGAAAAAAACCCGCAAGTTTCATCAAAAGATCACGAAAAACCATAAATTTTGTCAAAAGAGCAAAAAACCCCGCAAACTTCGCCTTTTATATACTTTTAATATACTTTTGGCTAATAATTGATAAATTTGTCTAATGATTTTCAAATTTGGCTAATGTGTTGGCGAATAGTCTTAATTTCCTAGCGCGGTCCCTGTATCTTGATTACCTCAAATCTCCAATTCAGTCGATAAATTAATTTAGAATGGTAACATATTATTTTCTCAACAAAACTTTTAAAAAATATAATTCTAAAAAAGGAAAATATGTCATTACTGAATAAAATATGCAACATCATAAGAAAAACAATGTTTTTTTACTGTAATCATAATTTTGATAAAAACTACTTAGGCAAACTACTGACCAATTTGTTTAAAGTGTCGGCTTTAAGAGATTTTACTTTATATAAAAGTTTTACAAACACTTTTGTCATGCTTTTTCGAAATCTGCATTTTTTAAATTGTTGTTTCTTAACTACTGCGTATGTATGTCCTCGTGTATGTCTGGATATCCAAATTACCACCTATCTATAGCTTTCTTTGTTTAATAGTCATTAAGTAAATTGTTCAAGTTTATTATTATTAGATCATTTAATGTTGATGCTTCCAATCATCAGCTAAATATTTTAGTGTTAACGGTGACCACATTTGTTGAGCTCTGTTCATTAATGATTCCCCTCACCCCCTCTCTTTCTCATTTCACAAGTTTTTTTTTAATATTTTGTGGCTGTTATTTGGTACCAGAGATCTGTTTAGGAAAAATTTGGGGCCTTTAAAGGGTCCTTCACAAAATTATTTGTCTTAAAAATACCTTTCTCAAAAAATTTTTTCACCAAACTGATCTTTCACGAATTATGTTTAAAAACAAAATCTGACCGATAGAGAAACAGCTGAAGCTGCCAAAAGAGCTAATCATTATCTAGCTGTTTTATACATTAAAGATTTTGTTAAAAATACATAAAAAGGAATGTGAATATAGCAGTAGTTTCAAATTCACAAAACTGACTTGATTTTTCACAAATATAAAAAAAAACTTCACATTTTCGCAAAAACAGGACCCTGTGCAAAAAGTCTGAAAAGACCTCTGGGTAATTTTTTTTCTATTAGAACTAGAATTAAAGAATTCGATATTTCTATTTTTTTAATTATCAATTTTTCATATAATTGTCACTTCTTTTTTTTTTTTTTCCAGTTAAACAAGTTTATTGTCAAGCATGTTCTCAGGAAATCAATTTAGACGATGCTGTAGATCATTTATTTTTAATGGAATATTCTCAGACTGCAGATAGTTTGCCAGAAGAAAATACTTATCCATGTAGTTGTGAGGAAGGAAATGAAGGTATAGCCTTTTGCCAAGAATGTCAAGACTGGCTTTGTGAATCTTGCGTCAATGCTCATCACAGAGTAAGAATCACTAAAGACCACACTGTGCGTCCTAAAGAAGAAATGGAGGGTGAAAGTACAGCTATGCATAATCAGAAATATCTTTTATGTCAGGTTCATCCAAAGGTATCAGTTTATATATGACATTATGTTTTTAGTTTATGATATTTATTCATTTACCCTTTAACCCTCTTGCTGCGCATCCCATGATTTCCATGGGCAACATAAAAGTGGCAAAATTTGTGCAATCCACGATTTCCATGATCTTTTTAACGATCTAATTCTATTTTTTAAAAAGAACTGTTTTACAAAAAAAAAATTAACATATTTTAACTCTAAAATATATGTAGATTTGTAATATTTATTAAAATAAATGTGCAATTTTTTAACCTTTTTTGATTAAAAAAAAAATATTATGCAGCAAGAGTGTTAACTTACGTACATAAACTTCTGTTGTTCATTGATAAAAGTTACCCTCTTGATCATGATTTCCCCCACCCACCCGCAACAAATCATACTTTGAATAATTAAAATGCTTTTCAAGATTGTGTTTAAAAAATAATTTATTCAATAAATGAGGCCTTATGTTTAAGAGTTCTCGCACAAAATAAACTTATATCAAAATCAGTTTTTAAAACACTGTTTTATCATTTAAGGTAAGAGCTTCATATAAAGCTCAAGGCAAACACAAGGGTTAAATATTTTCAATTACTTTTAATTTTAATAATTAATTAATAATTAATTGATTTATTTTGAAACTATGTTTGAAACTTAGTTTTATTTTGAACTATGCTAAAATGCATTTTAAACTTTAAACAAAGAAATCCATTTTGTTTAAGTTGCATTAGTGTTACTTACTATGTGGACTGACGTGATGCATTCATGTGTGTTCTGCACAGTTCATTATTTGATAATATCGAAAATATTACTGCTATTGTGAAACTTCACAATTGTAATATTTTCTTCCTTTATAATTTTTTTTTTGTCCTCAACTTTGTTATTTGAATGTGATATGCACATTTAATGCACAAACTTTATGCTTAACCCTTTAAGCGCTACTGGCGTATATATACGTCTGTAGAAAATGCAGGTATCTATTATATTGATGGCGAATTCCAATAACAGCGAGACAATTTTCGCCACCTGGGCCATTATATATAACACACAACTGTTATTTCAGAAAATTGATATATTGTCTTTAATTGCAGAAATATGCTACTTAAGTAAGGCACTGAAGATCGCATAAGATTTCGTTGGCGGTTAGGGGTAAATCATAAATTTAAAAAATGTATCATAATTGCTGGGGGGGGGGGGGGGGGTGAATTTGATTTAAAAAAAAAAAAAGAAAGAAAAGAAAACTTTAATCTTTACTAATTTTATCTTAATATTTCCACACTTCTTATATTGTATATTGCCTGTACATATATATATATGTATATATACTTTTGTGCAAATACAGCACAACTAAAAGCAGTTTGAAGCTCTATAGTTTGCAAATATAGAATGAAAAATCAGTGACTATTTAGTCACTTTCACACATTTGTTTTGAAAAATGCTAACTTTTAAGAATAAATAAATAATGTTATGTTGCCAAATCATGATTTGTAAATTGAACTCACTTGTGACTTTTATTTAATAAATGATGTCAAATAAGTAAGTTACATTACAATTCTTTAAATAAAATTTATGATTGGAAACATTTTTTTTTATATGCCGTAAATTATGGTATGTCTGTACATAAGTATTACTGTATGTAAGTATATATACCAATACCTTATACTTTCACATTATGTTTAAACAGTTTCCATATTGTTTAAATTATTTACCACACAAAGAATGTGTAATTCCAGTATGCAAATTATTTGGAATTTTGTGTCAGATAAAATATTTTATTCTGTTTTAAATTCCAATTTTTTTTTTTGATAAAACAGTTTATTGAACATTAAGTAAAATACAATCATTGCTCTGTTATTTTTAATTTTAAACTGTAAAGGATTTTGCTGATAAAATTTCAAATACAACATAAAATTCATTACAAGTTTTCAGGCATTACCTAACTAAGCAAGTATTAAATTGTTTTTTCATATTTGATAGCCTTCCCCAAAAGTCCAATTTTCTTTTCTAACCAAAAATGAATTATTTTTTTGCTTTATATTTAAATGCAAATGAATGATAATAAGCAATTCCAATAGGCAGAGGTAACGTGCCAAAGATGTCATGTGTCTATTGACATTTCCCCCCCTCTCCCTACTCTTATTCCACTCCCACAAATCATAAATTATCAAATAGTGTAAATGTTTCACATCCTCCCAGAAAGAGGTCGTTCGTTGTATCCTGGGGTTAAGATTTTTTTAGTAAGCCAAAGCCACCTTAATGACTGTTCCCCTGTATAGCACATGTGTCCCACTGCTGGCATCTGAAACTATCCAATATATTCTGAAGAAAATATGACATTTGTATACTTATATCATGATATAAAATTAGTTCTTCAATTAAAATTTTTTAAGTACTTTCTTTAATTTTTGAAACCTGCAATTATTTTTTTCTTTTCATTCCAATTTAGGAACAACTTAAAGTATACTGTGAAAGCTGTGATAAATTAACCTGTCGAGATTGTCAGTTGTCTGATCACAAGGCCCATAAATATCAGTTTTTAAGTAAAGCTTGTGAAGAAGAGAAAGATCATATAACTGAACTTCTTACAAAAATAAGAGAAAAACAGGGTCACATGGAAGAAGCAAGTACTAGCTTAAACAAAAGACACGAGGAAATTGTAGAGCGTGAGACTCAGATTTCTCAAGACATTCAACTGTTTGGCATTAAGTTAGTTTCTTTATTATAACTTTATTTTTGTAATATATTAATATTAAATTTATCCAGGTAAAAATTGACCAAAACATCTCTAACAATGTTAAAGTGTAAAAAATTAGGTTAGTAATATTATTAAAATTTAATAGTATTTTATTCCTACATTATTCAATTTTCTTATTAAAGAAAATCTGGGCTATGACTTTACCTTATTTTTTATTTATTTATTTATTTTTTTTTATTCTTAAAAAAATATCACAAGTCTTTGAAGTAAAAATGATGGTGTTATTGTGTATCATAAATTGGCCCAGTTTGACAGTAAATTATTTGAATGTGGGTTGTTCTCTACAATACTTGCAAATTTGGCCAAACAGTCTGACTTGAATGATACGTATGTAAATTTTCATAAAAATTAGATAAATGGTAAGAAATCAGTCAATTATTGAAGATTTTAATAGCAGCAGAAATCGTTTTAAAAATTTGACTTAACAATAAAAATAAAATAAAAATTTGTGGAAAAAATAAAATAAAAAATGTGAGGGAATGACAAGTAAGGGAATGATGAAATAAGACATTTTTACCAAGTTGTAGGGAAAAATGCAAAATTATGAAGAAATCCAAACTGTTTCCTTTAAGAGCAACACTTAATATATAATGTATGATAAAATTAAAATTTTTGATATTTGTAAAAAAATTAGTACTCTGTGTGAGGGAATGACTGCTAATAAAAACGCTTCCAGATATATTGACTGAATTTTTTTTTTTTTTTTTTTGAAAAATTAACAAAATCTTACACCACTAATTTATGTTGCTGGACTGACAAGTGCTCAAAATGGCTTCTTCTCTGTGAAGGATGCTAGACTGCTACTGCTGTTTAGTGGTAGACATTTGAGATAATAGCAATGTGTGAGGGAATGATGGTCTAACATGGGGAAACATATAATTGATTGAGTAGACTATATAATAATAGTAAAAAATAATATTTTTATTATTTTTTGTAATGTACCAAATAAGAACTTTATTTTGCTTAGGGTATTTTTAATTATTTTTATTTCTGGATGGAAAGAGCAAGAAGATAAAGGAAGAAGAAATAGGCAATAAAATATGGTAGTACAGGTGGGGAAAGGTGAGGGAATGATGTTTGCATGATATATGTTACATTTTTAAGTACTAAATTTATTTATTTTTAAATTTTACTTTCTGCCCCTAATAAACTATTTAGATCTTCTAACAAAAATAAAAATAAATAAAAATGTTATGAAATTAAGAGCATTTACAGGGTTCGTACGGTCCTTGAAAGTCCTTAAAAGTGCTTAAATTTTTCAAAGGAAATTTTTGGTGCTTAAAAGTATTTATTTTCATGCAAAATCTGAAAAAAGTCCTTAAAAGTGCTTAATTCTACTCTCATATTAATTCTTAATCAAAGGTAAAACTCTTCTGCATTTCTTTTAATTTCTGATTTAAAAAAAATCTTAATCCCGCCTTGCCTCCCCTTCTAAAATTTCACGTCCCTCTTCGTAATATCAAAGTTAAAAACTTTTTTTTAACCTTTTTCTACTCTCAGGATGTAAGACCTGTGCCAATTGCGCCGGACGAAGCCAAAATCGCTTTACTGCTCCAAGCTTCTACGAAACCGCTATTTTTTTTCATTTTGCACCAAACCTGCGCCAAAACGTACTTAGTGCCAAGATGAAATTTTGTACGATTTCGTCGATCCGAGAAACAACAACAAAAAAAAAAATCCATTTTTAACCTTTTTCTAGGCCGCTAATTGCGTCAAAAAAGCAAAAAACCGCGGTCAAAAGATCTCGAAAAATACGCGATGTTTGTCAAATGATCACGAAAAAAAAAAAACGTGAATTTTGTCAAAGGATCGCTAATTTCGTCAAAAACGAACAAAATGCGGTCAAAAGATCGTAAAAACGATAATTTTGTTAAAAGATGGCGAAAAAACTCCGCAAATTTCATCAAAAGGTCGCAAAAAAACCATAAGTTTCGTCAAAAGATCGCGAAAAACATGCAAATTTCGTCAAAAGATCGCGAAAAACACGCAAATTTTGTCGTAAGATCGCGGAAAACGCACGATTTCGTCAAAAGATCGCGAAAAACGCGCAAATTTTGTCGAAAGATCGCGAATTTTGCCAAAGGATCGCTAATTTCGTCAAAACAAGATCAAAAGATCGTAAAAACGCTATTTTTATTAAAAGATGGCGAAAAGACCCCGCAAATTTAATCAAAAAGTTGCAAAAAAACACACGAATTTCGTCAAAATATCGCGAAAAAAATGTGCATTTTGTCAAAAGATAGCTGACTTCATCAAAAAACGAACAAAACGCTGTCAAAAGATTGTGAAAAAACGCGAATTTCGTTAAAAGATCGCGAAAAATACGCTAATTTTGTCAAAAGATTGCGAAAAATACGCAAATTTCGTCAAAAGATTGCCAAAAATACGCAAATTTCGTCAAAAGATCGTGAAAAACATGCGAATTTTGTCATAGCGAAAAAAAGACCCCGTTAATTTTGTCAAAGGATTACCAATTACTTCTAAAAACGAACAAAATGGGGTCAAAAGGTTGTGAAAAAACGCAAATTTCGTTAAAAGATCTCGAAAAAAACCCACAAATTTCATCAAAAGGTCACAAAAAACCGCAAATTTTGTCAAAAGATTTTAAAAAAACCGCTAATTTCGTCAAAAAATAGCGAACAGCACACTGATTTCAACAAAGGATAGCAAAAAATACGCGACTTTTGTCAATAGATCGCGAAAATACGCAAATTTGTTTTTTATTAGCATTAGAATTTCAATTTGCTCCAAAAACAGTTTTTGTGGCTACAAAATTAATTTTTGTTGCTACAAAAATGGATTTTACTGCTACAAAATCAGATTTTTGCTGCTACAAAAATAGATTTTACTGCTCCAAAATTGCTTCAAAATGGCTTTAGTGCACTTTCATACCTGTACTCTATTTCTTACTTTATATTGAATAAATAATCTGTCCTAACTTTCTGTAACAATTCATTCCATCACATTTCATTAAAATTTCACCTGAATTTCACCCTCAAAATTCATCTTCCTCCGTTTTTCTTTGCTCCCCCACAGTACTCAAAGTTTAAAAACTCTTCGAAACTGTTTAATCACTTTTTTTTTTGCTTTGTCATTTTATTGCCACAATAAATAATCAATCAAGATTTCTCTTCCCACCCGAAATTGGAATTTTCCTTTTGCCCCCCCCCCCCCCCACACACACACACTTAAAGAACACATGGAATTTATAGTCTTTAAAACTCCTCTCAGTTTTTTTTTTCTTGGAAATTAAAAATCTTGTATTATCTTGTAAGGTAAATAAATAAGTCATCTAATAAACTCCCTCCCTCCCTAAAAAAATTTTAAAAAATATGCTTGTCCCTTTGCCCCCTCAACTTATAAAGTTTAAAATCTTAAAAATCATTGCTTTTTTAAAACTTTTTCTGTTCCATTAGTTAATTTATTGTAACAATAACTAATCGATCTTACAGTTTTACTCCCCCCCTCCACCGAAATTGCTGTTTCCCCGCCCTCCCCCTTACTTTCCAAGCATACAAAATTTAAAGTCTTTTAAACTGTAAGTTAATCATAAATCTGTTAAACTACCCCCCCCCCCCCTCAATAATAAGAAAAAATTATGTTTCTCCTCTTTGTTTATCTTTACAATAAGAAAGTATTGGATTCAGGAAAATTTTCGACCGATTTACACGTTTTAGGGGTCAGATATCCTGAAAAACATGTTTTTACAAAAATGCTGCATTTTTCATGATTTACGCCATAGCTATACCTCAAGAACTAAAGCACGAATTTTCATCAAACTTCAGATTCAGGTATACCTTGATAATTATAGGTGCTGATTATGGTTTGGTGTTAATCTCGCAACAGATGGCGCTGCTATGCTGCATTTTTCACGATTTCTGCAATAGTTATATCGCAAGAACTAATGCACCGATTTTCATCAAACTTCAGATTCAGTTAGATGTTTACATAAGTTGTTGCTGATTAGGTTTTGGTGTAAATCACCCTACAGGTGGTTCTGCTATGCTATATTTTGCAGGATTTGCACGGTTTTCAAGTCGTATCTCAAGAACTAATGCACGGAATTTCATATCTTTAGAATCCTCATGAGGGGCATAGACCATTTAATTTTGGCACTCTGATAATGAATTTTGTAGTATTAACATGTATGAGATAGAAGAAAGTTTTGGGATTTGCACATCTGACTAGTTTTTTCTTCTGCTGTATGTTAATTTAAAATTTTCTAAATTTCTACTGCCACATGGTGAAATCCCCCCCCCCCTTTCCGTCCGTTTGAATATTTAAAACTTTTACAAAAATGAAAGAAACCCTTTATTAAAAAATGCATGTTATAATTTATTAGTTTATTTAATTTGAAGGTCCTTAAATTTTTTTGGTTTTGGTCCTTGAAAGTCCTTAAAAGTACTTGATTTTTATTTAAAGAAATGTGTACGAACCCTGATTTATATAACTGAGAAACACTTTTTGCACTATTGTAGAGAATAACCCATGTATTTAAAACAGATTTTGTAATTAATTATATAAGTTAACCCTCTCATGCATGATTTAATTTTAAGTTTATGAAAAACATATTTTGCCTTTAGAATATATTTAAAATAAATTATAATTAAGAACAAGTAATGTTGAATAATAATAATAAAAAAAAATTAATTTATTACAAAGTGAACTTCAGGCTCATATGCTGTAAAAAATTACTATTAACTAGTGTATCACCCTGTCAAAAATGACAGAATGCTGATCTTTATTTCATTTTCATAAGACTTCATACAAACAAACAGCTTGAAGATTTTATTATTGAAAGGTTTGTATGGTAGAAAAGAACATTTAAAAACGACAAATGATTTCTACAAATACAAATAATGAGGATATTTTGTTTACTTAATACAGTAGACTCCCTCAAACCCGCACAGCTTGGTACCAGAGGTTGAACGGATTTTAGAATTTTGCAGATTTCTGGTCATTGCTTTGTTTATATTTTTTAAACATTAATTTGAATGTAATAATGCATTCAAAATTATAATGAATACTTACAATATAGTAAAATATTAAAATAACTAAAGTAATAAACTAAAATGATAAAAAGTACTATAATTTTAAAGATGATTAAATTATTAACCTTTTGCACTCGAGGGCTCCGTAGCAGAACCATTTAAAATTTGTCTTCAAACTCGAGGGCTCTGCTACGGAGACAATGCAAATAATTTTGTGATACCTGTCTAGAAAAGCCATTATTACATGGTATCACAAAATTATTTGCATTGTCTCTGTAGCGGAGCCCTCGAGTTTGAAGACAAATATTAAATGGCTCTGCTCCAGAGCCCTCGAGTGCAAAGGGTTAAAAGTAAAGGTCAAGTAAATAAGGTACTACTTAGTTATCCCATCGACCAAAAATCTATCTCCAAAGTATAAGATTAAATGCCAATAATGGTTGATCATAAATATCACCTTCACTTGACTTTAAGCAAGTTACACATGTTTACATCATCAAGTGATTTTTATTTCGATGTTTTATTTCTATTTTTATTAATGTTATACTAATTTATTTGTTCTTTCGTTATTCAAAATAAAAATTATGCCAAATTGTATAATTTGGCGAGTGGTTTGGTGTAGAGGTCTGCACGGGCCGACATTTTCAGGCCCGGGTCCGGCCCGACTCAGAGAAAAAAAAAAAAAATTCGGCCCGTAGAAAAAATTTATTGGCCCGGACCGGCCCGGTATAAAAGTTAAAAGTTCGGCCGGAGCCCGGCCCGAATGAATTTCTACAAAACATTAATTTTTACGTCTATTTGGTTAAAAGTTTGTTTCGTACGAGAAGTTCAAGCCAAAAATATTTATCTTAACTTTTCTCTTCATTTTTATAGAAGTGCCGCAGGGTGCGATATTTATTTTTTTAATGAATCTCTATTTCTTGTATGTAAATGTTTCAGTTATCATTAATATTGTTAATCCATATTCCATGTATCGAAGTGTTAAATATCTGAAAAATGCTATACAGTAAAATCTAAGACTTAATTGCATAGAAAAGAAAAAAAAATGCGTTACAGACAAGTTTCCTTCTTAGCAAGTGTAAATCTATTATATATTATTTTCTTACATAGTAGTATATTAATATTGCATGGATCAACACGTTTTTCAGTTTAAAACAAGATTCCGTCATAGACAGGTTCTTTTTCACATGTTTTACTATATTTTAATTTAACTATATTTTAATAAGTGTAGAAATCTACTACTCTTCAAAAAGAATGAATTTGAATGTTTAATTGTAGAATAATGGCAATTTAAAAATGTATGCATTTTTTGACAAAAAATTTGTGCTAAGCCTAATTTTACTGACCTTTGAACGGACTAGGCCACGCCGAGACAATGATTTCCATACGGGCTGGGTGAAAACTAGGAATGAAAATTTTGGGTCATGAAGATTAGGAATGAAACCAATACCCGGATGTGTGGAGAAAAAATTAGTTATGCCCGGCCCGGCCCGAGTGCCATGAAAGTGCGGGCTGGCCCGTGCCGATCTCTAGTTTGGTCATTTATAAAATTTGGTGAAATTGGTCGACCGGATAACTAAGTAGTACCTAAATAACTAATAATGTCTAATTAAATATGCATAATAAAGATGAAGTACAGTTCCTTGAATTACTCAGTGAAACTTTCCTCATAAAGTTACCCTATTAATTTACATCAAAATCAAAGTATGGAACTTTATTTCAGGTTTAGCCAGTCTTAATAACTAAAAAAGCTTGATTAATATGTAAATATATTGGGTGAAAAGATTGTGATTACCAGTGATAATCAGCAATATCTTTTATTTTTTCAGAAATAAATTTAAAATTCCTTCATGATGGAAAGAATGTCTTTCCAACAAACTTTAACTTTTATCTATAAACTATGATGTTATTATATACGAGGCAGCATATAAAAAGAAGCATTCGTATGTCTATAATGGAACCTGAACTGGGTTAAGTGCATGTCTTGGTAAAGTATCGTACAGATAAAATTTACGATACTAATAAATCTACAAAAGTCATCGAAATTACAATTTATAGTTGTGTAGGACATCATGAGGGCATAACAACGAAATTTACAGCTGACCTTTGACCAGAAGGACCACACACACGGAATAAAGTAAAAATAAATATAACTGGGTATAGCAAAAACTCAACCTATAAGGTTGCGCCACATAAATTCAGAGTCGACCAATGATATTCGCCTGTATAGATGGGTGGCAACTCTGTATGCAAATTTTCTAGCTACATAGTATAATTTTATGTTTGCATAAATAATGTAAACAGGACAATGTCCGTTTTTTTTTATTTTTTAGTGTAAGTAAGAGACAGACTTCACTTGCAAATTTTATCCCAATGCTGATGGCAGCAAAAAAAATAAGATGCTGCAGTTGGATTTTAGCAGATGCTGTACCATGAATAACATATAAAATATATATATATAAAAATATAAGTTACCCCAACATTGGCTTAAAAATACATGTGATGCCGATTAAGGATTAATATTTTGTGACAACATTTTTTTTTTGGAGACCTTTTGTGCCTACCTGTGGGACATTCTCGGAGCAACGAGAATTCTACATGCTGCCGGGGGCAGTGGATCAGGTAGTCCATTATGATTTTATTCCATTGTTTTTACCAGTAATAAGCATTACCTATGAAAGTAACGGACTATGGTGATATTTCACGTGTTATAAAATTAATTAAATAGATTGATTAATTAAAATAGGTAAATATATATATAATGATGTGCATCAGCATTACTATTAAAATATATAACCCACAATATGTAAATAACCTTTTTTATTGTAAATTTTCTCCTATAATAAAATGTAATCAAGTTTGGATATGAGTAATCTTTTCTTTATTTTAATTCTTAATTAATATTTTTCTCTTATAGATGTGGGAATGTAAAATAAATAATCTATTTACCTATATGATTTACTAAAAAAATTATTATATAAAAGAAATTACAGACTTAGAAGGTAAACGATCTCCGAAAAAAATAACACAGCGCATTGATTAATTATAATTTTAATATTTAACATATTAAATTTTCTTTGGATTTCCCCGAAGGGAATTGTTAATTACATCGTTTACCTAGAGTCATTTGGTGCTAACACTGTACGAATAGTAAGAATCATAAAAATTAATCTCCTCACTTAAAATTTATATTAATCAACCTCATTACCCGTGTTGCAATGTATTAAAGTTATGGATATATTTTAGCATGTATATATCATTCCAGCACTTCATGAATAACAGTCGAGTTCAGTCATATTATCGAGAATTGCATATTAAAATACATACAGAATGATGTAAAACTAAAAAATCTGTAATTTTGCCTATACATCTGAACTGAAAGTTCCGTTGTTTACATCTGCGATGATGTGCAGATTTTAGGGTTCCGGATTTGAGGGAGTCATTCAATTTCTGAAATAGTTCAACGATCCATAAAGACCCTGATTCTCATCTTTAGAATTAAGAAATGAAAAATCAGTGAAAACTACGTCATATTGACATACTCATATCAATTTTTCTTCACAGTTTTGTTAATGTAAAAATACATTTCTAGCTAAGCATAACGTCACCGGCATAAACTTTTCAACCATACTTAATATACGTATTTTTATGCTTAACTGCAGTCTATTTAAATAAAAATATATTTTCTGTTATAATTAAAAAAAAAAACTAATAAAGTCGTAATGCATAAAGATAAAATAAACCCAATAGACACTATTCTCGTGATTTCGCAATAAATACGAATTTTTATTCACTTATAAAAATAAAGTACACATGCATAATTTTTTTTATCGAAAATAACTTGCAAATGAAAAAATATGTCCACAAAGCCACATCTCTCGATATTTTTCATTATTTCTCTTTTCCCTGAAACAGTGGAAGTAATCCAATTGCCACCCTTTTGAAGAAATTTCATAAAAAACTTTTTAAATTGTAATTAAAATATAAAAATGGGAATATTTTTTAAAATACCGTATATTTCCGTGTATAAGTTGATCCGTGTATAAACATAGTATACGACTTTTCAGTGAAAAATAGTCCAAAACCAGAAACCCATATATAAGCCGATGTTAAACAAGTGTTATAAAAAATTTAGCAAACGAAAACTTAGCACTTTTTGACGTTAAACGTTATAAAAAATTCAGCGAATGAAAACTTAGCACTTTTTTTTTTTTTTTTTTTTTTTTTTTTGTATAGCTAATAGGAAAAAATGCACTTTACGAAATTATTGATATCTTCTAGAGATCTGCAGTGGATCCCTGGTGATCTTACTTCTGTTCTTCAACACTCGGACGTTTTTCTAAATCAGTCATTTAAAGACAGGCTCCGTTCAAAGTGGTCTGAATGAATATCATCTGGGGATGCAGTTGTGACAAGTGGCTATAATTTAAAAAAAAAAAGTTCACTTCATTGCTATCTCTGAATTTGTGAAATAATCTTGTCTTGAATTACCACAAGAAATAATCGTCCGATCTTTCAAAAAATGTTGCATCAGTAATGCAATGGATGGAACTGAGGATGGTGCCATTTTTGAAGAAGATGGTGATGATGATGAACTAGATACTGACGATATTCATCCTGATGTACCAATGAGAGAAAGCAATTTTAAGGAGTTGCTTGAAAATTCTGACAATGACTTGGATTGTAAAACATAATTGGTGACTTGTCTCATTATAGAAGAATGGAGTATTAAAGTATTTTTTTAAATATGTAGGTAATTTTTATGTTTTCTATATTTACCATCCTTTTTTTATTTTAGAATATCAAATTTGGAAATTTTCTTAGACTCGGGTATAAGCCCCTCCCCCTACTTTCGAGTGAAAAAAAAATGTCCAAAATTCTCGTCTTATACACGGAAATATATGGTAGCTCACATGGGCACATCTACAAATAAATAGATTTCATTTAAAAAAAAAAGTAGCAAAATTGGTTCGTTAGAAAGCTCAGTGCAGACAACTAAAACAGCCTTGTGCTTTAAATATATAGATGGCATGGTTTGCCTACACTTTTCTATACTTGGATTTTATATAAGTAAGAAGTTAAGAATATTTGGCAGTTTATTACCTATGCCTGCGGTGCGCTAATGGAAAAATACATAATTATTTAATTATTAATGTATTAATCTATAATTAAGTTCTAAAAATATCAGAATGTTGTATTATCATTGGAAACACATCTTTGTACGTAATTTTTATAATTCTATCACATCAGGAAGCAAGTTAAATCTATTACAAACTTCCATCTTTATATACAAAAACCAAGTTGAGTTAATTAAAAGAGTGTAATAAAGTATGCACAGCCCTAGGGTAGGTTGTTTATTAATCCTACCTCATATAAAGTTTTCATGGAATTGAGTGTTAAGTTTTAATAGATGTAAACATAAAAAAATACTTGTTTTAGACATTTTAGATTAAAGATAGATATTTCGCTAAGCAATCTCTTATATTTGTATATATTTTTAAAGCAGATTTTGAAAGTAGTGGGATAAGAAATGGCTTTTATGAAAATAATTCTATATATTACAAAATATACTTTGTATTTTTCTGAGATTTATTGGTTAAAGTTTTTTTTTTTTTTTTTTTTTTTTTTTTTTCCCTTGAATAAAATGCATTTTCATTTTTAATATTGTTAACATTTTTCTAATTAATCTTTTTATTTTTTCCCTCAGATTTATTACTGATATTAATAAAAGAGCAAAAGCTTTGTTAAATGATCTTAACAAAATTTGTTCTGACAAAAAGAATTTATTAAATGTTAAAACTCAGGAATTAAAGTCTGTCTCTGAAAGATTAAAGCATTGTCAAAAATTTGCTGAAGCTGCTGTTACATCTGGTAGTGAAACAGCTCTTGTTTATAGCAAGAAACCTATTATGAACCAGGTATTTAATTTTACATCTTTTATCTATCTATCTATATATATATATAATAAGTTTTATACGTATTTGTACTAAATCTTAGAAAATTCACTTAAAAAAAATGGATAATTAATTTATATTGCTTAGTTAAAATGATTGTAATAACTTTATTTCTTGATTATTTTTTGTTGTTTATTGAAGTGCATTGCCTGCTAATAGTTGAGAAGATACCTTATACTTTAGTTTTACTAGTAATTGAAACTGAATATAATTTAAATTTGCATTTTAAAAATCTTTTCAAGTTAATACAGAAAGTGATCAACTTTAATCCTTATTGTTAATTTAAATAAAATGAATTTACTTAAAATTTATGTGATGAGAATTGATTTCATTTTTTGGTTTAGAACAGGACACAGAAACTAACTCTTTGCTGGTTTGGAAATTTTCGTTGCGGTATCCACTAATTTCCGATATATCAATATTGATAACTCAAGTGGATGATGACAGTGAAACAGTTATTCGGCTTAATGCCTGTAGCCCAGTGGTAGGGGAGGAAAAAAGGCCGAATTCGGAATTAATTAGGGGAAAGCTGGAAATTGTTTTAATCCATTTAGTTTAGATCTAGAATGAATATGCTAAGTTTTCCCCCTCGTAGTAGGTGAGCATTAGAAAATATGTACAGATTTATAGTAAAAAAAACATGTTTTTTAGATACCATAACTATGGCGGTGATTCGTATACCCAGGTTCACAATATGAGTAAGAAGAAAAAAAAACTCCAACACAAAAGTTTAGAGGACTTACATCTTTATTATGAAACACCTTTAATGTAGAGCCGTGAACAGTATAGAGGTACGGGGAAAGTTTCAATAACTGCCGAATGGGCAGACGCCCCTCAGCGGGGCTTGATTTTGGTTTACATGGCTCGACGTCAGGAGCAAGAGTGCTCGAGATTTTGTTACCAATACTTACAGATTGGCGAACATTATTTAACCATATGTAAGATGTTTGGTGAAAAACAAATTGGGTAGACAAAACAATCATGAAGTTTTACATTGAGTTAAAAACTATGCCATGGCGGGCTCTTTAGGGTTACACTAAATAACATTCCAGCGGTAAGCAGGGAGGCTTAAAGAAATAGGAACGCATGATTTTATATGCACGTTACAGATATAACGACAGCTGAAAATTAGTCAGCAATGGACATATGGTTTGTATCCGACAAAGTACAAGGGTGAGAATTGAATACTAATGCAAGCCCAGAGGCTGGGAAAATATGCATTACTTATCGTCGGCTGCGAAGCAAAAAAGACATTCACCTGTATTTTATTCTTTTATTTTATTTCGGCGGGAAACGCTGCGGTTAAGATCTTTTTCTATCAGTGGGAATTTGAAAGAGAGAAAAAGGAACCGAGATAAATGATGTCTGCATTTAAAAAGAACTTTAAAAAGTAAAAGTGAAACTTACAGTAGTGAGAGGGGAGGGGGGGGAAGAGAATGACTAAAGCCATATGAAATTAACTATAAAATGTCAAATTTAAACTAAATATTTTATTTGAAGGGGGGGGGGGGGTTGAAATAATGACAATTTATAATGAACCAGTATGGTTAAAAGTTGATTTTTGAGGGGAGAGGAGGAATAATGCATATATAACAGGAAAGCCGTTATAATAACAGTATCTCAAAACAGCTAACTCTGTCAAAAACATTGTCAATACAAATGTTGTAGAGCTTAAAATTCTGAGTAAAATGAGTACCTACACTTAATATTTTGTTAAACATTCAGGTCACAATTCTATTTTAAAGTTTTAGACCCGTGGTCAGGGGGTTGAACTCAGAATTAATTAGGAGAAAACTGGAAATTGTTTTAATCCTTTCAGTTTAGGTCTAAAATGAATGTACTATGTTTTCTTCCTCGTATTTGAGTGAACGTTAGAAAATATGTACATATTTATTTTCGAAAAACACATTTTTTTTTTTTTTTTCATTATCTTAACAATATCTCAAAACAGCTGACTATAAAAAACATTGTCAATACAAATGTTGTAGAGCTTAAAATTCTGAATGAAATGAGTACCATCATTAATATTTTTGTTCAACGTTACGGTCGCAATTCTATTTCAACTGTTAACTTAACAATATCTCAAAATTATGGCCTTAATATTGAACAAAAATATTCAGTGTAGGTACTCATTTTACTCAGAATTTTAGGCTCTATAACTTTTGTATTGACAATGTTTTTGATAGAGTTAGCTGTTTTGAGATATTGTTAAGTTAACTTAGTCTCTCCTGGTTTCAAGTTCTTGATTAGCGATTAAGGCAAAATTTTGAAATAGAATTGCGACCTTAATGTTGAACAAAAATGTTAATGATGGTACTCATTTTATTCAAAATTTTAAGCTTTACATTTGTATTGACAATGTTTTTTATAGAGTTAGCTGTTTTGAGATATTGTTATGGTAATTAAAAAAAAGTTTTTTTTTTGAAAATAAATATTTACATATTTTCTAACATTCACTCAAATATGAGGAAGAAAACATAGTACGTTCATTTTAGACCTAAACTGAAGGGATTAAAACAATTTCCAGTTTTCTCCTAATTAATTCTGAGTTCAACCCCCTGACCACGGGTCTAAAACTTTAAAGTAGAATTGTGATCTTAATATTCAACAAAAATATTAAGTGTAGGTACTCATTTTACTTATAATTTTAAGCTCTACAACATTTGTATTGACAATGTTTTTGACAGAGTTAGCTGTTTTGAGATACTGTTATGGTATGTAAAAAAAACGTGGTGTTTGACTATAAATCTATACATATTTCGTAACGCTCACCTAGTACGAGGGGGGAAAATATAGCATATTCATTGTAGGCCTAAACCGAAGGGATTAAAACAGTTTCCAGCTTTCCCCTAATTAATTCCCAATTTAACCCCCTAACCACTGAGCTACTGATGCCAAGATGCTATTTGTACCACCCTTACTGTTACTCTGGCACAAAAATGAGTATGATCAATGTGGTAGTTAAAAATCCCAAATTTTATATTTTTTAATTTTCAAGGTGACAAACATGTGACTCAAACAGTTTTAGAAAACAGAACTTTACTCTAGAATTAATTTATGTAATTACACTGGTCACGGGCTATTTTCATTGTCACTTTAGTTTCCAAGGCATTAGATATTAGGCTTTAACCACTTCGACATTTGCTCTGACATAAGTTAGGAGTAAAAGCTCTGTTTCCTTATACCTGCTGCCGGTGAAGTTGATAAAGATGTGTAAATTTTAAATGTTTTATTGACTTTCACATACTGCCAGAGTGTTTGTGACCAGGCTGCTTTTGATTGGACCTTAACTTAAGCTAAAATTGATATTAATTATATGAGTATATATTATAACTATAGTAAAACCTTTATAACAGAACCTATTTAGCAGACTCTTTTTCATTCTCTGTGTTGTATATGTTTGTATGTTTTTTACCTCTGAATAGATGATAAATTCCATGCTTCCGAAGTGTTCACTGGTTTTTCTATCTATAAGAATATATATTTAATTTGTGTACGTCTTTTCAACACCTGCAAAAAATACTACTGTTTGTAATTTTTTATTTATACATAAAGGATTCTGTTTGACATAATTTGTTTGCTGTGTACCTTTTAATGATATTATTTTCTGCATATTTTTATATTCTGTATGAATTAAATAATTAATGTGTGTTTTTTTGCTTGGAATTACTTACAATTTTAACTTTTGTTTGTTTTCTAGTTACGAAGAATATTACGTCATAAGTGTGATGTACCAAATCCTAATCAAATAGTTGATATACAATTTAATTATGAAACAAACTTTCTTTCTCAGTATATAAGTAGTTTGGGTCAAATATTAGTGGATGCTCAACCTATTCCCGGTTCTTCATCAAATACGAATGTTATGTTGCCTATGCCTCAAGCAGTAGCTCAAACTCCCGTGGTAAGTTCACTATTTTCCCTTTTAACCTTATCATTAAATAATTTTTATTTAATAGGGTTGCAAAATTTCCTAGCATGTGTGATTTTCTGCTCTTCAGTACTTTTGTAATTTTTTCTCTTAATTTTCTTTCTTTCTTTACTTCTAAAATTTTTCTGATAATTTTTACTTATTAAACACATTTATAACTGCTCTATAGCTCAATTAAAATGGGAAGCAATATCTTCTAAAGCACTGAGAGAAAAAGAAAACTCTTGAAAATTCGTGAAATGATCTCCAAAAAAGAAATTTTTTGAAATTGTAAATGTTAATATTATTTTTAAATGAACAATATTGTTAGAACCAGATAAGTTCCATGAATAAATTTTTTTAAATTTCAATCTGAAAGTCGATGTAAAATTTAAAACTGCAGAAAAAATTAAAAAAATGAAATCAGCATTCAGAAAATATCTTTTTGAAACAGTAAATAGCAATATTTTTTTTAAACAAAATATACCATTACAACTAGGGATTGACCAAAGCAACCATTTTGCAGAATACCGAATACTGAAGCTTCGGTCAAAGTGTGTACCGAAGCTTCGGTATTCAGCAACCAAATACTTGAAATTTTTTAATACGCATTTTTGCATATATTAGTTGTTTTAATAAGCTTTAACCCCTTCGGGACGGGAGCCTTTTACGAAATTTTTAATCTTTTGTCACTATTTTTTAAAAACAGAAATTTGTGTTTTCTTGAATCGAGAAAATGCGCTGATTAAATAATGCAAATTTTACAGTAAAATTTTACTGGTGAGGAAAAACAAGGATTCTGAGCGCTTCATGCGGCACGTATACGTGTCGCTCATCCCCAAGGGGTTAATTGAAATTAAATTATCAATAATTTAATTCAGTTACATTTTTATTCTTAAATCTAATTACACAAAAAAATTTAATGACTTCTTTCCACTCACAAATTCATTAACCCATCACTTATTTTTTATTATTTTATCACTAGTCAATACCCAAAAATAACTTATGAAAGTATTAAACTATACAGCGTATTATTAAGGATAAGGATTGTCAGAAAAACAAAAGTTCATTCAAATAAAGCGAAACAATGTTGTGATTAAGCTGATTTACTGATTGCCTAAGTCTAATTATAAACATACTGAATAGGAATGTTCTCAAAATACAAAAGGTATCATATTAATTTGTACATTTAACTATTTTCTGTCAAATTATTGATAGAATATTTATATTTTGATTAATATTTTAACATTGTGGTGATGAAGAAAAGAAATTTGAGCGATTTTGATATAATGGTTATAAAAGCTATAGGATAGGCAGGCACAGTATACGTATCAGTATATCAGTATATGTATTTGATGTGTGTATTTTCTTGAATATACATCTTAGATATACAGATATAAACTCTGATATATTTATTTGATGTGTATATTAAAGAAAATACACATTAAATAAATTTAAATTAAAAAAAAAAAACTAATTTAGAAGTAAATAAAATTAAATGATAAGGGAAAGATGTGTGTCTTTTTTTTTTTTTTTTTGTCTGTTGTGGACAGTTGTTTCGATTTCACACCTATGTAGACTATTTTAGGAAGGAAAAAAATTTTTTTAAATTAAAAATGGCCTTTGACTTGTTTTTTGTAGTGCAGCTGAACTCTGAACTCGTACACATAATATTGAAACTCATTGTTTAGCCTATTCTACTGCTAAGTAAAAGAGAATTCTTCTACTTCCAAGAAAATACTTATCTGCAATTATTCGGCCGAAGTCGAATATTTGGTCTACATGCCGAACTACCGAATACCGAATCAACTGTTCGGTATTCGGTCAATCCCTAATTACAACCAGGAAAGTACAAAAGTATACTTTTTTATTTTTTTATATTTTGATGTGTAAAATGGATTTAGCAGTTCCAAAATTGGGTGTGGTGTGTTTGGGGAGGGGGGGGGGGGGACATTTTTCCACATTTCTCTTCTTTTGACTTGAAGTTCCACAGAAAGTGAAGGCACAGAAAATAGCAGCAGCATGCAATTTTGCAATAATCATTATGGTTTTTAGTTTTTCAATTAATATCTCAGCTAATTATCGAAAGTCAAAAATTCATGTGTCTGGTACATTTGGACCTGCCTTCTTCTATCCTCATCCAAATTTGCTGGCTTCTATGCGCAATAGATTGTCTTAGCCATTGCCGGCAGACAGATACACACACTTTCATTATATCGATTTTTTTTTTTCCTTTTTAAGCAAAATAAAGTAAATATCCTTGGCAATAAAAGTAAATATTTTAAAAATACTTTTTGACAACCTATTCTCTATTTCATATACAAAGGCGGTTTGTTCAATATTTAATAATCCAATTTATGTAATGTACAGAGGCATAAGCAAACAATTTATCTAATATACATAAATTTTTTAACGCCTACGTTAATAAGTATTAATCTTTCATAAGCAGGGCTCACATATTGCTATATATCCAATATTTATTTTTAAAATATCAACTTCTTTGATATATTTGATAATTATTTTCAAAATATCAAGTTGTTTGGTATTTATTTTCACCATCTCACTGTGCAACATATATATATATTTTTTTCCAGTCAATACAAGTGTAAATGAAATTTTCAACTGTTATTGACCGTTTCATTTTGTAGATAAAGTACTTTTGTCTTTTTCTTAGCCGTTACTTTTTAGTCAAAGAAAATAAACATATTTTCCAAGCTTTATGTTTAAAGCTTTTATTTTTAAATGTAATACTAATAATTATGTTGGACATAAATTCAGAACAGCCATTGAAAGATAAACTGTAATTATTTACAGCTTCAGTCTTCAGTAGAAAAGAATCTTTTCTGGTTTTGGCTTAGTTTAGCTTAAACTGTATAAGTTAGGGAATAAAAAAGAACACAAGGTTACATTTATGTTAAATTTTTTCAAAAAAAAAAAAAAAAACTTTTTAAAATTTTGTTTAACAAAACAAAGTTTTCTTGATACTGAATACTGTAGTCCCCCCCCCCCCCCTTCCCCTGTATAAAGTGAATTGTTTCTCTTTTCAATTAGTTGATCTTCAGTTTTGTTGTAAATGAAAAAAAAGGAAAGAAAGAAAGTAAAAATGCATTTTAAGAATATTGTTTTATTAATTCTGATGTTTTCAAAAATATGATATTTACGAACTCTGTTCATTAGGTGAGATTTCACAATTATTTATATAATTTGGCAACAAATCTCATTTTTTGAATCCTGAACCAGACTTGCGTAAAGATTTCTATAAAAGGGAAGTATCGATTATGCAGTGTAAAAAGGTATGGTACTTTGATGATAGAAATCTGACAAACTAAAGCTGTTGTTTTGATACAGCAGGCTCTAAAAACATTCTAACTTGCTTTATTTTGAAAAGATTATGGAAGATTGAATTATAACTAAATGTCCAGTGGTGATCCTCTGTAATCAGGCTGTGATTAATTTCCCTTTGATTTAATTTTTCAGTTCTTATGGTCGAATCAACTGCTATCGCAACAACTAATGTCTGTTTTCAAGATTAGTTAAATAAGATCAATTGAAGATTTAAAGGTCAGGGTGTATAAAATGCTAAGTAAAAAGTGCTACTGTCTCCCAGAAATTTATAACGGCACTATAAGAAAATTGTTTCAATTACTGCATTTTAGAATTTTTTAAAATGGATCGTTAATTCCTTTTCTTAACAGGAATTCAGCCAACTGTTGCAATTCAAATGATGCCTATTGAAACGAGGTTTGATGAGTTATCTACCACTAGCACCTGGCTAAAATACAAATACCGAAACATAATTGCACACTGCAAACTTGTCAAGTACAGTAGAGCGTCGATTATCTGGGCACCGATTAACCGGATTGATCGAGGACCATACTTTTTTCCCTACCTTCAAAAAAATCTTTGAAGTGAAACTTTAGGTGTGGTAGGGTAAATTTGACTGGATGCCACGAAAGTTATCTGTTAAATAACCATTTCCTAATCCTGTAATAATAAAATCGCCAACAAATGCAAAGAGAGCAATGGATAAAATAAACTGTTTTTATAACCCAAGAAGTTTCACTTGTAACGGGTGAGAGTGCCACGCATTTTTGTTTTTCTGCAAAAATCTCTCTTTATCTTCAGATTTTTCTGAAGGGGGTCGAAAAATTACTTCCTTTGACCTTTGGTGTCCTCGGAAAGAGGGAACCTCCCCCCCTGCCCTCTCTTCGCTTGCGTTTGTTCGTACGGTGTATGTATGTATACATATAATAATTTCTATGCGTTATCTACGTATAACTTTGTGCCAATTTTGTAGGGAAAAAAAAAAAAAAACTTCCAAACAGGATATTTTTAATATGCTAAAATGTACACTACTACATTTGCCAGTCCCAAGTCTAAAAAATGCGAAGTGAAGTTACTTAAAAAACATTGCCATAGCCATTTTTTTAAAGTTGTCCAATTATCTGGATTTTTCATTAACTGGATCTGCCTCAGTCCCGACCGGTTTGGATAATCGGCACTCTACTGTCTCTATGAAAGATGGTTAAACTGCTATGCATATTTTTGATCCTATAAAACTTTTTTAATGGAACTTTTTTCATAGACATACATATTAAATAACACTTAAAATAATTCTTGGAATTTTAAACTGCCTGCATCAACATATTCATCAAACATTTCTATATGAAACTACCAATTTTCATATTTTTATATATGTGAAGTACGGTGATAGTACTTCTGATATAATGAAAAGTCATATTGGAGAAACATTACATTTAATATTGAAATTACATTTATATTTTATTGAAATTACATTTACATTTATATTTTATATTTATACATTGTATTGAAATTACATTTAATATAAAATATTGGCTATATTATAAGTTACAAACATAATTACATACAGGATGAGGATTACAGGAATTGTGGCTTGCTAGCCGAACTCATAAAATTACATTGTACTCTGGCGTTAGAGATGAGACGGGCTCAGGTTCTATTTTTATTCTAGTCTTCGTGCTCGGGCTCGTTCTGTATGAAACTCGAAAATGTTATTTATTTATGTATAGAAAAGATTGAAAGAACTTTTTTCCCTGTTTAAAATTACTTTTCAAGTCTTTTCAATGTTATTTTGATCAAAATGAAGAGAGAACAAAAATTGCGTTTATTTATTTTAGTATTTGATTGCTGTTTCAAAAGAAAATTTGTGATGTTTTCAGATTTATGTCTATGACGACGATCAATTAATATGGCGCTAATCAAAACAAGCACAAACAATAAATTTGTTTTTAGTAGGATTTTCGTATGTGACAGAAGATATTTTTTAATCCGATCGCTTATTTATTTTCTATTTAGTTATCTAACGAATCAATTTTTAGTAGACCAGAATTAGCTTCAAGTTTACAAATTATTTAATCTTATATTGTGCACAAGTCATAATCGTTCTTCATATGAAAATAAATTTACTGGTTATTATATCTATTTGTCATGATTCATGAACTCTGCGCATGCTGAGGACTCTGTAGTAGATTTATAA
The DNA here is from genome assembly GCA_963932465.1 of Maratus speciosus. NCBI lineage: Eukaryota > Metazoa > Arthropoda > Arachnida > Araneae > Salticidae > Maratus > Maratus speciosus. The sequence continues at coordinate 184,799,102 of OZ010791.1, read as the reverse complement.
GGTTATTTTCCTTCGTAAGTAAATATAATTACCCTGTTATTCTGATAGAAAGCAATCTCTGTTTCCTCTTTTAATATAAAAGCATCGGACTTTTAAGATAACGGTGTCAATTTTGTAATTTATGTTGATTTTCCGTTTCACGTCAATCACGAAAGGAATCGATTATAGTTCAAGATGTACATCTCTTATAAGAAATTGAAAAACTTAGTTCGATTCTTCAGCATACAAATAGTAATTTCTGAAAACTTCATGCCTTTCTTCATTAAATACATTTTTTTAACGTGTCCATCAAGTTTGCATGTTAAAGGGGAGAAAAAAAAAGAATCCTTTTAAGCATATATTTTTATTTGATACCGAACTGCTCTTTTGATAAGATTGAATTTAAATTTCTATTTAACAGTTATTTCTATGTAAGAAGTTTTTAAAAATGAGGTATCACTTTCAAAACAATTTTTAAATATCATGCAATTTTTTATGCATATTTTTGGTATTGGGCTCAGGCAGTCCCGGGCTCCAAAAAACGAGCCCGAACTCATCTCTATCTGGCTTGGCTGGGAGGTATGTCCTCTCCAAGAGCCTGTGAACAACTACCCTTTCACACTTACATTTAGATTTTAATTCTCAGCGTTGAATCTGCTGAGGTGTTCTTTCTTTGTGGTGAGGTTATGCACATCAGAGTTAGGCTCATGGGAAAGCGCTGAGATCGTCAGTTGCTACCAGCCTGCGATAACCACATATATATGCAATAATTTTCCTAATATTAGCTGAGAAAGATCTCCAATCACAAAAAATTAATTTACTGCAGCGACAGCTGTCTTGTGATAATGTAAATCTTCTTTATGAAGCGGAAAGTGACCTGCATTTGGCAGTGTATTTGAAAGGGTTAAAATTCATATTTATAAAAATCAATTACACCATCGATTTGAAGAAAGTTTCAGCTTTATAAGCATCTATTTGGTTTGTCAGTACCTTTAAAATTGCATCCTGGGGAGGTGTTGTAATAAGGGAGAAAAACGTTTTTCGGAAAAACGATCCTTTTTAAACTTTTTTTTTTCAAGGGGTTAATTGCGATATATTTTTTAATTCATTGCAGCATTTGAGACGTAAAGAGTACAATCTTTCAAAACATGTCTTCTATTTTTAATTTTACTAAGTGGTTTGGATGATGTTAATTAATAAATAATGACAAAATACTCGCAAAATATTTTTTTACGTTCTTCATTTGTGTATCAGTGTATGCGTCAGAGATTTTCCCGTCCAAGATGGATTTTTAATGAAAGTGAGTGACCGTTGATAATTAATAACTCAGCTGTTTATTCTCACAAAAATTTTGAACCTCATATGTGCCGTAGATTTTGCTAGCCATCGCACGCAGACAGACACACACACAGAGCGATTTGTTCTTTTATTAGTATAGATTATTTCTGTTATGATTGCTCTGCCATACATAAGTGCTGATATTTATGTTTAAATAAAATAGTGAATTATTATTATTAAATCTGTTACATTTTTTTAAATCTTCCGCATTTATTTTTTACTTCACATAATAATGCCAGATATTTTCGCACAATTCTTATTGTCTATTTACTTCAGAAATTAGACATTTGATAATATTGCATTAAAATGAAACTTTAACACTTTGAGGTCTGAGTTATTTCAACTGCATGGCTACCTCTGGACGGATGGTATTTGGTACTTTTCATGATTTTTTAAAAAATACTTTGAAGATATATATTTTAATAATTTTTTTAAATTATAAACTTCAAACTGTTCCTATTCATAATGAAGGAACAACTTAAATATACTGAAAGTTAATATTTAATTAGAAATTATTGAAAAAATCATGTTTTATGTATTTTTAAAAAGTCCTGCATAAGAAAACATTTTTTAACATAAAATTTTACATAGATTTGAACAAAAACTTATCCAAATGTTGTACAAATATCTGAAAATAGGTTTTATTTGTATACAAACCTTATTTAGTATAATTTGCTTTTGTGTGGAACATTTCAAAGCACAGAGTATAGGTCAAAATTAACATTTTTACCCACTGGCCACTGGCCAGTACACTGATTTTTTTCACTGGCCAGTTTTTTTAACCACTAGCCAGTAACAAAGTTATGTACGCTCCATACAAAATTGTGTTTTTTCTAACTATCAACATTGTATTTTACTAATATATATTACTTACCATTCGATATGATTACACTCAACTGAAAAATTTTATTTTTACTATTAATTGCAATGAAATGAATTCACAGGAAATTTTCAGAAAGGTTACAGCAGAGGGGGACCCCCCCACCTCGGCACTAACTAATATGCATTTTTCTGCGACCATTTAATGAATTTCGCGTTTTTTTCCCGATCTTTTGACGAAATTCACGTTTTTCGTGACCTTTTGCAAAAACTGCGTTTTTTGCGATCTTTTGATGAAATCTGCGTTTTTCCCGCGATCTTTTATCAAAATTGAGTTTTTTTTTTAAATCTTTTAACGAAATTTGTGGGGTTTTTTTCGCCGTTCTTTGAAAATATTTGCAATTTTGTTCAAGATTTTTTGACGAAATTTGCGTAGGCGATCTTTTGACGAAATTTGCGTTTTTTCCCGTGATCTTTTGATGAAATTTGTGTTTTTTCAGCAATCGTTTCGTGAAATTTGCGTTTTTTTTTTCACGATCTTTTGACGAAAGTTGCGTTTTTTTTTCACGATCTTTTGACGAAAGTTGCGTTTTTTTCCGCGACCTTTTCACGAAATTTACGTTTTTTCCGGGATCTTCTCACGAAAATTGCGTTTTTCCGCGATATTTTCACGAAATTTGCGTTTTTTTCCGCGATCTTTTGACGAAATTTGCGTTTTTTCCGCTATCTTTTCTCGAAATTTGTGTTTTTCCGCGATCTTTCAACGAAATTTGTGTTTCCGCGATCTTTTGACGAAATTTGCTTTTTTCCGTGATTTTTTTCACGAATTTTGCGCTTTCCCGCAATGTTTTCACGAATTTTGCGTTTTTTTCCACGATCTTTTCACGAAATTTGCGTTTTTTTGCGATACTTTGAAGAATTTTGTGATTCTTTTTCGCGATTCTTTGGCCGAAATTTGCGTTTTTCCGCGATATTTTCACGAATTTTGCGTTTTTTCCGCGATTTTTTCACGAATTTTGCGATTTATCCGCGATCTTTTCACGAAATTTGCGTTTATCCGCGATACTTTGAAGAATTTTGTGATTATTTTTCCCGATTATTTGTCGAAATTTGCTTTTTTTCGCGATATTTTCACGAAATTTGCGTTTTTACCGCGATTTTTTAGAAATTTGCGTTTTTTTTTTTCGCGAAATTTGTGTTTTATCCGCGATCTTTTGACGAAAGTTGCGTTTTTTCCGCGATTTTGTCCACGAAATTTGCGTTTTTCCGAGATCTTTTCACGAAATTTGCGTTTTTCCGCGATCTTTTCACGAAATTTGCGTTTTTTCGCGATATTTTCACGAAATTTGCGTTTTTTCCGCGATCTTTTCACGAAATTTGCGTTTTATCCGCGATCTTTTCACGAAATTTGTGATTCTTTTTCGCGATTCTTTGTCGAAATTTGCGTTTTATCCGCGATCTTTTCACGAAATTTGTGTTTTATCCGCGATTTTTTGACGAATTTTGCGTTTTTTCCGCGATGTTTTGACGTAATTCGCGTTTTTTACGTGTTCCTTGGTCGAAATTCACGTTTTTTCGCAATTCTTTGACGGAATTGGTGTTTTCTACGAACGATTGACGAAACTGATTATTTTCGGCGACTATATCGAAATTAGCGATATTTTTATGTCCGAATTATCGGACAGACCGTTTTTTTTTTTTTTTTTTTTTTTCCCCGGAACCGAATGCCTTAAATTTTCGTAAAATTCGAGACAGAATCACCCCTGCTACTTTCTTTTAATACGTTCGGGAGAATCGCCGACTTGGCCACCGTAAATTCCGAACGAAATTCACCCCTTTCCTCCCTGGCATTGATCTTTCAACCATCGCGTTTGGCGAGTGGTGCCCATTGAGATACTTTAATATACTTACTTCTGTTTGGTGCTGCAATCTAAGTATTTTTTTTCCAAAATAAAAGGGTTGTAGATAATATCTGAAAAGACCGTGAACATATATAGCCGGTAATTTTGTAGCTTAGAGAGTTAAAAGTTGACCCCGAAACTCTGGGGCTTAGTTCGCTTCACCGAAAACGGCCAACCCAAGTGACACCCAGGCATAGACCTCAACGTGTTAAGTGTTAAAAACACTGTAGTAGAATTTTAATAGAATTTATTTAGTAAAATTTATTCATATAAGTATTCATTTTAATAATCAAAATAAACCTGACAAGTGTTATTAATACCAAAATTTAGTTTTATCAAGAGCATTCCATTTAGCATGAAAAAAGAAAGCAATTATTGAAGCATTACTAACTGAATAAAATAGAAAAGAAAAATCTTGCGTAAAAAGAGAGTATGGGATTATTAAAAGCTCACCCCATACTGAGTAGATTCAAGCCCACTGCTCTTACTTCCCAGCCATGGAGCTTCTCTTGCTGAGGTAACAAAGCATTTTAAGCAGGGTTGTAAAAAACCCGGGTTTTTTGTTATAAACCCAGCTCAGGTGGGTTTTATTAAAAAACCCGGGTTAAATGGGCAATTTTCCCTGGGTAAATTGGGTTAAAATGTCAAAATGTGGACTATGATTCCCCCTTCCTCACAAATAATAATCTTCAGGGTTGCCACTGTATAGAGAAAACTGTAAAAACTGAGGGAATTTAAAAATGAATATTAAAACCAAGAAATTTTACTAAATTTTGGTACCTTGCAAAATTTATCCATTGAAATCTTGAAATTTCTCAGAGGAATTACTCAGGAAAAATTTAATTTTTTGCTTAGAAAAGCACAAGGAATTTGATTGCTGAAATAAGTGGCAATCCTGATCTCAAATACAATCTTTGTGAACACTTTATAGTGTAATAGATAGATGGGAATGATCTCAGTCTTTATAAGGATCTCAATTAGAGTCCTGCGCGGGTCAGGTTCTACCCGACCCGAACCCGCAAATTCCATTTTAAGTCAACCCGCAAAAATAATTTTCGGCAACCCGACCTGAAACCGCAAAAATAATTTCAGGCAACCCAACCTGAACCCGAGGTGTATCAACCCGCACCCGACCCGAAACCGCAATATTTCAACCCGCAATGTAAGGAAAGCAAATCATATTTTAATACCATTATGAAAATAATCTACAATTGTATATCTAATAAAGTTCTACACCGGCCAGGGGCCGGGCCGGGGCGGCAAAATTTCAAACTGGCCAGGCCGCTTTATTAGGACGGTTTTTTCAACGGGCCGAGGCAGCAAAAAAAGTGAACCGCCCTGCCAGGCCACGCCGATAACCAAAATTAAGAGGGTCTACCGACCCGATATAAATATTTAGATGAGGCCGATAAAATTATAAATGGGCCCTGCCGCGCTAGGGCCGAACTTTTAAGTTTTACACAGGACGGGACGGGGCGGGGTAGGCCGTTCCCGGGCCTGGAAATTCCAGCCCGTGCAGACCTTTAATTCTCTAATACCATTTTTATATTTTACATAGAAGAATGAACAAATCTATATTCTTTAATATTCAACAATAGTAAACCCCTACCCGATGCAGGACTCTAAATGGTATAAAACTAAAAATTTAATCTTTAAATAAGCTTTAAAATTAGGTGCGGTTTCAAAAGTTCCACTTATAACGATACATCTTGTTTTACACAAGTGGCCATCTGCCTTTAGTTTATCAGCAGTTATTATTTTGAAAATTTTCCCGTCTAACATAGTACATCGCGTATCACCACAATTACATTATTCACTTGATACATTAGACAGGAAGGACCATTTAGCATTTTGCTGCGTATTGTATTTTTAAAATACGGTAAAAACAATGCAGTTTGTTATTTCGAAGACTCGTGAAAGGATGACTAAAGACAAAACAGACAGGCACACATTTTGCTTTTGTGAAACTTTGATCTGCGATTTGTATAGGTTTTTAACGGGAAAAAATATTTTCCACATTCTTTTAAAAAAGCGGATCAACCCGAACACGACCCGCAAGAGTAAAAAAGCCAACGCGAAACCGACCCGAACCCAAAACAATAAAAGCCAACCCGACCTGCACCAAAAAAATTTAAAGTCAACCCGACCCGACCCGCAACGGGAAAATATAGTGCTGACCTGATGCAGGACTCTAATCTCAATATTTTTCTCTGTTTTTAAAATACATGTATATATATACATGATCCCTTTAATTTAAATAACAAATTTTAAATTGCAAAGCTATCAACTGTGTTTTATTTAATAATAAAATATAAATATAACTTTAAAAAAAAAATTTGCTCCTTTGAAATTATCATAAGATTAGCAAATGTTACAACAAAAATTTTTCTTATATGTATATACAGGGTGCCCACTCTCAACGGTGTCCAATGGCTAATTCCTAAACTGTTAGTCATAGACATATAGTTCCAATTACAAAAATGTTTTAAATTGAGGCAAAGAAATATTTAAAAAGCGATTTGGACCAATAAAAACATTTCTTAAAAAATTACGAAATTTGTTTTTATACCCCCCTCCCCTTCCCCTCCGGTCCTTCAAGTTATATTTAATAAAAATGTTCCTTCTACACTGGCAAATAAGACAAAAAAAGTCCCATTCATATAACACTAAAATTGACTGAGGTTACGAAACTTTAAAAATGCATGACTTATACCACTTTTCTGCATTTGAACACAAATGACTTTGGCCATGCTTTAAGGGGTCATATACTAAGTGCGTAAAGTATTCGAAGAACTTTTCATGTGTATCTGTGCTTTGAAAAAAAATAGTACAAGTGTTACAATTGAGTTAACTTTTATTAAGTTTCAAATTGGCTAAAATTATTGTATTTTAACATATGTTTTATTTTGTAAGGATTTGAGGCTATTTCTTTTAACAAATATTATGTTATTTTATTTAACTTCAACGATTATATGTGTGTTTTCTTGGTTCAAAATTTGTACTCTAAAATTTAACTCACTTACAAATATCTGATCGAGATTAAATTTTACATACATACTGACGTAAATCCGATGACAATCTAATAATATTATGATTTTTGGTGGTTACCATTCATACTTATTTTACAGGATAACACAAAAAATTTCGGATAGATTGCCACCAAGAAGTTTAAGAAAAAGTTTTAGATTAGATAACACAAGACTGCAATAGTTGTGTTTTTTAACTTTTATGTATTTTTTAGCACTGAGTCCGAGAATTACCTTAATTTTTAACCATCATCTCAGGATGTTTTGCAAATCATAAATTGTCAAAGTTAAAAAATAACAAAAATCAGATACTATAAAATAGAGGAGATAGCAAATAGAGGAGATGGCTGAGTTTTTTAACTTTTGATAATTGATTTTTATGTACTTTTTAGCACTGAATCTGAAAATGACCTTCATTTTTAACCATCACGGTATATAATTCTTTTTGCAAATCTTAAATGTCAAAGTTAAAAAATAGCAAAAATCTGATACTATAAAACAGATGTAAAACTTTTTTTTATTTAATTTTCCTGACGTGATGGTTAAAAATGAAGGTCATTTTCGGAATCAGTGGTGTAAAAAATGATACTATAAAACAGATGTAAAACTTTTATTTAATTTTCCTGACCTGGTGGTTAAATTTTCGGATTCAGCGGTAAAAAATACATAAAGTAAATTAATAAATATAATAAGTTTAGCAAATATAATACTCTTGAAGCTAACTGAAAAGCTTAAATTTATGTTTTAAATTAAAAGCTAAAACGTTTTAAAATTATAGGGTTCCCAATTTAAAAGTGCAAGTAAATTAGTACAATTATATTTTCTAAGATTCAAAGAAGTGAATAAGTAAAACAAAATAACCATAAACTGTTAACAAATAGTACATCATTTGTTCCTTTCCAGAAATATATTTAACCCCCCCCCCCTTTTTTTTTAAATGGGTTTTTTATATTAAAAAAAAAAACAGCCTGGGCGGGCAGCTACCTACTAGAACCCTGATTTTAAGATGATGTAATAGTAATTGCAAGATTTTAAAATTCATTTTTATTTTTGAGCGTTAGCAGAATTAAGCAGAAATCTGAAGTAAAAGGAGAGCATGGCTTTATTGTAAACTCATCCCACACTGAGCAGATTCAAGCCCACTGCTCTGACCCCCCAACCATGGAGCTCTCTTGCAAAGGCGACAAAACATTTTAAGAAGATGTAGCAGTAATAGCACGATTTTAAAATCCATTTTTCTTTTTGAGCATTAGTTTCTAATTATTTCAATTACTCTGATTTCTACTTTTGGTCTTTTACTAACCGTGATTGTACTAGCCATATCGGTGACCCAAAATCTGGTAGTCATAAGCAAAATGAAATTTCTTCCAAATAGTTTTTCCTGATCTGAAAATTTCGAAAATCACTTACAGGAAATTAAAGTTGATTTTGTTATGTCATTGTTCCTGAAAACTCTCCAGTTTTTTATTTTGGAAAAAATGTGGTCACATGATTTCCTCCTTCATTATTTGAAATCAAATCATACTAAAGGAGCTTCTTTTGTTAGGCCGTGAACAAGGAGTTGTAGAGCAGCAATCCCATACACGGACTATAGTATAAATTATGCAAAAATTATATATGAGACAGGGGGGAAATTTTGAGTACTTTTGAATGCATAATTTTCCTGATAAGAATAAATTTTTGTATAAATAATCTTATGGAAAACAGAGTTTGCATAAACTTGTATGAACTAGTTTGGTTTCTTAATTTGTTTCTTAAGTTCGTATGAATGTTCCATTTAGTAGATTTTGAGTAAACAAGAATAAGTAATATGAATTTGTTTAAAATGTGAAGTACTGTTTGATATTGAATTCATTAAAATTTTTGTTATGTTATAAAAATGCAATTATGTTGCAGCCAAATCCTCAGCCTGTGATGCGCCAAGTTCCACAGATGCAGGTAAATCAACGGGCTACGCTTCCATCCCCTGTCCAGCAAATGAATCAGCAACAGCAACAAGTAGGGCCTTATGGTCAGCCACAAGTGACCTCATCTACAGATATGGTGCGAAATAATAATCCGCAGATGAGGCAAATGATGAATAATCAAATGAACTATGGCCGTGGTAATCAGATACAACGTGCACCTGTACCTAATCAACAAGCCAATTACCCGATGCAACAAAATGCAAATTATGCACCTAGGCAAATGGTTCATCAGCAATCTCCACAGGCTCCAATGAGACAAAGACCGCAAGTTCAAGCTCAGCAGCAGCAGCAGCAGCAACAACAACAACAACAACAGCAGCAGCAGCAACAGCAACAAATTCAACAACCTCCTCCACCATATAATAATAATACTCAGTTACCAATGCCTTTGCGACAAAATAAAAATATATCTGTTACGACGTTACCTTCTCCTGGGCCATCTCCATCCAAGCAAAGGTGAGTTATAACTGTTGATATTATTTACAATTAACCACTTGAGTACATTTAATGTGTCGGGCTCATCATTGCTTTTTTTATGCCAAAATGCAGGATGATATTAACTTATCAATCTATTTAATAATTTAGAGTTTAACTTATTCAATATTTTAATCAGTATTTTTGAAATGCAAACTGCCAAAAACCAAAAAAAATAATTTAAACTTTTCTAAACATGTTATTCAAAACATAACTGAAAAGTTTTGTGTAATGTGTGGTATTTTATATTTTCAATAGCCTTCTTTTTACGTATATTTTTATGAATGTCATTTTCCTTGAGGAAAATATTAATAAATACTAAAAACAAAAATCTTGTTTTCTAGCTATCTTTAATTAACTAAAATACTATTGATTTTCAGATTAACTTGCCATCTGTGCTTATGAATTTTAATTTTATTATTGAATTAAGATTTATTTGATCTGATCCCCCGTATGGTCAATGCATATAAACAGGGATAGGGAATTTCTAGAAAATCTTACCAGCCAAGGATTTATTTCACCAGCCAGTAAAATGCAACGTAGAGCTGAAAATTTGGTACTTTTCGGTTAGCCGGGCGCCAGTGTTATATATATATGTATATATGCATATACATTTATATATATTGTATATGTACACACACACATATATATGTATACATATAGCTTCTATATATGTATAAATATACATATATATGTATATAATTGATATACATACATATGTATATATATAACTGGCGCCTGGCTAACCGAAAAACCCTGGCTAACCTAGTAAAAGGATGCATTTCCCCACCCCTGCATATAAACATACATGAAACTAAGAAAAGTTAAAAATATTCAATATTTAATATAAAATATTTTCATCTAAAAATAAAGATTATTTACAGCAATTAATAGCATAATCACATGGTCGGCAAATATCTAAAGGAAAAGATTCTCAATTGGGGAAGCAATCATTAAAGAATGCAGAAAATGAGATAGATTAGAATTAGGAAGCCATTGAGAAATTAAGTGAGAGTTATAACATTTCAATAATAATATGCTGAATCTAGTTACCAAAGATATTGACTTAAACTTATCATTCAAAGAAAAGAAAAAAGTGTTAAATTTAAGGAAATTTCTTAACAAAACTGCAGATATTGAGATTTGTGTAAAAAAGTTAGATTCTGACCTGAATATGATATATGAATTCATTCACAATTTTATCGCAGGGCTTGGATCAAGAAGAAAGTATTAAAATGTAAAGTGAATTTATTTTTACTGCAAAATGTTACTACAGCCAATTTAAAGAAATTCTTTTATTCATCTTGGTTTGTATAATTAAAATTGCATAAAAGACTGTTCATTCAAGAAACTGTAAAGCTCAGTTCTCTTTGTAAAATCTAAACTCAGTAAAAAAGTTCTGGTGTGCTTAATTAAAACATGTGTTTTAAGCTATGTTTATATACTATTTAATACAGTTGAAACCTCCAAATCTTGATTCTCACAAGAAAAGAGGAGAAAACAAGTAGGTTTGTTTGAAGTATAAAAGTTTCATAAAAAAATAATAGCAAAAAATATAAAGTTATATCAATGTTTAATTTAGCCATGTAATGGAAATACAGTGCAACCTTGATTATCCAAGCTAATTGGGACTGTTAGTACCTCGAATATCGGAAATCTCGGTTAATAGAAAATGTGGGTAAAACCGCTGTGCTTGCGAATTTAACATATCTTAAAATAAAAACAATAGAACGTTTTTAAATAACATAAATAAATATATGTAAAGTTATGTTTAACAGCTTAACAAATTTGAAAAGGAAATCAACTACTAGTTGTAAATTTTAAAAAGCAGCTTGAAAATTTATGGAAGTTCATACGGCCACTGGAAATAAAGCATTGTTCGCTCTCGACTTCTCAGGGTCTAGTGTTTCTTGGGAGTTGAGTGCTTTTGAGGGCAGAAGAGCCTGTATAGCATAGACAGTAAACTAAAAAGTGTGGTCTTTTTAAAAGCTCATTCACAAAAAAAAAAAAAAAAAAAAAAAAAAAAAAAAATCAGATTTTGTTATCTGTTTGATTAATCGAAGCATGGTTAATCGAGGTTCTACTGTATGTATTGTAACAACTAAGTCAAATATGATCTATATAAATCAGCAGTGATAATAATTTCTAGCCAATCTATGGGAATATTTCAAGATCCAATAATTTCAGTACGAAGATTGTGTAAAGGTTATTATGTGCAGGAATTCTGATGTTTGTGATAGAGCATGAGTTACTTTAATTAGTCGCCAAAAAAAATTTGCAAAATTTTTCATTAAATTGCACAGAAAGTGTAACCAATTGGGCATCTGTTTAGGAAGAATTTTAAGTCCTATAAAGGACCTAGAGGACTGCATTGGTCCAGCCCGCAGGCTGGGCATGGCCTGATCTTCACTTTTTCCAGGCCTTAATTAACTGAGGCATCTACATACAAATAGAGATTAATTTAAAAAGTAAATATCGGAGCACAGGGCAATTTTTAAAAAATGAAGAATATAAACATGAAAAAAAAGTAAGTATTTTTTGTCTGTACTCCTCCTGCAAAACAATTTTTAACCATATTGACATAAAAATCCGTGTTTTGCAGAAATCCAATCGTCCGGACTTAGATTTAAACTTTTATATAAAGCTGGACAAAAAAAAAAAAAAAAAAAAAAAAATACTGGTCGGACTGGGCTATTCCCGAGCCTTAAAGTTTTGGCCTGTGCAGACCTCTTATGAACCATTCACAATTATTTTATTTTAAAACACAAGACCCTTCCCAATATTCTTTGTCTTAAAAAATGACCTTTCACAAACTGTTTCATATCAAAATGGATTCAATAAAATTGGGCTTGTTCAAAACAGCTGTAATCTCCAAAAAACTTGTTTTTTTTTTTTTTTTTTTTTTTTTTTTTTTTGCCGTATGTAAAATGTATATGTGTAAATTTATGTATCAAAATTTAATGCATAATGTATATTTGTTCATAAAATCATGACCTTGTTAAAGTTCAATTGCTTAACAGGAACCTGAATGTAACACTAAATTGAGATTCACAAAATCAGAGTTAGATTTTTCACAAGTATTAAAAAAAAAAAAAAATCGCACTTTTCACTAAAACACTGTGAGAAAAGTCTGGATAATCCCCCTGCTGAAAGCATATGACAGGATTGCAAACCTTTTTGAGTATGTGTGTCAAAATTTCACAAACACTATATTATCAACATTATCATGTGTCAAGTGCTTACATAAAAAAAATATTTCAGCTTAGTCTGCTTATCCCATAACTGGAGACGGGAGTCAGAATGACTCCGTGTTGTTCTTTGGCTCTGATTACTATGTGTTTTTTTGTCCTTGAATAAAATCATTGCCCAGAACCGACAAATAGTTCTTTTATCATTACATGATTTTCAGAATATATTACGTTTCTAAAAAAAATCCAATGCTGTTTACAGAAGACAAAAAAGGAAAATAACATTATATTTCTGAAGTTACGGGTTATACAAAAAACAATTACATTAATTTCGGGCATATAATCTGTAGAGCAAAGAAGCATGTTGACATTTAGGCTCTAATTTTTATTTTAATTTTAAATAAATGATGGTATATGAACTGCTTTCAAGCAAGTTACAATTTATTAAATTAAATTTCTGGTTTTAAACATCTTTGTTTGATTTGCAGATTATACACCAGGAATTTCAGTAATAGATTCAGTAGCTTTAACTCTTAATACTCCAAAGATATTTTAAAGTATGCTATTCAAAACTTGCTATAAAGCTCTTTTAATACATTGATTTACAATAATACAATTTAGGATGAGTTATAGATAGATACTTTTCTTTATCATGTTCCAAAAGGATTATTCGTTGTGCAAAGTTAAAAATATTTTAATATAAATAAATATATATATATATATATGTGTGTGTTACGGTTAAAGCCAGAATTAAGGGTAAAACTAGGTTTAACCGGTTAAAGTGCAGATTACAGAGGCCTTGCGGATAAAGCCCGAGGAGTTCCCAACGCTTCTATCTTTAACCGGTTAAAGCTAAGTCTAACCAATCTTGGTCGGAAGTCCGAAATTATTATAAAACATCTTTGTAGAAACATATTAAAACCTTGTAATCAGAAAATTTTTGTTTGTTGTACCTTTGCTGCAGAAACTGGATGAAAAAATTTGAGTAATTTAAGAATTTGAATGCAGAAACTGAAAAGAAAAGATCAGTACTTTAATAACAGAATTTACACAAAAGTTTACATAAGAATTTAAAAATTAATTCACGAATAACGTTTAAAGAGTGATTTAATTTTCACATTTTATTTGTATTATAGATAACATTATCCTTTTTTTTTTTTTCAATCTTATCACAAATACAACACTTTAACCATGCATTTTAAATAACTGATGCACCTTTAAAAATCTTATTAAACAGTATTTACTGCTTTAAATTGGGTATTATTACTACTTATGTTAATAATAATCTTATTAAATGGTTTAATCTTATAAACAAATAATAACATACGGGGTAGATGTGCCAGTAAATGAATACCCTTAAGGAATTTCTTTAAATTTCTTTTTTAATTAATACTTATAATTATTATATTCTGTATTTTTCAATATTATATTAAAGCATTAATCATTCTCATAGTCTCATTTCTCAATATGGATCAAAATTTAATCGTAAATAACAGAAATATATCAAAATGCCCAAAATTCCAGTAATGGACACTCTCTGTTCCAGTAATGGGCACCCCACAAAAAACAATAAATATAACTGTTTTTATAACTGTATTTGATATCAGAATTTAATAATTTGGGGCTTTAACCAACCAAGATTGGTTAGACCTAGCTTTAACCGGTTAATGATGGAAGTGTTGGGAACTCTTCGGGCTTTATCCGCTAGGCCTGGGTAACCCGTACTTTAACCGGTTAAACCTAGGCTTACCCTTCATTCTTGCTTTAGCTGTAACATATATATATATGAAAGGATAAAGATTAGTAGTTTAACAGGAAATCGAAATAAAATTTGAGGATATCGAAAATATTTCAGAGTTTTGTTCTTTTTTATATGAATCTTTTAACGCGAAATTCTTTTAACATGAAAAAAAATTTGGCCCCCTCAATTTCGTGTAAAACGTATTAATTCTTATTAAAGTCATAAACGAAAATCTGGGTTCAAATTGAAGTGAAAACACTCTTTATTTTTGTCTGAAAAAAAAAATATATATATATAATAGATTAAGGCTTTGGTTTCCTATGCAAAAATTGTTGTAGTGTACTGTACGGCATCTTAAAGATTGTCATCCTGGTACTGAAACACTCTTTATATTTCCAATCATAATTCTGCTTTCTTGATGTAGAAAGACATAAAGTGGAAAGTTCGAGTTCTGAAAAATTTCTATCTTTCCATACCAGGGCCATTATATTTATAATTTTTTTAATTCTTCAAAATGCAAAAAACAGTATTTTAAAGAAATTATTTGATATTGTAAATACTTCATAAAACCCCAATAAATTGCTATTTAACTTATTAATTTTAATGGACAGAATCTTTCTGTAATTATTTAATAATTGTAAATTATTTTTAAAAAATAAGGGGAAATGCTTTGTAAAGTGAACTTTTTATTAATATTATTAAGGACATAAAAGATTAATGCAATAAATAACTTCAAAGAATTTTAGGCTATATCATTTCCCATGAAATATATTTATTTTAAAAGGATTAAATAGAAATGTAATCAGCTTAATTTTCATCTTCCAAAAAAAAAAAAAAACCCTGAACTTAAAACCAATTCAAATAATTGTATGGTTAAATAAAGAATAATTTGAATTTAATTATTGATTTTGTATTCTATTTTTTTTTTTTTTCCTTTTTAGAGCTATTGCACCTCGATCAAATATGACGATCAACTCTGTTAATAACCAAACAAATAATCAGCGCATGAGTGCAAACCAACCGAATCAAGTGCGTCAGAATCAACCACAGCTAATTGTTTTAGATGGAGAAAATAAGACCCCTAACATGTCAAATACGGCAAGGCTCACTCACTTTCCAAATAGTCTAGCTGCAACACTTGCTGCTAACCCATCTCTCCAAATCCAACCTGCTACCAACAACAATTATTCAAGTAAGCATTAAAATAAACTTTGATTCCTTATTTCACCTGTTTAAATTTTAACTTATAAATTTGTCTTTTCTTCTGATTTTAGGAGAATTTTCTATTATCTTTGCAATTTTCTGTTTTTGGTAATGTTTGTAACATTTTTTGTTATGTCATTTCTATAAATCTCACTTTGTTTTTAATTAATTTAAGCGATAAGTTCATTAAATGTTTCATATGTTAACAATGTTTCTTTCTTTCTTTTCTTTTCTTCCCCCCCCCTCTCTCAAAGTAATACAACAGTAAGCATGCTAAAAATATTTTTAGTTTTTAATACTATTTTTTTTTTTTTTTCTTTCTTTCTTTATTCCAAATAAATTTTATTTTGTATTATCTGGATTTTCGGACTACTTAGGTTCAACTGTAAATAACATTTCATCATACTCTTTAGTTTTAATACTTTTTTTTCTCCCCCTTTTTTCCCCAAGGCTTTTTTTGTTTCAAAATGAATTTTAGTTTGTATTATCTGGATTTTTGGGCTAGTGAATTACTACTGTAAATAACAATTCATCATACTCTTTTATTTACCAAGATTCTTTATTTCTGAATATAGTTATATTTTTATTGCAGGCTTAATTTTATAATTTAAAAATCTTTCTTTATCTGTTATTGAATCAAGGTTTTCCAAATATGCATTTGTGAGTATTTAAATTTTCTGATGTAAATGGGGTTTATATTGAATTTATGCAATTTATTAGTGATGCAGAAGTAATTTTTCTAGAATTAAAAAATTAAATCAATATATCTTAAGAGATATACGTTCATATTGATGCATCTAAATGCAAGATAATAAAAAAAAATAAATTTCAGTGAAACTTCAATAACTTTGCATCATCTGAGAAATGAAAAATGTGTTTAATACTTGGTAAGTGCTTTCACCCCAATAGGTAGAGGTATTATTTTTATAATTATATAGTATTATATAAGAATCATGCATTAATTAAAGATATTAATACAACTTTAATAGGAATAATAAATATTAATCAAAATATCTACCCTTTTAATATAAAATGTTCCTAAATTTTTCTAAATAAAAAATATTGTCTTTAGCTGCTTAGTTTTTCGTGTACTGTCAGGTTTTTGTTTTCCCCTTTTCTTTTCTTTAACAGATTCCGGAATCTGTATAAACCCATCCTTTTCCCCTTATACTTTTAGATGTATTGATAAAACATAGAAGCACCTCCTTGGCAGAAGTTTTTGTCATTCTGCAGTATTTTATTTCCTTTTAAAAAGTACTTAATAATTTGCACAATGACATATTTAAGTATTAATAGATAGAAATGCAAGCTGAAAGATATTCTTGAAAACCCATGCATTGTTAAAAGCGCTCGCTAAAATTTACACTTTAAATGCAGTCAACTTCTTTGTAATCCTGAAAATGATGTATTCCTGATATTTCATCTTGTTTAATTTCTTGTCAGTGTTCTTGCTTGAATTGTGATAGTGTATTAAAGTGCAATTTGAATTTCAAATATTAATTAGTTAAGATTTATATTATGTCGATCAAATGATAGGAAAAATGTAATATAGGTTAGTTATAGGTATTTAATATTATTGTGGTTAGTTATAGATATTTAATATTATTGTATAGAAAATTAATGTCAATTATAATTCTTTCTTTACTTCTTTATTCATTTTATATTTTTCTGAGATATAAAATGTCATTCTGTACAGCTTATATACATATAAAGTTATTTGATAATTATTTATTGTGAAATCAGATACTGCAATGTGTGAAACCTACTAAAAGTTAGCAGAGTATTTTTATAAGGTATGCTACGAGGCATGTTTTTTAAGTAAGTACCGTTTTGGAATTAAAAAAAGACGTGCAAAGATATCGCAATAATTTTATTTTTACATGAAAGCCTGTACCTTCATCTACTTTTCTACATAATTTCCGTGATTATTGAGGCACTTGTCATAACGTGGCACCAGTTTTTGAATACCCTCCTCATAAAATTCTGCCGCCTGACTTTTTAACCACTGTATCACAAATGTTTTGACTTCGTTATCGTCTTGAAGACGCTGACCACCCAGGTGTTTCTTCAAGTGCAGGAACAAATGGTAGTCACTGGGTGCCAGATCAGGGCTGTATGGAGGATGATCTAGAGTTTCCCATTTAAAAGATTTGATGAGATCTTTGTCCGATTAGCCACATGTGGACGGGCATTGTCATGCAGCAAAACGATACCCTTACTCAACTTGCCACGTCTTTTGTTCTGGATTGCACGACGCAGATTGTTCAATGTCTCACAATAAGACGCTGCATTGATTGTCTCATTACGAGGCAGAAACTCCACTAGCAATACTCCTTTTTTGTCCCAAAAAACTGTGCACATGATTTTCTGGGCAGAAATTGTTTGCTTAAACTTCACTTTTTTGGGTGATGATGAATGTCGCCATTCCATGGATTGTTGTTTCGATTCTGGTGTGACGTAGGCCACCCATCTTTCGTCACCTGTAACAATTTGGTCTAAAAAATCTTCACCTTCATTGTGGTACTGCTCAAGGAAAGTCAATTCACTGCCAGAACGTTGGGTTTTGTGCAAATCTGCAACATTTTTGGAACCCAACGTGAACACAATTTCCGGTAATTAAAGTTCTCGGTCACAATGCGATACAAAACACTACGAGAATATTGATGAAAGCAGTCGCACAATGATGAAATTGTAAAGCGTCTGTTTTCTCTCACCTTTTCGTCCACTTTCTGCACCAAATCTTCATTAACGACCGAAGGACGCCCACTCCGTTCTTCATCATGCACATTTGTGCGGCCATCTTTAAATGCTCTCACCCATTTCCTTACCATTCCATCACTCATAATGTTTTGTCCGTAAACTTCACAGATCTCACGATGAATATCGATCGGTTTTACGCCTTTAGCACTAAGAAATCGTATAACAGCCCGTACTTCACAATCAGCGGGACTCACGATTGTCCGAGGCATCTTAAACACTCAGTAAACAACGTATACAATGAAGAATCAGACTGTAATGGCGTCAGTGCGTAGACAAGAGATGTAGGTAACCAGCGCGCATGCACGGAACGCCGACCGTAGCGTTGCGGCGGCGGAATCGCAAAACGGTACTTACTTAAAAAACATGCCTCGTACAATAGATCTTGAGGCATAATATATTTAGCTTTGATATCAAAGATTATTAACATATTTTTTATTTACACGTATGAAACGGTTCCATCAAAAACTGGAATTCCACCTTTATAAAAGCAATTTTGGACATTCTCTGAATTATGCAAAAATGCAGAGAAAGTAATGGAAGCATGTAAGTAGCAGGGAGGGGTCTGGGAAATTTAATCCTCAGACATTTTGTCTGCTCAAACCCCTTGGGTTGTTTCTTAACAGCTGTGCAGAAGAGCTATCAAATCAAAGGCCAATTTATGTTGTGAGCATCTGCAAATCATGTAAGTGAAGTTGTTTAAAGTGTCTTTCCAAAGAGGATTTTCTTTAGACTGTAAAACCGAAGGAAATGAAGTCCTTTTAAGAATAAAATATTTTATCCCATTCATACAACACTTTTAGATAAATTCAGTGGTGTATGGAGATGTATTACTGGGGCAAAGATGGATTTACACATTTAGCAATCTCCTATTCTCTTTTTTGATTCAATGAAACCATACTTTGTTGTTAGTTTAAATTTGTTCTTTTTATTGTTAATATTTTCTATGTTACTAAGAGAAAATAACAATCATATGTACAATTATATTTTATTGTATAAATATTTGTTAAAATGTCCTAAATTATAAAAAATTGTCATCATTGTATAGATGGAAAAAAAATGTCCATCTTTTTTTTTTCTATTTCGCATTTTCATGCCTGTATTCATATCATTCTGCATAGACGCCAACATTGAAAAGACTATCAGGAGTAAGCTAGTTAAATTTCAGGAGTAAAATATTCTTGTTTCAGGAGTTGAACATATTTTTTTTATCTATATTTTATAATTTTTTTTTTTTTTCAAATATTCTGACAGGGTTTGTGTGGTCCTTAAAAGTGCTTAACTTTTTCAAAAGGAAATTTTGGTGCTTAAAAGTACTTATTTTCATGCAAAATCTGCAAAAAGTCCTTAAAAGTCCTTAATTTTATTCTTGTATTATTTCTTAATCAGGGGTGAAACTCTTCTGCATTTCTTTGAATTTCTGATTTAAAAATAAATCTTAATTCCTCCCTCCTCCCCTTTCTTCCTTAATTTCACTTCCTCCTTTTGCTCATTCCTCCACAGTACTAAAGTTTAAAATCTTTAAAACTTAATTTTTGTAAACTTTTTCTACTCTATTTGTTACTTTATAGTGAATAAATAATCAGCCCTAAATTTCATTGACAATTCATTTCATTAAAATTTCATCTGAATTTCACCTTCTCAAAAGTTTGCTTCCCCGTTTTTGTCTCATTCTCTCAAATTTTTTTAAGCTGTTTAATTTAAAAATAAGTCTGCTCTATTTGTCATTTTATTGTTACAATAAATAATTGATCATGAAGATTTCTCTTCTTACCCGAAATTGGCATTTTCCCTTTGCTCCGAGTCCCCCCACTTGCATTTTTTTTACAATTTCCACAATAGCTCTATCTCAAGAACTAATGCATGAATCATTGAACTTCAGATTCAGGTATACCTTCATAAATATTGGTACTGATTATGTTTTGGTGTAAATCACCCAACAGGTGGCACTACTAAGCTGCCTTTTTTACGATTCCGCAATAGCTCTATTTCAAGAACTAATGCATGAATTCTCATCAAACTTCAGATTCAGGTATACCTTGATAAATATTGATGCTGATTATGTTTTGGTGTAAATTGCCCAACAGGTGGTTCTGCTATGTTGGATTTTTCAAGATTTTCGTAATAGCTCTATCTGAAAAAGTATATTCCAAGGATTTTCATCAAACTTCAGATTCAGTAAGACGTTGACATAAGGTGTTGCTGATTAGGTTTTGTTGTAAATCACCCAACAGGTAGTGCTGCCATGCTGCAGCTTGCAGGATTTACACGATTTTAGCAATAGCCATATCTCAAGAACTAATGCATGGAATTTCATATCTTTTAGAATCCTCATGATGGGCATAGATTGCTATTTAATTTTGGCACACTGTAGCAAATTTTGAAGTATTAACATGTATGAAATAGAAGAAAGTTTTCAGATTGGCACATCAGACTAGTTTTTTCATCTGCTGTATATTTGTTATTTTAAAATTTTCTGAATTTCTACTGCCACACGCTGAAATTCTCCCCCTTCCTGGCCATTTGAATGTTTAAAACTTGTATTTACAAAAATGAAACTCTTTATTAAAAAATGCATATTATAATTTATTAGTTTATTTTGGTCCTTGAAAATCCTTGATTTTTATTTTTAAAAATGTGCATGAACCATGTCTGAATCTCACACCCTTACAGCTTTTGCATTTATCCATACAAAAACAATTTAAACAAAGGTTACTTAATTTACTTTTACTTTTTATGTATTCATTTTTTCTAATTTATAAAAATGGAATAATTTTCTTTTGCTCCATCTACAAAGCAAAAAATCCATGATTGATATAATTGTGTGAAATTACATAATGATTTTTTTTCCCCCACAACTGATTGGCTGATAAAGTGACTTCTTTCCGCAACAAATTAAGGAAAATTTAAGTTTTTTTTTTTGTTGTTGTTGCAACTGACCAACAAAATCTGTATTTTTCGCTGCGATAGATTGACGAAAATTACGAATTTTTTCTCCGACTGTCTGACAAAAATCATGATTTTTCACCTCGACTAACGGACGAAATTCATTATTTTTTTGCTGCGACTTATAGACAAAAATTTGAGATTTTTTGCCACGATAGATTGACAAAATACGCGATTTTTTTGCCATGGCTGATTGATAAAAATCATATTTTTTTTGCCGTGACTAACTAAAGAAATTCAATTTTTTGCCACGAATGTTTGACTATAATTTGCAATTTTTTCCCATGATAGATTGAAGAAATTTGCGATTTCTTGGTGCACCTGACAATTTTGTTCCGTCTGTTTTCTGCGACCGGTCTAAAACAGAAATTGAAATTGTAGCAAATATGTGAAAGCATCAGTAACTTCGGAAAAATAGAGACAAAAGTGTTAAATGTGGATTAACAAAATAAAGAAACAGCTTTACGTTTATATGAAACTGACGTTTATTGAAAAACAAAAAAAATATAACTTGAAATAAACAGATACAGTTATAAAAGTAAAGTCAACTTAAAGGAAATGAAACGTAATTATAATTAAATGACATGGACAGCTTTTGAAGATATGAATTCAACATTAACTTTCAGTTGTAATTGAAAACAAGAAAAATAACACTCACATGTTTATAGATTCATAATTTGCATAAGCTGTTGATACACACCGAACTTTCATTACACTATGACACATTACTTCATATATGCATTATTATATGCATATATGCATTCATTAATGCACGTTGGTTGACAATAAGAAAAATTCCATTTAAAAATATTGATGCAGGGATATGTTTAGGAAGAAATTGGGTCTTTTAAGGGCCCTTCACAAAATTTTTCATTTCAAAACAGGACCCTTCACAAAATTTTTCATTTCAAAACAGGACCCTTCACAAAATTCTTTGTCTTAAAAATAGGCCTTTTACAAAATTTTTCAGCTGAAAACTAAACCTTTTACAAATTTAATCATTTAAAAGTGAAATCTGGCGTGTCACTTTTAAATGTATAAAGAAAATATATGTATTTTACATACATATATCTACTTAAAAACATATAAAAAAGAACCTGAATATAACGATAATTTTTAATTCACAAAATTAGGACTAGATTTTTCACAAATGTAAAAAAGCTGTTCGCAATTTCACAAAAACAGGACCCTGAGAGAAAAGTCTGGACAGACTCCCGCAATGGTATTACAAAGTGCATGTTGAATAATGATGGAACAAAAGACTTCAATAAAAATAAAAACAGCTGATAAAAACACAAGACAATTCCAGCAATATTGCTATAACTTGAACGTAATTATAAAATGATAAAACCAGAGGTGGCATTTTTGCCGGGATAGTGGTAAAAACTGGAAAAAACTAGGACAAAAATGGAAAAAACCAGCAAAAATGGCAAATACTTATTTGTCTTTAATGTGTAATAAAATCTATAAGCTAATAAGGATAATAATGGCATAAACAATTAAATTTAATAACATATTTAATCCTGGATAAACCTGGATAAAACATCTCATCTTCCACTTTTTCCTTCCATACCTATTTTATCCATCTCCTCCATTTCCACACAAATAGCTAGCCATAGCTCTTTAAATAGTTCTCTATCAGCCGGCACTCGCCCCCTTTCTTGTAAATACGATCATATCAAGATCCGCTGAGTTGAGAAACAACCTTGCTGCCTTATGGGAAAACAATTAAAACCCAATGCGGGTGAGCTGCGATTGCGAGACGCTGTCACAGTATGACATGATTAGCAATTGTGCGGAGTGAGAGTTGACAGCGGAAATGAGTGTGCCAAGGATAAAAATCGATTTGCAATCTAATGAGAATTGATTAGTTGAAGTGTGTGCGTGGCGATTTGAAAACAAAATGAAATAAGAAAAGTTGAAATTATTATTGAATGAGTGAAACTGATAACCAAAATGGAAATTAGAATTATTGAATTGAACTTCTGCTGAAATAAAGTGCTAAAGAAATAGATGGAAATAAATGAATGAAGTAAGTACCATTTTGTATAAGTGTAAAGGACAAAATAGGGCTAACAGATTTCAAGTTTTTTACAGTGCAGCGATCGATTGACAAGATTCGTGATTTTTATCGATGGCATATTGCCGAATTTAAGCATATTTTTCCTCAGGGAATTAACGAAATTCGCAATCATTTGGCTGACAGCCAAAATTTGTGTTTTTTGCAGAGAGTGATAAAATTTACGATTTTTATCAACGTCCGATTGATTAATTTCACGATTATTTGCAGTGACTGATTCACAAAATGTGCAACTTTTTTCACCAAATGGTTGGCAAAATTCGCGATTTTCTTCTGCAAGTGATTGCCGAAATTCATGCTTGTATCGAATAATATACAATTTTCGAGATATATTTTAATGCCGATTGACGAAATCCGCGATTTCTTGTCACAATCCCCCCATCCAAAGAAACTCTGGAAGATCCAGAGATGTTGGCATCTATGATTCTGTTTTAAAAATTACTCCTAGAGCATGTTTAATGGCACATGCATTAAACATTTAACTCCCTTTTTTCACTTAGTTTAATATCTGCATTTTCAAAAACAAGATCCTGACGTTATAAAATATTTTATTAATTCAGAACAAATTCTTTCACATCTATTGTTTCTTTCATTTTTATTTACATTAATAAGTTAATCATATCGTGATAGGCACATGCTTTGGCCCTATTATTTCCTTTTAGGATGTGTTCACATGAATACTGTGGTATTTATAACAGAACTTTCCACTCTTAATATGCCTTGCTAGTTACCTATGATAGCAATTTATACAGTTTCAATATCATAAAATTTTGAACAACTTTGTAATGAAGGGGTTTAGGAAAAATATTGATATAAGCTGTATGAGAGTGCCAGGTTATGTTGATGCAATTTTTTTTCATGTTTGTGTACGGTTGAATATGCCTATAATAAACCTTTAATAAGCTAAATTTGATTTGTTATATCCAGGATTTTATTATATTGCCAGTGGTCTGGTAGAAACAGTGCAGCATGCCAGCAGGCGCTGCATATTTTAGACCTTGCATATTCCCTGTGTTTTAAAACAATTGCTAAAATTCATCTTTAGATTTATTGTATCTTATATATTTTTTTGCAAATGCAAATTTTATTTTATGAGTTTCTATTATAGTAAGCTTAGTCCACCATTGTTGATTTGCAGATTGAAACAGGAAATTCTGCTACTGAGATTATATCCAATATCTGGGATATTATCTATAACTGAAAGAGACAAACTGACTGAAAGTGACAGGCAAAATGATTCACATTTGTTATATCCAATGACTTGGTATAATCTGAGTTTGCTATAGTGAGGTTTGACAGTATTTTAAAAATACTTGACATGTTTTTTTGACATACATAAGAAAACAGAAAAACTTTACGACTTGTGGTGCATATTCGACTTATTTTTTATTTAAAAATACTAAAGTAGCAATTTTTATGTATAGTAATCTTATGTATAAAAGGTTGAGTTTTAATATTTGGCAAGATTTTGAAGTATCAAAGAAGCAAACACACGGTATAATTAAAAATTTTCTTATGCCTTATCAAAATTACTTAAGTAAGAATGCAGTGAGTAAACTAGTTTATCTTTTGAGTAATTTCATTTTAATTTATAGGTAAAAACTGAAGATTTTTTTTTTGTTTGTTTGTTTGTTACTTTTCTTGAAGATTTTGAATGTTTGTTGAAGTATGATTCATACTAAAAGAATGTTCTTATAATGAGACTGTCAGTTTTGTTAATAACTATAGTAATTAGTTTCTTAGTTATTAATCAGTTTTCACTGTTTGTAATTTTTTTTTTAGATTATTTAGGTTGAGACACTTTTTATTTAATATATATATATATTACCATATTATGACTATATGTACTTTTGATGCAAAAAAATAGATAATTGCAACTTTCGGGTAAACATTATTTGCTGGTTATAAAAATAAAAGATTAAAAATTAAGGGGTAAAAGATGATTATATAAATACTGAGATTTTTATATTAATTAATAACACTATTTATTTACAAAATAACACTATTCACTGTCAGATTACATGAAAAGTAATAGTTATAATACTTTTTCATGTTGTCTTGTTTTATCGTATGCACTATACTTCATGAACGTTTATTTGCAATAAAGGTTATGCACAATGTTTCGAATATAACATCCCCCTCCCCCCCCTCCCGGGTGCTTTACGTTGGAATATATGGTAATTATTTGGCACAACTACTTTTCTTATTAAAGAAACATCTAAGTAATTAAATACACATTTTCAAGTCGTCAAAATGACATTATCTTGCATACACTTTCATTTTACATATATAAAAAAAGGAGTCATTAATTGTACCTGATTGCTAGTGGCTAGTGCATCCATATTCTTTTATTCAATGTATTTTTTTATTATACTTCTAGGATACATACATACATGTATGTTATATTAAAACCACAAATGATGAATCTTCTGCAGATCTGCAATGTTATCGTTTTATTCTTCTTTTGGATGTTTTCTTACTTTTTCATTCTTTTTGAAATGTATTTATTTCTATTTTTTAGCATCTTTGCTGTTCTCATTTCTGATTTGAATTAGAACTGCCATACAAATATTAAAACATGTTTATCCAATTTCAAATACCTTTTATAAAATTTAATCTGGAATGTAAATTCAGAATCCTCAGAAAAGCTGACAATTATCAAATAAATGTCTATTGTTAATATAATAATTTTATGAGATGATTTGCAATTTCAAATACAATTAACTATTCAGAAAATTGTTATATATATCTACTTGTAGTATATCGAACTATTTAGGTGTGTTCGTAATTATATAGCACCTATAGTCGTCGTTCAATCCGTCTATCTGTCTGCATATAACAGAGCAAAAACTACCCAACCGAATGGTCTGAAACTTTAAATATATAATTGTTGTAAATTTTTGTCGAGTCATTTCAAATTTTATGAAAATTGGATGTATAGTTTAATTACAGGGACAGTCAAAAGTTTTCTGTTACATTACGGCCAATGGGAATGAATTATTGCAAGTGCATTTTAATGATGTTATAGCCTTTTGAACAGAATGAAATTGATATGCACTTATGAAGTGCACTAAAATATACATTCAGTACAATATGCAGTGCAAAAAATATTTATAAAACTAATAGTACTTGTTACTAGTACTATAACTAGTACTATAGTACTAGTTATAGTACTTATTTGCTATGTTTGACGAGCGATTTCCAACTTTTTATATAGCTGTAAAGTAAATTATGTGTAATAGGTGAACTATTTCAAAAGGAAATATATTTTACTGTACATAAAAGATTTGTCATGTTAATATCTATGACCAACATAAACATGTTTAATTTGTGATGAAATTTGAATATATCACAAATTAGCATGTTTATATTGATAGCAGATTTTAATCTAAATCCTTAATGTGGTCTTGGAAACTATATACAAGATTATCTATTTTCAAAATAGAAAGTAGTATTGTCTCCCAAACAACTTTCAGATTTTGAAAGAATATACGTACTTATATTAATACTAGAAAAATAGACATTTATATTAATTATTTGGAGAAAAGAAATTGCATGAAACCATTAGTGAAACAAAGTCTTTCAAATATAGACTTATCAAAACCAGTTCATATATTTGAAAGTTAGTATGTACATACATTTTTATGAATGCAATTGAGGATTCCCCCCCCCCCCCCCCACGCTCTAAATGGGTTTAAAAGAATATTTTACCATAAGTCCATCCAGATGTCTTTAGGGTTATTAATATAAAATAATAGTGGTAAGTTTCTTCCTCAGAAGTTATTTTTCATTAGTGATTGTTATATACCAACTATTAAAATTTATATGGTTTCCTCCCTTTTTTAAAAGTATGTGCTTATATTTATGGTGGGGCCTAAAATATGGGAAATCAACAAGCAGTATTTATTTGTGTGCATGAAAAATTTAAATGTATTAAGAAATTCATAAAAGTTATATATATTTCAGGAGGTGGAAGAAGATAGCCTTTAACTCTGACAGTTACACTACATCTTTTAAAATTATGTTGTTGTAAATGTTTTTTTATTGCATCATTTCTTCAACCCATATCTTAAACTGGACATACTTCATAAATGTTCTCAAATTCAAGTGCTGTCTTGTATTATAATGTAACAAACAAAAGGGAATGATATGTATCTGAAATTGACTGTTATTTAACATTTATTTCTTTAGATTATTCCCATGTTTTGGGGGTAGTTAAATACATTTATTTTGGAATTCCTTTGAATTAAGAGGTTAAGTTAGTGATGAAATGTGAAATGTCTTGTTACTGTTAATTATCTATTGTTGAACACATCCAGTCAATTTTCAATGCATATAATGCCTTTTTAATGTACATAAGTTATTATTTAGTAGGCACTGAACTTAATTTTAATATAATCAAGTTTTTTTTTTCTGCACTGTCGTTATGGCAGAAACTGGTTTGGTCCTTTTAATATTTGTAAATTCAGTGTCATGCATTTGTAACATTACAAAAGAATGATACATTCTTTCAGTGTTATAGACTGCAATTTGATGCTTTTTGTAGATAGGCAATGTATTCTTTGTGCTCTTGAAAAGAATTTTATTTAGTAAACTTTATTCATCTTATGTTATTATTATTATTATTTTTTTTTTGGTATTGAACATTATCATTGTATCTTTTAATATGAAATAAAGATATATTAAAACAGTATTTAGTTTGAGATACTTTTAAACTTTTTGCATTATTTTCTTTCATGGACCTCAGCCATTTTCTGCCTTAAGGTCAGTCTGCTTTGTTTAAATATTAATTAGATCATATTGAGATACTATACAAAGTGCTAATCATATTTTATGAATATACTTAACATTTATTAGTTGATTTTAAAGAATGTATTATTTTTAGTTTGTATTTCAAAATTCTATTATATCTTTAGTTTACTAAATTACCAGAGCAGACTGATGAAAAGGATTATGAAGTTGGCTGCATTCCATCCAATATCACTTATATTCTGTTCAATAAGAAACATATAAAACTGAAAGCACAAAGGAAAACAAAACTTTATTCAAATATCCTTATACTTAAATTATAAATTAAAACAAAATTTAATTCTTTTATGAAATAATAGAAAAAAGTACAAGCCTTTATTTGACATTGTTTCCCGCAAACATGTTTATCTTATTCACATTCAATTACATGGCTCTACGAATGGGAAAAGGTGTGGTAGCCACTAAAAATTTCTAGTTGCCAGTTAAAAAAACAAAAACACAAAAAAAACCCCACATTTGTGTCTTTTTCTTGATACATTATTTAATTTTGTATTTTTAAGAAGCACATTTAATTTATAAATTGATTGTGGAAGGACAATTTCTAGTATAGCAATGTTATATCATGAATTGCTTTAACTTACTCAATAAATTAATTTGAAAAGTAATCATATTCGCTATTTAAAATATTTTGGTTGCCATTAGCGATCTGGCAATTACATTTTGTTTGTTCAACCCAGGATGGATGTCTGTAACATTTTACTTTTGCCTGCTTTATGTAACTTGATGTCAAAGACAAGTTAGCTCCAAGTAAAAAGAATTAAGAAATGCAGGTGAACCTAAGCTATATGTTAAATTTGAGAAGCAGTTAAAGTGAAGGGTCAGTGTCTTATTGACAGACACCGATTCATCTTATGAAAATTGCTTTCATTGAGATTTTTCAACACATCTGACATAACAGTATAATTGAGCCGTTCAGTGCACAAATCGATCAACTCCATCAAGTGAATATGTTCAGTATAAACAGTTAAAGTTATAATAGCTATAAAAATATTCTATCTATATAATATTTTTTCTCAGGATATTTTGATTGAACTCATTAATTTTCTTCTAATCAAGGGTAACTTTTTATCACTGTATAAATATATAGAAAATTTTCAATGTTCCTTTGTTTAAAAAAAATCACCACTTAAAATGGAGTTAGTCGGATTGCTTTCTGAATGCCTCAGTTTGTAATGTCAGTCATTGTTTATCACAACATACAAATTAAAACCTATTCCGTTTAATAGATTTTTTTTTTTTTTTTATGTTATATTTCTGACAGTATGGAAAGCAAATTTATATGTGACATTTATGAATTATTTCCTCTCTCCATAAAAAGGTTTTAAAAACTACTAAAATTTCAATATTGGGATTTTTAATTAAATATATAAATTTTCTTAAAGAACAAAAACATAAAAATGCTTGAATGGGGAAATTTCACGATTTTCATTTTCACTTTTATGTTGAAGAACACAAAAAATCAAGAAAATTGATACCATTTTTATGTATATTTGAAGCCTTAATAATTCACTAAATTAATTTTAAAATTGCAGTTTTTGTTTCGGCAGGAAAACGCTTCATCTCCGACGAAAGCGGCTGTGACGTCATTCGCCATGTAAACACCGTCGTTCTACGTTGCTCGCTTAAGTGTTTGACCTATTTCTTTATATGTTTTTAAATTTTCTGTGTGAAAATGAGTAGCAACGTGTGTTATAAATATTGTTGCAGTGCCATGTTGCACAAATAGTACAGTAAATTTGCCTGAGAAGCACTTTTTTATAATAAAGTATCTTACATATTCATATTACTGAGTAGAAAGGTTTATTTTTTACATATTATTCTTTGTCCTATATTAATTTTGTGACTTGCAAATTATTTTACTACTCAGAAACTAATTTAGAATTATTCTGTAATACGCTAAACAGCAAATTTTTAATGACTTTAATCTGTATCGTTTTTTAAAGCAAATTGCTTTTTTTTTTTCGTTACAAATTTATTATGTTAAAATTCATAATTTTATCTGCAAGATAGTTAAAATATGTTCTTACCACTGTGTTATACATGTTTTCTGTTTCAATTCTAATGAATTTGATAAGAAATATTAATTTTATTTGCAATGCCTTCAAATCTGATAATATGCATTTAATAAAAGTATGATTACAATATAAAGTTTGTTTATATTAATTGCTGGTGCTGGTAGATGGCGCCAAAGTATTTACAAGAAACACAATGTTATATGATTATCCTTTATTTTTAATTTTGCTGGTTTTAAACAAAGTTAGAATATTTAAAGGTTTTAATATTACTTGTGTTTTGTCAGTATTTTCTTTTTTTTTTTTTAATGTGGAAATTATCCATTAAACATTTATGTCAAAAGGATAATTTTGTTCCATATTTCTTTTAGTAACTTCTAAAATTAAAAATGTTCATATCTAAAATGAAATTTTATTTAAAAATGTTTTAGAGGGTATTCAGATTATAAATATGATTATTTGTAATTTGTTAGATTATTTTTTAACTCATTAACAAAAGGAAAACTAACTATTTAAATTTTAGTGGCAAAAAAAAGAAAAAGAAAAAAACCTCGACTACAACTACAAGATAAACTTTGTAAGGAAACTAAATTATTTAAACAAGCCACTCTTGGACCTGTGTTTGTTAAATAGAAAACTGAATAAATCTGAAAAATTAGATTGATTTCCTGTTCATTATTTAATGTTATAATAAATATGGTATTAAAAAGTTGTGCAGTAGTTTTAAGAAAATGACCCACAGTCTGCAATATTGTATGTCACAACCTTTTGTTTCAACTTGAGCTCATTTAAATTTTCTCCCTGTAGTATGTTTTTAATAAAAGTGTTAAGTAAAATTTTATAAAATATTAACAAACCATCAATTACTCCCATATAATTATTATTAACTTTTTTTTATTGGGTGTGCTCTTTCACAAATCTGGTCGAAATCGGCATTTTCAAATCAAAATTTTAATGAAAATAAAAAATAAGCGATATATTTTATGTTAAGATAAGTTAGATCTTACCTTTTTCAAAAATTTAAAGTTCATAACGTTAAATAAATTTTAAGGAACAGATGAAACAAGCTTGCAAATAGGAAGAGCAATGGGAAAAAGTATACGCGCAAAACGTAAACAATTCAGTTTAGTGGCAAATGACGTCACAACCAATCCTGTCGCGTTTTTGTATCACGTGGTTTTGTTTACACTTTTGCGTTATTAAAAACAGTAATTAAAAATTATTTTCCATTATTTTAACGATTCTGAGTGGATTTTTGAGGATTTCAAGATAAACTTTATCGGTTACACACAAAAGAAAACGTATTCCTCCCGGGTGAAATTTCCCCATTATAGTGCTTACAAGATTATATATTTTTTAATGATTTTATTTTAGCCCACTAATTTCTAATGACCTAAAATTGCCATTTACTTTTTATATAATCTCATGGAATGTAACAAATTTGATTTTATTTAATATTTTTCACATTCCTACATTTCTGACTGCACAAATATCAAGTTTGTGCTTTTAAAATTTTCATTTGAGTATATAAAATTTTTTGAATAAAAAAAAATTATAAAAATTCATTATTAAAATTATACTGCACGTTTTATATGATAAAAATTTGTTTTCGAGATTTATTTATTACCTACAAACTAATCGGTATTTAAAAATTGCGTCCCATGGCTATATGTATTAGAAGGTAATGAGGCTCTCCAACATTAGGCTCCTTTAGAAAGATTTTTTGTTTAAAAATATATTTATAATTTATGCTCACTTTTCAATTTAATAACTAGCAAATCTTCATCATCTTGAACAATTTTCTCATATTTGCCAATATACATTTTCCTGATATTAACTCAGGGCTCCCAGCATCATGAAAGTCAGGAAAAATCTGGAAAGTCATGGAATTTCAAAGTAGTCAGGGAAATTTCAAAATATAAGTGAAAGTCAGGGAATTTACGAATATTTTCTAAAAAGTCTTGGAGAAAAAATGAAAAATGATGCGAAATTCATCGAAAAAAGGGAAAATGACGCGAAATCCATCAAATAGTCTCGGGGGGGGGGGGGGGGGGGGGCTGTAGAGCAGATGTCACTCTTTCATTCTTCTTTGACTGCTATTAATTTATTATTACAAAAATAGAACAAAAAACTAAGACATTGTCTATTTATTCTTTTACTTAGAGAAATTTATTATACTTCCTATGTTTATTTTATATAAAATAATGCATAAATTGATTACGTAAAGGGAATTGTGACATTGCAAATTATAGTAGATTTAAATATCATTTTTAAATGAGACTGTTTTATGTTGGACGAAAACAATGCTTTTTTACAAACTACACTGATTTTAATTTTTTACAATACTCAGGAATTTAGCTTAGAAACAGTTATTTAAAGCTCTTTTTTTTTTGTTTATTCATAAGTCAAAATACCTGTAGAAACTTTCAAACTATGTCTATCTTAGATTTTCTTTTTGGCATTTAAACATTTAGAAATTTTTTGATTTTAATCAATGATTTTTTTTTTAAAATCAGTTGATTAAAATCACAATTTAATCACTGATTTAAATCAAGTGATTAAAATCATTGACACCCTAGTTGTAGATAAATGAAGTTTTTACTGTTTTATTATTCAGTGTAGGGATCATATAGAAATTTAAAAAGTGTAAGTTTTTGAAAATTAATGACATGACTATTTCATCAATATAATCTTAATGTCTATCTTATTTTGTAAACTTTTGCAATTTCCATTGCCTAAATGCTAATTTTGACAAGGGGTTGCAAAAATAAGTAGCAAATTTCGTTATGTGCCCGTTTGGTCAGGGAAAGTCAGGGAATTTTTTTAGATTTGGTCATGGAAAGTCAAGGAATTTGCCAGTCATGTTTTGCTGGGGACCCTGAAAGTATAATCTTTCTTTTGTACCTTGTAAAGGAAGTAAAAATATGGTTTAAATAATGAACCATGTTGACAATTCTTATCTTAAATATGCTCGTATTTCAACCATACTTGTATTGAGTGTGTTCAATTGTATATACTCAGTTTTTAGGGTTCCGTACTTAAAAAGTAAAAACGGAACCATTATAAGATCACTCCTGTGTCTGTCTGTCACAGCCATTTTACTCATAAACTATGGAACGGGAAAGCTCAAATTCGGGGAAGTAATAAAGACCATTGACCCAGACATTTTCAGATCAATAAACATTCATAGATATATTTAGTAAAAAAGTAGAGGGGCTAATTATACTACTTGAAAAAAAAATCTGTTCTTTGTATATCATGTGGGGTATCCTGTGAAAGCTTTTGTAACACTGAACTCAAAAATACGTTCCTTTTAATTTTAGGTATTATATTTTCAAAGATATTGTTGAAAATGTAGCGCAAAAATATGTTCCCCCCTATCTAATTCCGAATCTACTGAAACTAAAATTATGAAAAAATTAGAGGTATTAGACATTAATATAAACATTGCCGGAAAATTATAGCGATTACCCTAGGTCACATAGTTTTTGAGTAATTAGCATATTTCTGTTATACACAAATTTCGATTTACGTGCATTCAGAAAAATTGTTGAGCATCTCTGAATATACCTATCGTTGCAGAAGAATAAAAGCATTGTTGATGATGATTTTCAAAAAAAATCATCGGTAATTAGTCGAGATATTAACCCTTAAAGGTACGGTCAGTTTGGACATACACAAGGACAGGAGCGGCGTACTCTATGCCTAGTTAACAACTTTTAATGATATATATGTGTAATGTAATGTCCAGTAACAGTATAAAAGCAATAAGTGTCAATTTGTTAAAAACATACTAATTTAAGGGTCTCGGGACTCTAAAAAGTGGAAAAAATGAAAAAAAGACCATTTTCAACATTTAATGTCTTAAAATGTATATGATTTTAAAACACAATTTTAATCGGGATGAAAGATGTATGTTCTTTCGTTTCATATATTTAAAAAATTGCAAGATACAGGATTAGTATTTATAGGGGGCTCGAAACTGTTAGACATTTGTCGAACAAAAAAATTGGCATAACAGTTTACGCGCAGGATTACAAAATAAATATTGCAACTAGAATGAAAATTTTGGTGCTTACTTCAGATTGTAATAATTTCCCTGAACTTAAATAAATTTGTATTTGAAGCATTTTTATATTTTTAATGCAATGTTGCATTTAGCTAATACAAAATTTTGAAAATTTCAACAGTAAAATCACCTAAAAAAAATATTTTTTTGAACAATAAAAAGGAAACTTTAGGTTCAGTTTATACAGACTAACATGAAATATATGTTTTGAAAATTTCATGAAAAAAATATTCAGAAGTTTTTGATTTATCATGCGCGTTATGCCCAAAAAATGCCATTTGGAAAATAATTACTTTAAAGTTTCGGAAACGCCGCTTCAGCTATTGAGCGGGTATAATTCTAAAAGCCAAAACTTCTGTTCTAATGGGAATTTCAAGGAAACAATTATATCAAAATATTCATAAAAGATAGGAGTTTAACATCTAAAAAAATTTAAAATTTCTTAAATTTTGAAGCTTTAAGAGTCCTGCGACCACTTAATCCTTTCCGGCACGGAGTAATTCTATTTATAAACTTATGAAATAATGAACTGACACCAGAATTTATAAACGGATTTATTAGCAAATGCGAACTTGCTTATTTTCACGTACATGATAAAAAGGAAAATTTTAATTAAATATTCTTGGTGCCGTTTGTCTGTTTTGGAATTAAAATTAGGTGTCCGTTTTTTAAGGCCATCGCCCTCGAAAGATTTAATTAGAATGAATCGCATAAATACTGTGGGATTCGCGATAGTTTGCATTGATTGTATCTCTCAATACGCCTCGAGTGACTTTAAAAGTTAATTAAACACCTATCTGGAAAATCGCGGCACTGACCAAGGCGGCGTTGCAACTTTGAGACCTCAATTCGAAGTGCGCTTAGCACAATGCCAAAGTTAAACTTTAAACAAAGGTTTTGTTTTAGCTACATTGTAGAAATAAAGGTTATTACTACACTGAATTTAGTTTCCTGAAATGCCAAATGCTATGCACTGCTTTTATTGTCAGTACTGAATAAAGTTCATCATAAACAGATTAGGATAATATTAAAAAAGAGTTATACGAATAGCTATATTTGATATTATTTAGGTTCCGTATCTCTTTGAACTTTCATGGTATACCCATTTACACTTTTCTAATATATACAGTTATACCCAACCCTACGTTGTACAGTTTTTTACAAAGTCTTAGTATTTTTTTAGCAACTTTTTTTTAATTTTATTTTACAATTACAAATTCATATATTTATTCTACGGAACCCTCTGTGCGCGAGTAATGCTCGCACTTGACCGTTTATTATTTATTTCTGTCAATTTAATTTGGTGGCATATATCTTGTTTCCAAATAACGTATTTGCCAACTTTTACATTTCATAGCAATGTAATATATGAAGTGTTTGAAATATCCAAGTAAGGCATATATTAAATATAGCTTTACAAAAAGCTGTATGTACAGGATATGTCTCTGGAAAGACTGAAACACACTTTAATTTTTTTTTTACCTGTTTTCAGTTCAAAATAAGGTAGGAATCGAGATTATGTTGATGAAAATATCCTTGCCATTAGTTTGTAAAACTTACACTTTTAAAATTTTTGGCACTTGTTAGTTATCCCTTCGACCAAATTACTGTTGCCAAATTGTAAGATTAAATGCCAATAGTGGTTGATTGTAAATGTCACATTCATTTGACAACAACGTGTTTACGTCATCAAGTGATTTTTATTTCGACGTTTTATTTATATTTTTATTAATGTTATAGTAATTTATTTGTTCTTTCGTTATTTAAAATGAAAATTATGCTAATTTATATAATTTGGCGAGTGGTTTGGAGATTTATGTAATTTGCCGAAATTGGTTGAGGGGATAACTAACAAGTACCAAATTTTTATATGGTTTCTGGGTCCTATATATTTAGAAAAAGCTTCTTCAAGGGCAAGGAAACTGTAAAAATTTCATTCATTTATGAGCAAAACTTATTGAGATATATGTTAAAATTTAAGAAATTATGAAGCTTTGTGGCATTAAAAATGGACAGATGATCTTATAGTGCCGGAAATCTCCTAAATTCAATGAAACTTGAAGCATCATAACTGAATTAGTTTTGGTTGTAGATAGGGTGTAAAAAAAACATGATTAAAAAAAAAAAAAAAAAATTGGATTTTGTTTCTTTAAATCAGATTTTTTTTTGTTTAAATCGGATTTTTATGATTTTTTTCCCCAGCATTCAAATACTGAATAGCTACCAAGAGTTTTAGGTTTACAAAACAATTAAACCACTAATTGCTAACATAATCTATGTTTTTACACTTTAATTAATAAACTACAATTATTAGTTAGTAATTACAGAAATTATAAAAACTGCCAATTAGTAGTTTTATTAGTTAGTATCATAACTTTAATATTGTAAAACTTTATTAAATACTAGTGATATTTAACATTTATTAAAATTATTAATAACTGCATTTAATATTAAATGGTTAACACTACTTCAAATTAAAAATTATTAAACAATTATCTCTCTAATTAGGAACATTAAGTTTTAATTATTAAAATGATAATTAATAATGTAGTATTAATTTTAGAAATAAAAAAGGCAGGATGCTAGTTCCAAAAAAGGGCGTTATTTCATGAGGAAATACTATATTAGTAATGTGTTTAGTAATGATATAAGAAAAAGAAAAAAAAGAATAATTTTTAGCATGATAAAATAAAGTGTCCTTAATTTTTAATAATTTTATGAATCACGAATTGAAAAATACAATTAAATAACAACATGTTTTAATAATATCCTGTTTTTTCTAAAGAAATAAAGTTCTATTATTTTTGCAAGACCTTGGGCACATAAATTTAGAAATACTGTTCAAAGGGAGAGGTTTTTACAACAAATCTCTGGCTACAACTACAGGTGAATTTAATTTAACTAATTTTTTTTTTTTTTTTTTTTTTTTTTTTTTTTTAAGGCAGGGTGCATTTTACCAATTTCAAAAGGGGTAGGGTGCGACACCCTTAAAAAAATGGCCTAGAAGGAACAATAAGTAATTACAGAATTAATAAAAACTGCAAATAAGTAATTTCATTAGTTAGTAGCACAAATAACAAAACTAACAAATATTTGCAGCTCGTTTTGCATTTGTACTTTAAAAAATTAATGTTAATCACCAAAATCTAAACTTACACACATGTATGTGTATGCTAACCAAAAAAATTATGAAAATGATAAAATGAGTTAACCCATTCATACACACATACAGAATAAATATAAGGATAGTCAGTTATATCTGAAATCCTCAAAATATTGATATAACAGCATTATTACCTCTCAGTGGGGATTATTAGTTTTCATTGGTTCCATTTTTTTTTCTTTTTAAGAAAAGTTTTGCTGCCTTTTCTATCCCTAAGTAATTTTTTTATTTACGTATAATATGCGTTACAAAGTAAAGAAAACATTTATTCAACCTATACCAAATAAGCTCTT
Source organism: Maratus speciosus (assembly GCA_963932465.1). NCBI lineage: Eukaryota > Metazoa > Arthropoda > Arachnida > Araneae > Salticidae > Maratus > Maratus speciosus. Next base: position 184,761,337 of record OZ010791.1, on the reverse strand, counting down.
GCTGTGCTCAAAATTTTTATACCAATTCTTTTTCTTTTATGCATTCATTTACAATTTAGCTGTAGAGCAGATGTCACTCTTTCATTCTTCTTTGCCTGCTATTAATTTATTATTACAAAAATAGAACAAAAAACTAAGACATTGTCTATTTATTCTTTTACTTAGAGAAATTTATTATACTTCCTATGTTTATTTTATATAAAATAATGCATAAATTGATTACGTAAAGGGAATTATGACATTGCAAATTATAGTAGATTTAAATATCATTTTTAAATGAGACTGTTTTATGTTGGACAAAACAATGCTTTTTTACAAACTCAACTGTTTTTAATTTTTTACAATACTCAGGAATTTAGCTTAGAAACAGTTATTTAAAGCTCTTTTTTTTTGTTTATTCATAAGTCAAAATACCTGTAGAAACTTTCAAACTATGTCTATCTTAGATTTTAATACTTTCTTTTTGACATTTAAACATTTAGAAATTTTTTGATTTTAATCAATGATTTTTTTTTAAAAATCGGTTGATTAAAATCACAATTTAATCACTGATTTAAATCAAGTGATTAAAATCATTGACACCCTAGTTGTAGATAAATGAAGTTTTTACTGTTTTATTATTCAGTGCAGGGATCATATAGAAATTTAAAAAGTGTAAGTTTTTGAAAATTAATGACATGACTATTTCATCAATATAATCTTAATGTCTATCTTATTTTGTAAATTTTTGCAATTTCCATTGCCTCTGTATCTCCAATAGGTAAAAAATTAAAGTATGCTTCAATCTTTTTGGAATACCCTGTATATTGCCTATCATACTCACAGGATCATAAAATAGTATTCCTGAGCTCAAATATTTTATGGTTTCAATTTCAAAAAATTATAAGGAATGGAAATGGCATAAGCCACACACACACACACACACACAAAAACAAAACAAATGTTCTTATTCAGTTGAATCTAGAAAGTTATTCACAAATGTTTTATTAAATTTATACTTATGTTATCCATTGTTTTTTGGGGGGCATGGGGATTATTTTTAGTTATGAACAAATGATATAAAATAAATATAATATCAAATACAAGTATGATATGAAATATATACATGTGCACTATATATAAAAAAAAGCTTATTTTCTTCTGAAAGTTTTATTGTTTTAAGACTGTCAATGTAAAATTAAAGTTTCACAATGAAGCCATTGTGTACAGACAATATTTAGGTCAAGAACATTTCCTATATGAAAAGTTTGGAAATTCTTTATCTAATTTAACCGTTTGAGTGCTGCCAAAATTGCAGGAAGCGAGATAACGCTCCTCTTGTCTTATGCTAAAATTGTTGAGAGGGTATTTCTACTTGTTGTCTCAGTTTTGTGTGCATTTAAACTGGTTGCACTAGCAAAGCGTTTGATTTCTATGTATATTGTCGGCTTACAAATAATTTTTTTTTTATATATATATACCCAAACACATTCGCATTTTTTGCATATATCCACAAGAATTGTTCCGCACTCAAACAGTTAATAATTTCCATTTTTCAAAAGTTGTTGTAAACTCAAACATAAAAATAGCTACCAGCTAACATTAACTTTTAAATGCCCAACCTACAAAAAGTATTAAAAATTTGAAATACAAAAAAATCAAGATCTCCAAAGGAAATATGAAAATGTTAGGTAAGTCGTTGTAATTGAGAAGGCATGTATACCTCTAATAAAAACAAGATTTCTTGATAGAACATTATTAACTAGCTGCGCTTGGTGACCAGTTTGGTCTCTTAAATGTATGCTAAGCATTGTATCATGTTACTTTTATTCATAATTAAATTTTGTATTTTTATGTTAGCTCTGTGCATTTGATAAATCGCCAAACATTGTTCCTGTTGCATTTTTTCGTATTTCACTAATTTCATTTAAAATATCAGACTTTCACTCATTTTATTTAATAACTTTAATTTAAAACTAAAACATTTAAAATTGCAGACTTCTTTCTTTCTTTCTTTTTTTTTTTTAAAGAAAAAGAAAAGAATGTAGAAAAATAATACCATAAACCATGACATTTTATTTCAAAATCAAAGTATTGTTTTAATTTACCATGCAAAATGCTGTTGGCGAGATTTGCACCCAGCTATCACAAAAATACCAGGAATTGTTTTCGATCATGGCAACTTTTATGTAGTTTTATTCTAAAAAATAATTTTGATTAAAAATAGCCGCATTGCATATGAAAAGCGAACGCGTAAGCCCATAATTTTTTATGACAGTCACATGACTTGCACTATTTTAATATAGGTGAAATAAAGGCGATGGAACAATATTTGGCAATTTATCATCTGCACACGGCTAACATTAAAGTACCAAATTGGCCGCCTGGCATATAAAGAGTAAGTGGTCAGCCTGAAACTATTTATGACAGTCACATGACTTAGGCTATTATTATATAGATTAGCTGCATAGCAACCCATTGTGCAGGGCAGCTGTGCCAGTTGTTCAAAATGTGCCAAATCGATCATTTTTCTGAAAAGTTTTGACTGGCCCAAATGCAAAAAAATTCTCTTATCAGTATTTTGCTGTAAGACAAAAAACTCCAAAATTCTTCACTGTAAAAAAATCCCTGCTAATCACTCATTGTGATTCAAAACTCTGTGCATGCATGCACCGATCAGTCTGAGCTCTTTTCCTTAATTGGATTGAGTTGGAATAAAATTCGATCAGCTAATAGCAAATTTAATTTTCAGAAAACAAAAGACTCCACTTTGGACAGTGTCATACCAGTAATTTTTTTCATGCAAATACTAATGACTGACATTACACATTTGTTTAACAGAATCCTTAGAAATTTATTTTGTTTTCTTAAATTGAAAAAATATATTTTTTAAATCTACGTGTTTCCTTTTTACTTCAAACTTATGTTGTTCTGTTAAACTATATTTGAAGGTTGCACAGATTGAAATTTCCTGGTGCGGGCCTGACTTATTCTGGTGTAAAAACTAAAAGTCTGTGTTTGCCCATTTGTATTTTCACAGTTCATGGCCCAGCCCTTACAGAAATCAATAAAATTAACCCCAGACCTGCTCAACTTCTACTACAAATCCACTTTTTTTTTTAAACTTAAAATTTTTTTTTTTTTTTTTATTAAATTATTACCTCTACAGCAGAGCATGAGGATAAATTGTAAACTCCAATTACATAATGTAACATTTTCAAAAACTTGCATCTTTTAAATGAAGAAATAAACATATCTTCTTTCAAATTGAAGGGGTTTGCAATAGAAAAATAAAACAGGGTTCCTACGGGTCAGGGAAAACCTGGAAAACAGGGAAAAGTCAGGGAATTCGAAAATTTAGGCAAAAAGTCAGGGAAATGTCAGGGAATTTTTGAAATATTTGAAAAGGTCAGGGAAAAGTCAGGGAATTTTTGATGTACTACTTCCATCGGAATTTCTATTATCGCCACAAATGAAGAAATTTTGAATTAATTATTCGTCCAATCAAAAATTTTTATATGAAATTTGTGCAAACTATATAACAATATGAAAAATAATTAAAAAATCGGAAATTCATAGAGCGCATACTTTTTTTTTAGCATTTATCTAAATTAAAGTCCATTGTGGAGGGTTTTACAACAATATATAGGCTGAATTTTTACTGAGAAAAGTCAGGGAATTTTTTTAATAAACTCAGGGAAAACCTGGAAAAGTCAGGGAATTTTTTATCAGAATTGCGTAGGAACCCTGTAAAAGGATAAAAGTTTAGAATGTCATATGTAAAAGTAATCACCCTTCAAATAAAACTCTGCAGCTTCATTCAGTAGCCCATCAGGATACATCAACAAGCAACATGCCAGATAACACAACTTGACATAAGAATATTCTCTCATTTTATAATGGTTCACAACCAATCCAAAATAGACAGCGTATATTAGAGATGTAAATACTAAAACGTGAACACCTTTTGCAACATGCTAAAAAAACTATGCTACTTGTGCAACTGTTACATATTTGGAATTCAGTCAACCACTCAGGCAATATAATCATGAATTTAACTGAACTGTAAACTTTTATGCATTAAATAAAATATTTCTTTTAATCTACTTATAGATCTTTGGTTTTCTTTTAAAATTTGATATAATTCATCAATTGATCTGCATGTTTCATATCTTATATTAAAGCTATTAAGTTAGAATTTTATAACAAAATCTATAGTCTGTGCATTAACACTTTTATTTTCTAACTTAACTCTTAATTTATACCTCTCCCTAAAATAATTATTAACTCTCTCTTTAACCCAAACTCCCTTTTTTTTGTGTGTGTGTGTGTGTGTGTGTTTTCCTAAAAAGGAGGTATTTTGTTGCTACAAAATAGTTATTGTCTGTTCCAAAAAACTAGTTTTGCTGCTCCAAACAAGCAGTTTTGTTGTAAATGGATGATTTCCTGGATCATATTCTTATTCTCAAATTAGTATAGGAGCCACATGTAAAAATCATTTAAGCATTTTGTGATTTATTGCAAGCTGCATTTTCAGTGCTGAGTTTGTTTTAATTTGTCAAACCAAATTTTTTTTAATTAGAGACCTAGCTAAATCGTTTTCTGGTGTGTGATTTAGTATGGGAGGCAAGTTTTGTGAAAATCATTTCATCCATTTTTGAGATCATTTGGACATCTAAAATTGCTTCTTTTGTGTAATATATGACAAAATGCACAATATTTAAAGCACTGATTTCATTTTGAAATTTTTTCCTTTAAAAGTTTTGAACGTAGGTGAGTGTTGATAATTTAAATGTATTAAATGAATTTATATTTTTTCAAGCTTACAGTATGATTGATTTCAGATGATTTTCTTATTTAAAAATTTCTTGCTCTACTTTCATTGGTTTGCAAAATGCTTAAATTATTACTATCTACGCTACACATTATAGTAAAACCTCCAAAACAGATACTTCTCAATAGCAGATATCCTATTATGTGAACGCCTTTCCAATCTGCAACACGTGCATATTTTTATGTTTTTAACAGCATACTACATATTTGTATGTTTTATGAATCAGGATAGTCTTTCATAATGTCACTATCTTGTATGTCGCATTTGGTGTAATTCTATTCCATAGATGCTGAGAAATTGTGAAAACACAGCGTTTTAACATCATTATATAGAATTTGGTTAGAGACAAGTTAAATTAAGGTCTAACTAAATATGACATCTCATAGAATTCAGTGGATTAATTATTGAGTTAGAGTGGTCACAAAAAATTGTATAACACACATACAGACATTTCCCAAATATAATCAAATTGTATTCAAGATATCTCAAAATGTATAAATTCATCAAAAATCAAAAGTTGAAAATTTTCATGAATCAAATATTTTCTTTTAATGAATAGAAAAGAAAAGAAAAACATGTGAGTTAAATTATATAAATTACAATAAAATTGGTTTTTATTCTAACTCTTTATTCAATTATTCTAATTATTATTCTAATTCTTAATTCAGATTCTTTTTATATTAAACATTTGAGTGGTATTCTTTTGTTGTAGCAATAATTTTGTGGCAAGTGTCAACTGTACAGTTATTTTAGATTTCATTACCATCTGCATAAAGCCACACACATTGTGTTTTAAATTTTCTAGCCTTCCAACATCACAATCGCTCCAATATTTAATTGAGGGCACTATGAAATATTTGCTATTAAGTAATAAACCTTTTAAAAAATATCTATACATTTATGTCATTAAAATTTACATCACTGGTATTAGTGTATGACTTCCCAAATGACTCTCTTTAATTTGATTTTAAATTATTTCAAGTTTATTCTAGAAAGTCTCATTATAAATTATTAATGACCGAAAACAGTATGAAATTAGTTTTTATTTGATATACGTGTTGTATGTAGGTAAATATGTGTCGTCTAGTTGCAAAACCGGCCATATCCAAAAAATAAAATTTTGAGAAAAAGCTGATTTTTTACCACACTTAGCCAAATAAAGTTTGGAACCAAAACTCTTCAGTTTTATAGTCATTAGGGCAGTATATTTGAAAACACGAAATAAGGTGGAAGGGGCACATGAAGGGAAGGGGTTATTTAGGTCTTTGTTTTGGATTTGGCCTCCTTTGCAACTTACTTTGGAGTTGGCCGATTTTGCAACAAACCAGAAATTAATTTTTGCTAAATTTAATCTGACATTGGGTTTTTAGGGGTTGCAAATACAAAAAATGTTTTGTTCAACTTAATGTTATTTAACAAAAAGAACTTTAGGAAAGTTATTAACGTAAAACGACTTTTACACAGTTACCGATTGTTAAAACTGACTAACAGCTAAAACTAACTGACTAGCTGTTAAAACTGATTTAAATGTCACTAAACAAATGATTTAAATGACATGATATTATTTTAAATAAAATTATTAAATTTTAAAAACTTAAACAAAAATCATACTATGTACATGTGCATACAATTTCAAACTTTAGTGGTTTCATCGTTTTCGATAGTCTCACAAATTTCGTCATGATGGTCTATCCATGCGTCTTTTCCTACATCATCTTTGCTTTCTGCTTTTTAAGCAGCTGATAGCAATATATATTTGTAAAAAAAAAAAAAAAAATAACCGCTTGCCAGCATCCCAATTTGGTCCGAAATGTTTCGTCAGTAAGTTTTGGACATCTCAAAGTTCTAGAGGCTTCACCACGGTATCCGGAGCCACGTCCTCGAGTTTGCTGTTCATAATACTTCTCTTACTCTTGACAACAGACTTTCTGACTTCTACCTCAGATTTGTAGAAGACCTCTCCTTGCACCAACAGCTTATTTTTATATTCTGTTATGAAATATTTTTTCATAGGAGCAAATTAGAAATGCCACAGTGCAGGTGGTTTGGGGAAGAAATTGTTGGTCTTCTTCCAATCATGGTCGGTCTCTTCCTGACTTGAAAACTGTTACATATTCAGATAAAATTTCTTCATACTTTGCGGGCTGAATGAGGAACTCGATTTTCTTCAATCTCCTTTCAATTTGAGCTGAAAGACGGTCTGGAGCGATAAAAGCATACTGAATCAACGCAGGCAAGTTATTACATTAATAAAATATTATGGCATCATGATAATTAATTAATCAAAATATGCTAACTATGATGTTATTATGTTATCAATTAATTATGTATTACATTATCCCCAAGGTGGATTACCCATAAGGCAACTTAGGCTATGGCCAAGGGGCGTACATTAGGTAGGGTTTGCAAAATTAAGAACTTTAAAGTTTTTAAATTTGATGAAATAAGAACAATTTAAAATTTTAACGAAAAGTGTTAAATAAAAAATGAATTTGTAATAATTACATTTAAAACAATTTTTCTACTTCTCGATACATCAACCCAAAATTCTCTCAGATTTTAAGTGTAACAAAAGCCCATTCATTTCCAATCTACAATCCTCAAAATGCTAAAATTTATAAAGCAAAATTTAAATGTATTATTAATTAATTAAATAGAGTAAAAATTTCTTAAATTTGTCAAAGAAAATTCACTTACAGTTTCATGAAGGGGGGGGGGGGGAGTGCGCGGAAAAGTATTTAGGCCTAGGGCGTGTAAAAATGATAAATCACCCCTGGTTATCAAAAGGTGTACATTATGTTTGAATTTGGGGTTTTCTCCTTTACCACTCGTAGATCCACTTTGCCGCTTCTTTGGTTGATTAGTAGACACTTCTTCCAGAAACACTTCCATAGTCGGGGAAAACACGAAGCTAAATTATTAGAAAATTTGTATGCACCAAGGAGGGCAGTCACAGGCGAGAGAAAACACGATAACGTTAATCTAATCAACAAGTGAGAAGTTATTGTGGGGTCGAGCAGAAGCGTCAGCAAGCGGATATGGAGATGGCCAGTTTTGAAACTCACAGGCTGAAGGATTTGGCCGCTTTTGCACCACATCGTGATTTTCAAACGCATATAACACAGGGATTGACAGGTTTTTGCATGGTTTATCGTTTCCAGATGATAGAAACCTTTTCTTAGAACTAAAAAAACTGAAAAAACACATTTTCAATTTTTTAGGAGTTGGCCGGTTTTGCAACTAGACGACACATATGTATATGTATGCATGTTATGTATAATATATTAGTCGTGGAAAAAAAAAAGTAAACACCCCTTACTAACTCCTCAACAAATCATCGTAGACGAAAGTTACTGGTACCGAACGATTAGAAATAAAGTCTACTTTTAAATGATGCATATAAAATTTTCCTAGGGGGTCATCTACATATTAAAACAAATTTAAACTTCGTTTTTTTTCAATGGCAATACCCAATTTTAACGAGATATTTCAAATCTTCGGTTCAAACTATGCCTAGACACCAAATTTCAAGTCATTTGAATGATAAGTTTTGAATTATAAACATTCAAAATTTAGTGCTTCTAATGTTAAATTACATTTTCATATTTTTATTTATATCTCCTGAAATTATGCTCCTAATGTGCTAATTTTTTTCGTAGCAATAATACTAATATACCCAAACATAAATACGCTGAATTTGCAGTTTTTATATTTTTATGATATGAATTATGAATTATGAAATTAATATTCGAAAAAATTATGAATTGCAACCTACAATTTTTTTGATGGATTTAGATTTATTAAGTCCTGCTTTATGGAAAACCAAAATTTTACATTGTTTTTCGAAGTAGTTTTCAAATTATGCTTAAAAAACGGCAAAATGATGGTTTAAGGGGCCGTCTATGATAGAAGTGAGTAGACATTTTGAAATTTATTTTGCTGTACTGTAATCTAACAGGCTTCATTGACTCCGTGAGTGGTGCTTAAGGTGCCTTGATCAAGAAAGGGGCTCTCTCGGTTAACAATCGAGTACGGAACTTCAATTTGGATACAGCCCTTAAAATACGCTCGTTTTAAAATAATTAATTTCTCGGAAATTTATGGTACGAATTGCATAAAAATTCGTTTTTAGGCTAATTGAAGGGTGTAGAGTTCATTTATGCTGTCAGAATTGTGTACTGTCATTGAAAAAAACAAAGTTTGGGTTCGTTTTAATATGTAGATGGCCCCCTAAGCAAATTTTATGTACATCATTTAAAAGTAGACTTTATTTCCAATCGTTCGGTACCAGTAACTTTCTTCTACGATTATTTGTTGAAGAGTTAGTAGGGGGTGTTTACTTTTTTTTTTCCACGACTGTACATTAAAAGTGTAAAAAAAAAAAAAAAAAAAAAAAAAAAAAAATCTGAACAATAATCATTCTCTGTATCTTAAAGTCACTGACAAAAGTGGTTTGCACCAAAACTAGATGCAAAGATATGTTCCACGACATTCTACTTTTGCAATTTTCATTATTTTTTTTATATCAGGTTGTAACGAAAGTTTCCCTCCACAGCTAATACTGTCTTCGCAAACATTTCGCGTTGACGTGTTTGTTCATATTTTGTCAAACGATTTTTGGCATTTGAAAGAAAGACTTGGCTTATAACACTGTGTTGTGAAATTTGTGAAAAAATATCGTTATCATTAAGTAAAAGGCGTATTAAATGGAACTGTCTCGCTACCAGATTAGAACCATCATATACTTCCAGTTCTGTTGCAAAAAGTCAGCTGCAAAATGTCACCGAATCATGTATGCAGCTTTAGGTACTACTGTTGCATCATATGACACAATGAAGGTTTGGCAGAATGGTGGTTATATATAATATTGCAGTATATAATTTTACATAGTATAAACATTAAGTAATGGTGGTTTGATGGAAAATTTTCGTTACAACCTAATATATCCAAAATCAACTGTAATAATATTGTGATGCCAGAGAGGAAGTGCGATAGAAACTTCAGATTCTTAGTCTTTTATCATAATGTATGACTTTTACATAATATTTTTGAATCAAACTCCCTCTCGACCATTTTTAATGTCATGTTACCTCCTGTGGGTCAATATAGACCACTTTGACAATCCCTGATTTAAAGGAAAGTTTCAGAGCAAATTTTGCAGCTATGCAGTTTATATTCCCACTTTAGAAATTCGCTGTCTTGGATTCAAATTAAACACAAGTCCCAATAGCCTGCATTGCTGGGCACCTTTAAACCTTTACCAGTGATTTTTACAATAAAGGGGGTCGGGATATGAAACAATTTTTAGGGGATCACAGAAAACTTAGCAATGAAATGTTTTTTCAACTACTTTATAAAAATATTAAATATCTACTTATAATAAAATCTGAGTGCAGGAAACTGTCGGTAACCATGCCGACGAGAACCACTCTGGTCTGCGAATCTACTGTAGCTAAACGCTATGTTAGGCTTAATGAAAAACATATAACATATCCTAACATATGACAGCTAAATGATAATTTTTTCTACTTGAAATCATGCCTGTTCAGCATATTTTCACATAAAACATGAGATACAGCTATTGGTGATTCAAGCCCTTGAATACGCCATCTGGTGGAGAAAAGAGGTAACCTCTTGCTTCAGGATAGTGTTGTGCAAGCGCATTGCACTACATGTATTTTTAATTTATTCAGAATGATTATTCTTTTGCACAATTTTAGATTTCCTGTGACATTTGTTTTCTGTCTTATATGACAAAGTAAAAATGATCCGAATTTGAATATCTAAAACTTTCAAATGCATTTACAATAAAGAATTATTTCAATGGCACTTAAGCATTTTTAGTTCTTTTTTTTTCAATTTTTTCTGTCTGAAGGCTGCGAGCAGCGCCTCTGTAGGCCATTTTAATTCCCAATAAATTAGGAGCTTGTGTTTCTTGCTAATTCTTTTGGCATCAACTTTCTGTTGTAATCGTACTTTTTTTTGCATTGCATTTTATCAGATTTGAAGACATTGCAAATAAAATGAACATTTCTTATCGGTACAACATATTTTAATTATCTTGCAGATAAAATTTTGAATTTTAACATAGTTTGTAGTGAAAATAAAAAGTCGCGCTAAGCAACAAATTTTTAATGTAGAGGGAACCTAAACAAGCATTTTCGTCATAGAATGTGTAGCTGGAAATGGCGCATTTAAGTGCTGGTGACTAAATTGTAGTTTACATAATTTCTTTGTTCTAATGATAAAAAAACAAAAGATAATACCTTTTAATTAACAAAATGCATGAGGCTTCTTTTTTTTTTTGAAGATTTATCATTTACTTTCTGGCGTTTTTGACAGGAATTATATACTAGTATAAATATAATTAATGTATTTATATGAATGCAAAAATTAAAAAATATATGAAAATACGTGTATGTTACTGATTAATTTGTCTTGTATATATTATTTAAAGAAATTACAACTAATAGTTATAATATAAAATCTTCTATTTATAATCAACCGCAGCTGTCATAGCAAGCCATCACAATTGCTAAGCTGTTGTGATTGGCAACTTTGAGTAAAGTTTAGAGATTTCCAGAATGAGTATTTTGAAAATATCAATAATGCACATTATATTCTCTGTGTAAGTCAGCTCTGTCCCCATTCCTCTACCCTACCAAAGATTTTTTTCTGAGCACACCTATAGTTTGTAGGTTCCTTTTTAGCTTATAAGTTTGAAAGGAAATTGTTTGACCGATAAGTTGAAAAACTGCTTTTATAATGCCAATAGTACTGTTGCTGATTCTTCTTTACATGATAGATTAGATGGTACAAAAAGTCGACAGGATTCAAAATTTTTATATCTGTCATAGAGGTCTGCACGGGCCCGGGCTTGGCCCGAAGTCCGTACCCGGCCCGGCCGGTGGAATGAAGGCGAATTTTCAAACGGGGCAGCAGAATTAGGACAATTTTTCAAATGGGTCGGGCCAGCAAAAAAATTAATCGGGCCTATCGGCCCGATATAAGAATTTAAGCGAAGCAGATAAAATACGAGCCATTTTCAATGAATATGGTTTTCTCGAGAAGTATAAATGTGCATCACGAGCCGATGCGAGTTTAACAACATCAATACAGAAATGTAACATGTCCATCGTAGAGATCAGCATCGTACAGTTGCAAGATGCCTGATTCCGAGTTTAATTTTTTTTCAGCAGACTCGTGCCGGGACGGAACTGGTCTTAATCGATCTCAGGATGTGTAGAACAGTCATTGTGTTTTGTTGTATTAATAGTGATAATGAACTTCTCTTAACAGTATCTTTGGATACTGTTAAGGTGGTTATACTGTTATAAGGTGGTGGTTACTGTTAAGGTGGAATACCTTAAGGTGGTTCTCATATTCACTGCTCAACAATGCGAAGCTTTCAGACACATTTTCTGACAAAATTTTTAACTATAAAGGCATAAAATTGACAGGCCTGCCTATTGAAGGCATTTGGAAACGAATAGCTTTTTCCATATTTGATAAATTGCTTACATAGATAACAGAGATTCCTGTTTTGTGACTGTACGTTTTTCTCCTTTCCTGTGCCATCGCTTCCGGAAATTCGATTCAAAACGCTAACTTTACAGTATTTTCAGAAAGATATATTGCTTTTATCTATGAAAAAAACGACATTTACATAGCTTCTGAGTAAGAATACCTGCCAATTTTAAGCGTTTCCGAAAAGAAAAGAATTCATAAATGTGTCGAAATGTAGCTCCTTTGGATTTGAGAAAAGCCTTAAAAATGAGAGAAATATTTTCACAAATCTACTTTTGATTATACAGCTTCAAAAGTTATAATCTGTCATGATATGTTTTTAATCCTTTATTCTGATGAACTACATTAATCTTTTAATGAATCCTTATTTCCATTTTGAAATGTCTGTAGACACGATGACTAAAACACTGTAAGTAATCGTTAATGTTTACTATTGTGTGTTTTCTGTTTTGCGAACATCATAGTAATGTAAAATATACTGCAAAATGTTCCCATAAATATGTATGTAGTATTCATTAAAAGAATCGTAATTGTATGTTAAGAAAAAACGGATTTTTTTTTGTAGAAATTGTGTCGGGTCGGGCTGGGTCGAGAACTGTAAAAATGCAAACGGGTCGGGCCGGGCTCGAGCCGAACTTCCAATTTTTACACCGGGCTGGGCCAAGATAGCTTTCGTTCGGGCCGGGCCTGGAAATTCCGGCCCGTGCAGACCTCTAATCTGTCATGATATTTTGGTAACAGATCATGGAATGATGTAAATAAAGCAGAGATCGCTCTATAACACTGTAAAGCACTTAGGCAGCCACTGTTATGAATGATACCTGTTGAGATCACCATATTTAATAGCTCATATGCAGTCATTAATATTTTACCTGTTGAGATCATATTTAATAGCTCATATGCAGTCGTCGATATTTGCCTGTTGGCCTTGTTTGCAAAACACTGGCAGTTTTGGCAAGGAGGACAATTCTTTATAACAGAAGAAATTTTATTGGTTTCCTTTTGGATAATATGGTTGAAAAGCATCTGCCACTAATCTTTAAATCATTAGACACTTAGCCATGTCATTTCTTCACATACTAAATTTTATAACAAGATGTTAAAATTATCATTTGATTTACTCCGGTGGCTATCTTCGAGACAGCTACTTAGTTTTAAAAAACAACAAATACCACGAAAATCTGAGCTCTGTGCTCATGTTTCAGGTTAAATAGTGAGACACAGAAGGTCTTCTGCACTAATGCAGATAAGAGGAAAACCAATCATAGGCCTTGAAACAAGGAAGAACTATATCCTAGCCATGTAAGAAATTATGACCCCCTGCGGTGTTACGAGAAAAGGCGCAAAATCGACTTTGGGAACAAAATAAGAAAAAAGAAATGGTATAAAACAGATAACTTTAATAGAATAAATCAGCAATTTAAGATTGAGAAAGAAAAAGGTCTTGAAGAAAAATGATTACGGGAAAATGTTTTTTAGAAGATTTTGCAAGGAAAATAAATATGCATTTTAAAATTGACTGAATTTAAATGAATGGAATATTTTTTAAGTAGGGAATAGTTTAATAAACTAAGATTGTAGAATAAATTTAGAAGGGAAATTTTTATGGAATAATTTTAACATATATATCTATGTGTGTATATATATATATATATATATATATATATATAACCAATATATAGATATATATATATATTGTATACTGTCTTTTATACTAAAATCAGGTATGCAAAAACAGGTGTCCCAAAAATATTGAAACACACTTTAATTTTTTAACTGTTGGAGATAAGTACTCAATGTAAATTTAAAAAGTGCTCAAAGTAAAGTTATCTTTAAAAAAATACCCTATCATTAATTTTAAAGAAGTACACTTCAATTTTTATACAGCCCCTAGACAAAACTGGTCAATTAGAAAATTTTCAGTTTTCTGCAACAAGATTCAGGGACGTATTCAGGAGGTGGCAAACGGGGCGGTGCCCAAGGCAGCTAAAATTTTAGAATGCATGTAACAAAAGTTGATTTGCATCAATTTCCATAGGTCATATTTGTAAAGACATCTTTGAGCGCTCAAAATCTTTGGTTCATTACGTTCTATTTTTAGAGATTATTATTATTATTTTTTTTTGTTGTTGTTTGTTTGAGATTTCTGGAATTGTCCATCAATGCCAAACTTGCTATCAAAGAATAGGAATCTGCATTTTCTGTTTAGTTACGGCTTATACCAGTAACAAAGTAATTTCCATGTGCATCAACAATTATACTTTTCGGTGTTTTCAATATAAATTTTCTGTGCTCAAATTATGATTTATTTTGAACTATTTGCACAATTATTAGTTTTTGAAATGGAACCAGCAAAAGTATCAGTGTAATAAAAGCATCTTTTTATTGTATTTTATATTTGGCTGACTCTTAACTGACACCTCTACAAATTTGTTTTGGTTTTAATGGATACCCTAAGGATGCTAAAATATTTCACCGTGTTGCTAAAAGCGTAAACAGTAAGGACGACACTGCTAAAATCATTACAAAATGCTGCATACCTATATCTTTAAAATTAACTGAATTATGACGAAGGAAAAGTTGACTTATCACTTTTATCCACCACTACCACTTAAAATGTTATTTTATCTGTGAAAATAGGGGTCATATACAAATTGATGATGGTGTTTTTTAGATTCAAAATATGTTAACAAGCAATATAATATTGCACCACAAATAAAAGCGTTCAAAATTTTCCCAACTTATAATTCAAAAATTTCCCAATGTGAAACAGATTGCTCTATTTTCCAACTAAAAGGGTATGTTCAATGTGTGTTTAATGATAATGATACTTATGGAAGCAGGACGTTTCGGTCCCGCCATTTCGGTCCCGCCGTTTCGGTCCCAAGACATTTCGGTCCTGAGACACTTCGGTCCCAAGACATTTCGGTCCCGAGACAATTCGGTCCCAAGGCATTTCGGTCCCGAGACATTTCGGTCCCGAGACATTTCGGTCCCGAGACAATTCGGTCCCAAGACATTTCGGTCCCGAGACATTTCAGTCCCGAGACAATTCAGTCCCAAGACATTTCGGTCCCTTCTCCAGCAAGCTGAAATTTTGTGCACTTGAAATAGGTGGCAATTTTATAGGGGACATTGTAGAGTTTTTTAAATAAAGGCCTTAAAATTTCAGTAAACACACACAAATTTCGTATGGTAATCATTTTAAAAAACAAGGGGGGGGGGGGGATTGACATTTTCTATATTTTAGTGTATCATAAGTATAAGGGTCTGATAAATTAAGACATTTATAACTCGATCTATAATTATCGCAAAACACTCATATTTTGTATGGTAAACGTAATCTTTATAAAAGGAGGGACATTATCAAATTTTTTAACTGAACTCCCTAAATTTTAGTATAACTCGAATATAAGGACTCGAAAACGCAAACACTTATAACACAGATCAAAATTGTCGCAGCCCACACAAATTTCCTATGATAATCATAATCGTTTTATAAGGCAGGGGGGGGGGGGGGGGCTCTTTTGACTTTTTATATATTTTAGTGTATCTTAAGTATAAGGTCCTGATAAATTAAAACATTTATAACTCTCTCTGTAATTACCGTAATCACACTCATATTTTGTATGGTAAACGTAATCTTTAAAAAAGGGGGTACATTATAAGATTTTTTAACTGAACCCTTGAAATTTTAGTATAACCGAATATAAGGGCTCGAAAACCGCAAACACTTATAACTCGCAATCAAATTGTAGCACCCATGCAAATTTTATATGGTAGAAGTAATCGTTTTCAGGAGTGGGGGAAGAGAGAGTTCTGTGGATTCTTTATAGAAGCTCCTCATATTTTAGTCTATCATAAATATAAAGTCCAGACAATTAAAAAATATTTATAAGTCGAGCTTTAATTTTCATATGCAAATGCCCATGCCAAAATGCACATATTCAATTGTATATAATTTGCACACTATATGATTAATAATGAAAAAATCTGCAAATATTTTTACAAATCTTTATTTTATCCTATTATTTAACGGCGCATCAATTTTAAATGTACTGCATTTTACAAATTTTTTAAAAAGGGGGTTCTTAACATGGAATTGTGATAAAGACACATTATTTTTTAAATTCTGCACCGGAACAGACTAGAACTTTCTATTTTATTTTAATAATTATTTTAATTTACTATTTTTTGAAAAACTATTTAAAAGTTTGCATTAATCTTTTTACATGTAACAATAATATTACCGCTATTTCTACCGGTGTCGAATGACAAGTTTAAAAATATTTTTAATTTTGAACCACTTCACCGTTTGCCCCGAGATAACTCGGGGATAAAAGCACTTTTTCCCCATACCTGTCGACGGTGAAGTGGTTTTCAACAATTACAAATCCTTTTTAATATATTTAAGACTTTTATATGCTTATTACATTCAAAAACTACGAGCACAATAAACATAAATCAAAATTTTAAAATTTCTATTGTCATAAAATATTCTTTTTGTATTTAAAATTAATTCTGTATTTCAAATATTTCTTTGTTATTTATTTGACTTATATACTTAGAATTAAAGCAGCCTACATGTTTTAATATGACAAATAAAAAATAAAAATGAAAATACTAAAAAATAACATAAAATCTCAAAATAGTAATGTATAGTGAATCACTTTTACGTAAAATTTCATTTTAAATTAAGAAATTTTATAAATATATCACAATGAAGAAATTTGGAAATTTAGAAAACATATTTGGCTTTTCTTGATATCTATATGTTATTCATTCAAAAGAATATTATACATGTATATATATATGTCAAGTGTAGATGTCCTGACTTCCCCCATTTGATTATGCTAAATAAAGATCCAGATAGAAGAATTATTCTACTCGCGCTCTCTTTGTTCTAGTCAGCCGGCGCTTTTCTGTGGCCACACGGCATTTTTCATCTTTAATGGCTTAAAAAAACCGGGACGACATGCAGTGGTGTAGCCAGGATTTCGTTTCGGGGGGGGGGGGGGGGGGGGGGAGGGTCCAGAATTTTCCCTTCATGTTATATATATAGTAAAACCTGTCAAGATGAAATTGTAAATATTGGTGAAAATACCGTTTTACACAGGTTTCCGTGTTATTTGGTGTATTTGTATAGTATTCTTTTCCGTAGCACTATGGAACATTTATGTTTAAGACAGAACTCCGTTATAGGCAGGTTCCATTTTAAAAGTTTTGTGTATTTATATAAATATACTTATTTATATCATATGAATAGAATAAAACTTGTCAAAATAGTAATTGTCTATAACAGAATCCTGTCTTTAACGTAAGCTTTACATGGTCTTAATATGAATTGCGATACAATTAAATTTGCTGAAAACCTGTCTGAAAAGGGGATTTTCACCCTTCTTTAGTGAAGCATAGTGAAACCTGTGAAAGCGGAATCGTTCTATAACGGAATCCCGTCTCAAACGGAAGAGTTTCAGAATCCCTGCGAAACGAACAATAGATCTTATTGAGGTAGTGTATCTTAGAAGTATAATTAATTACACTTCTTTACATGGAAGCCTGTCTAAAATGGAGCTTTTTACCAGTGCTTGGAATCTTGTCTTGACTGTGTATATATGATAGAAGTATTTCGAGTAACTTTAAGAATTTAGGTATATCCTTATTTAATTTCTTAATTTAAAAAAAAAGCATGGATAAAAAATATAAGGCCAATCTATATAACTGCAACTAATAATACATTCAAGTTACATTAATATTTACCAGTGAAAAAGATTCACTTATGATGTAAAAAGCTGAGCGCATACTGAAGAGTTAAATTTAATTAACCCATTCGCTGTCATTCACGAGTATACTCGTGGCTTTAATTTATTGATTACTTTGTCACCACTATTTTAAAATTTAAAAAAAAGCCTCATTTATTGGCAGAAATTTCGCTGTATTAGTAAAGCGAAATTTATCTTTCTGAATTTGTGCTGGCAAATGACCTTCAACAAAAAATTTGAAAATTCTTAGTTTTGGCAGCGAATGGGTTAAATCAAGTTTCATATTACATAACATTTGCCTACAATAAAGTTAGGGCCAAGTGGTTAAGTGTAAAACAGCAATTTTCATGTTTAATTTCTTGCCATTGAATTAAGAATTTGTGCTGTAATAGATATTGGATAATGATTTCACATAAGTGTCAATCGCATGAGCCGTTCATGCGATCCGCCATGCTCCCCATGGAAATTTTTGAGGTAACCCAGATAGCATGAACATTAGCAGAAAGTTTGATTTTTTCTGATATTATCTTGCCGTGACAAATTTGAATTGAGAAATTCGCAGCAAATCTCCCGCAAGGTATACCATCACCCACTTGCATGTGTAGTTTGTTGTGAAACTGATGACAAGACTGTCTTTAATTCACGAAAGTGACGAAAGCAAAAAATCTCTCTGTTGAGAGACTCAACAACAATGAGAATCAGCACATACGCAGAAATTGCAGAAATTTTATTCGGTAGGCACCGTTTTTTCTAAACGCTATACTTATTAAATACCAAAAAAATGCTCGAAATGAAAAGTACAAATATTACCTAAACTTGTTTATGGTGATAAAACCTATGCATGCGCCTTCTGATGGCGCTTTCGCATCAATAGACCTGATCAGGTCTATTGACCCCTTCGAAGGGGTTAAACTTATAGTGTGATATGGAAAGATTACTACTTTGCACTAAGTTTGCAGTATTTTTGATTACTTGTTTGCCGTTAGTTTGCAGTAAATTTGATACAGCATGAATTTAACTTGCACGACAAGTTGAAAACACTCATAGTAAATGTTATATAATAACATCCTTTCCAATTAAAATTAATTTAAAAAACTATTTTAAAATATTTAAATTAAATCAAAAAACTTCTTTACTTTTAAAATTTAAATTCTTCCGTTAGGCGCGAAAGTCGAAACCGATGCCACACAGAGAAAGAAAAGTTTGAATAAAAGATCGTTTTTTGAATTTTCTATTTTGAAAATTATTATAAAATATTCTATTACGGTAGAAAGTATTAATTTTAAGATTTATTATATTATTATTGATAATTTTTTACGATCTTTTATGGCGATTAAATTAAAATTGTTTTTAAGTGAAATTTAACTGAAAAATGAACTTAACGAAAATTAATGAATATTTAAAGGTAGAATTTAAATTTTAAAAGTAAAGAAGTTTTTTGATTTAATTTAAATATTTTAAAATAGTTTTTTAAATTAATTTTAATTGGAAAGGATGTTATTATATAACAGTTATATTGTTAAGTAAAAAAAAATTCAAAAATTAAATTGTTTTTATTAAACGTATTTATCAATTCAAAATTATTTTAATTATTAATTGTTTAGATAACTAATTTATCAATTGCTTGTTAAAAAACTATTACATGAACTATATAATAGTTTTTATAGGGTAAATGCAAATATATATTTTTTTAATTTTCGGTTATTATAACGTTATTAACTTCATTAGGATGTATAAAAGTGATAAGGGTTCTGAAGATAAACATGTTGTTTATTCATTTATTAGTTAGCTTATAATATTATTTTTGCTCTTTAATTATAATTAATTAATAATTTCTTACTTTTTGCGAATTGTAAATTATAACTGTACTTAAAAAATTAAAATCTGCATAATATCACCTAACACTGTTAAGAGGTATTTTTACGTATTTGTACAATGTTGCATTATTATTATTATTATTATTATTATTATTATTATGTTTAATTAATTAATTAATTATTACTTAGACTTTATGTTTTTGGCTGATTTTTCAAAAAATTCCTATATTATTTTTTGGAAATTATAAATTAAAACTTTTGAATAAAAACTTTAAGTGCTATTAATAATTGCTACTAATAATTGCTATTAATTAATTCTCAAAAAAGTTAGGAATTTTAGTATAAAAATTAAATTAATATTTTATTAAATATATTTTTTATTTAATGTATCCTTAATTTATTAAATTAATAACATTATTAATATACATTACATTTTTTTACTTTAAAATAAACTCAATACATAATACATTTTATATTCAATTTATCATATAGTAGTTATAAACTGAAATTTATCTTTTACATGTTTATTTATTTTATATTTAAAGTCACCGAAATTTAAAACTATTAATATAATTAATAATAAAACTAAAATAAAAAATTATTTATTTTTTTCTGGGAAAGTGGGAGGAAAAGGGTAATATTAAAAATCAATAAATAAACGACAAATACAAACAAGTTGGAAATTGCTCGTCAAACGTGGCAAATGAGGTGCGTTCGTACTATAACTAGTTTTATAATTATTTTTTGCACCCCATATTGTACTGAATGTATATTTTTTTTTGTACTTCATGAGTGCATAGCCTGTGACATCATTAAAATGCACTTGCAATAATTTTTTCTCATTCCCCGTAATGTAACGCAAAACTTTTGACTGTCTCTGTAATTAAACTATACACCGATTTTCATAAAATTTCAAATCGCTCGACAAAATTTTGTAACAATTATATATTTAAAATTTCAGACCACTCGGATGGCAGTAACATCATTAAAATGCACTTGCAATAATTTTTTCCCATTGGCCATAATGTAACGGAAATTTTTTGACTGTCCCTGTAATTAAATTACACATCTGATTTTCATAAAATTTGAAATGGCTCGACAAAATTTTGCAACAATTATATATTTAAAATTTCAGACCATTCGGAAGGCTGTAACATCATTAAAATGCACTTGCAATAATTTTTCCCATTGGCCGCAATGTAAAGAAAAACTTTTGACAGTCCCTGTAATTAAACTATGCATCCGCTATCCATAAAATTTGAAATGGCTCGACAAAATTATGCAACAATCATATATTTAAAATATCAGACCATTCGGTTGGGTTGTTTTTGCTCTGTTATATGCGGACAGACAGACGGGCAGACGGACGGACTGAACGACGACTATAGGTGCTACGTATTTATATAATTACGAACGCACCTAAAAACCTTAGTTTTGTCAGTTAAAAATTGAAAATAAAATTAATTAAAATAATACTTACACTATTACATAAAATAAAAAATAATCATCTTATTACAAAGAAATAGGTCCAGTTTCAATAAAATTAGTTCACAAGAATCGTCTGCAATGGATGAGAAGACTATTAAAAATGCAACCAATAATTATTTTTAAAAAAATGAAGCGGTGGGTGGAGTTTTCTGACAACAAAATATTTTTCCTGGCGCACCTAATTACCAAATCACTATTGCTTTCCCAATGTTTATAATGGTAAAGTAACTTATGAAAACAAAATTATAACTTTGTATTATAAAAATAATAAGAAAAATTAAATATTTTTGCTTCAATAAATATATCTCATTTCTGAATTATTAAAGGAGAGGATGTAGAAGAAGGATTTGAGAAAATATTTACCTACAATAGCTTATAAGTGTCCAATTGAATTATTGAAGACATTTATTATTAATCTAATTGTAAGAAGGAGAAAAAATAAGAACAGTTTTTTAAATTATTTAATTAATGATGATAATTTAAAGGTTCTAAAAAACGTATGAAAACAACCAAAAAATCATCTATGGCAGTTTATAGTATATATAAAATACCTAATATTAATAACAAATAATAAAGCTTAAAAAATCCATTTTGTTAAATAATAATAATAAGACAATGTCCCCTGTAAAATTATATCACATTGTTCAATCAAACAAATTTTCAGCTCGCTGTGATTTCATTATCACGAGTTATAAAAGTTTAAATTTATCGGACTGTTATATTCAGCTTTTTTTTTTTAATTTGGGGGGTGGGGGGTGTTAAAAAAATTTAAAAAGGTCCCAAATAATGTTTAAATTACAGCGTTTGGCGGCCCACGACAATTAGAATACGAGTTATAAGGTGGTGGGCACCGAAATGACAAGGGACCGAAATGGCTAAGGACCGAAATGGCCAGGGACCGAAATGGATGGGGACCGAAATGGCCAGGGACCGAAATGGATGGGGACCGAAATGGCCAGGGACCGAAATGTCTCGGGACCGAAATGTCTCCGGACCGAAATGGCCAGGGACCGAAATGTCCAGGGACCGAAATGTCTCAGAACCGAAATGGCCAGGGACCGAAATGTCTCGGGACCGAAATGGCGGGACCGAAGTGTCGGGACCGAAATGTCGTGTACCCATACTTATAAGCAAAAAAAAAAAAAAAATCTTTCCAAAGAAAATTGCTGTAACTAAAAACATAAAAATTATAATTATTGGTTCATTTAATGAAAGTTTTTGTCTTCAGTTGTGTACGAGTCATAATCGTACTTCATATGAAAATAGCCTCATATTTTTAGATTTTTGAGAAGGGAACAAAGTTTTGCAGGAAATGTATTAGAGACACTGTTAATGGACTATAATACAGAAATTCAGGTCTGGTAGATGTATGATATTTTCATAGCACAGAGAAACATAATGAGAAATTGAGTCTGGCTGCTTTTTGTATTTCTTTTGAAAGTTTAACTATTTTACTATTACAGAACTCAGAAAAGTAGTCAGCAAAACAATTTTTTGTTTCAAAAATCTATAATTTCCCAAGTTCACATATATTGGGGGACCCCCCCCCTCCCATCATCGCAACACCTCTGTTGAAAAGGTAAAGGATTAATCAGGCATCATGCCGTTTACAATATTGTCTTGAACTTCAAGAACAGTGAATTTTGTGGCAAATCAAGCATATTTACAAAAGCTCAAACAAATAAATAGAAATTCAGATAGACAAACAAAAATACTTTTCAAACAAACATACAAAAAGTCTTTGGGTTATAAAGTACAATATTATTAAAATGCATATCAAATAATTTCTGCCAACATTAATATGGCCTTGCAAAAACATAAATAAGTTCCATACACACCATTTTCAATGGGATACATGCTGTGGTGGAGCTGAATACCATATAAAAATTGCATAACTGTTCAAACATATTTACAGAAATAAAGAGTGTAAGTAGGCAGATTATAGAAAGAGACTGTATTGCATCTAAGAAAAAAGACTCCATGCAACCTGCTCAAAGAATACCGGTTGAATATTATTTTGAGATCCTACAGCAGTTCTATAAGATCCCTATTAGAGGTGCACCAGCAGATTATCTTTTGAAATTTCAGTTCTAGATCTATCATCAGTAGAACTGGTCTCAGAGTACCAAGTTTATGCCTAACTCCAGATCACCCTTCTCTAATTATCCCTTATAATTGATTTTGGACTGTTGGGAAGGGTGGTTACCTTTTAAAGTACTTTTATTTGAAATTAAATGTCACATACTATTTATGGTGTTATTTTTATGAAATTTTGCAACAAAAGAAATGCAAATCTGCATCTAGAATTGTTCAATTATAATCAACTTTCACTCCAGTTGAGTATGAAAAGTTCATGGAATTTTAAATGCTAATACAGTGGAACCCAGTTAAGACGCGTTTCAAGGGAGTGAAAAAAAGTCGCGTATTAAGCGGGATCGCGTATTAAACGTGATTTGTATAATGTTGCAGGAACAGGGCTTATTTACATATCTAATCGGCTCAATGAACTTTAGAGCTTTCATTTATATTATGTTTACGGTCAAAAATTGTCTTTTATGTATATTTAGTTAAAAATTTAATTGTATTCAACTTTAACTCATTATTTCTTATTACAGAACCGACTGGAGTAATAACTGAAAATAAATATGGATTCAAACATGACTTTATTGTCGATTAATACGTTAGAAAAAGAAAATAACAACTATTTTCCTGTTAGACTAATATTTTAACAGAAAAAAAATCTTTGAAGCACAATCCAGTTTTTGAAATCATACTTAGTGCTTGTGATTGTGACAATGAGTACCATTATAGTTTGTCCTTATTTTTAATATAAGAAAAAAACTAACCTTATTAATATTTGGGTAGCATAGCAAAAAATAAAGAAAACACTGAAAACATATAACAATTATAAAACCGAAGTCGTACTTGTTTAATCTTTACGAGTTTCATTCTTTTGCCGATAATATGCATTAAAAAACATAGTAGTGCAATAACATACATTTAAAACTTCACTAACAACAGGTATGATCATCTCTAATCATAATGATTTTTATGGCATATCTGCGTTTCTTGAATTCGTCTATATCGCTCTCTTACAGTAAAAACATACACGAAGCGAGAGACAGAGAATGTTAGGACGCGGGGTCAAAAAAGAAAAATCCCTGCCGGCCCGGTCTACAGGCAGAGGTAGATTTCGAAGTCAAATATACTAATTTCACAAACAAAAACTAAATCATGATTAGAGATAAATCCACTTTAACAATTTTATCTGGCCGCTTTTGACGAGTTTTTATTTCATTTTTATATAATACCTGGTTTTATCAGAATCATGTTAAGGCGGTATTAAAAAAAAAATACTTTTCCAAGCTCAACAACTCAAAATTTTCTGGCACATTTTCAGATTTATTTTTAATAGAAAAAATATGAAACGTGCTGATGTGATTTTTGAAGAGATTTATAAGCGACATGTGTTTTTATTTTTTGTTCAGTTAATTAAAACTTAATATATAAACAATTATTTTCTCAGAAGGACAATATTTTTCGTTTCTAACACAGTCGCTTCGGGAAATTCCGTTCAAAATGCCCACTTTGACATCATTTTTTGAAATATATTCTGCCTCTATCAAAAAATCGATCATTACGGTACATTATATAGTTTCTGAATAAGCAAATATACCAATTAAATGCATTTGAGAGCAAAAATGAATTTAAAAATGAGTCAGAAAATAAGCGGTTTGGATTTAAGTGCATCCTTAATACAATGATTTTTCCAACACAATCCGCTTTGGTAAATTCGGTTCAAAATGCCCTTTTTAACAGTATTTTTAAAAATATATTCTGCCTCTATCAAAAAATCGACCATTACGGTACATTATATAGTTTCTGAGTAAGAAAACGTACCAATTGGAAGCCTTTGAGAGCAAAAATGAATTGTAAAATGAGTCAGAAAATAAGCAGTTTGGATTTGAATACACCCTTACTAAGAGAATTTTTTTCTTCAACCGCTATGTATTTTTAATTTGTTTTTGCTGTAAGAATTGGTCCTATTCAAAACTTGTCTATGTAGATGTTGTAGACAATATTAAGAAGATATATGATAAATTCATGAGGATTTTATCTTTTAAATTGATGGAGTTATGGATTTTTTACTTCTTCAAACCCCCTTTTTGTTTCGTTTTTAATATTTTTTTTGCGGTACAAATTGGTCCTATCAAAAATTTGTGAATATAAAAGTTGTAGATAATGTTAAGGAGATTTATAATAAAATTAATTAGATTTGACATCTTGAGAATTGACGAAGTTATGAATTTTTTTCTCCCAAAAACCCTATTTTTTGCACCCCTTGAGCCCATTTTTAACTTTATCAAAAATCTGTGATACATAAATTTTTGGCCCTATTTTTAGAAGTAATAAAAACTTTAAACTGATTTAATATGTACGAAAATTAAGAAGTTATGGGGGGGGCTTTCTGTTTTCACAAAACCCCTCCCTATTTCCATCCCCTTGGTCCGATTTTACCCATTAACGAACTTGACCGAGATTTTATGTATCAGTTTGGAAGAGATTGGTGCAGAATTACGAAAGTTATCGTGTCCAGAAGAAAGCGATATATATATATATATATAGATAGATAGATATATAAAGTTTTTAACTGAGGGTGGTTTTGGGTTCTAGGGGTCATGATCGATGTAGATCTGCAAAAATTTTTCAGAAATTCCAACATAGGAACGATCCCAGTAGGGGGGTATTTCATATGAAATCTACCTAATTGCAGAGTTGCTAATTTAGCCAGATTTTTTTTAAAATTTAAATGTCTGCCACTATTTCCTATTAGTAATGTTTACCTTAATTAATCTGTTATTAAATAAAGTAAATATGACATTCGGAAGCAATGCTTTCTACTTGAATAAAAAAATATCTGCTAAATTTACCATATTGGAATAGAGAGAAGGAATTCGCGTCATAAGCGTGATTTTTTACTCAAAGGACAGAAAATCTATCGCGTTTTAAGCGGGATCGCGTAATAACCGTTTGCGTATTAAACGCGATATTTTTGCATTAGCCTTATGGGCGATGTTTAAGGATCGGGAAAAATCCGCGTATTAAGCGGGATCACGTCTTAACCGGGTTCGACTGTATCTAATCAGATATTTGAACTTCAATTTTTGTTTTGCCTGTGATATTTAGAAAGCTTGAATGATTATAAAGTATTGATATAATTATAAAAATAAATTGTCTAATACCTAATCAGATATTTGAACTTCAATTTTAGTTTTGCCTGCTACATTTAGAAAGCTGGAATGATTATAAAGTATTGATATGTAAGATAATTAAAATTCTGTTGAAAGAATTTTCATATTTCAAATAGAAATTACATTTAATGAGTATTTTTTAGGAACTACTAAATACAGTACAGAACCATTTATCCGGAATGGTTGGGGTCAGATGTATTCCGGATAACTGTTTTTTCCGGTTAACTGGTTGGGCCTTAAAGCAGCATCCATTTGATAAGTTTTGTGAAATATATGTGGTTCTGGCATTATTTCTGATTTTAAATTATTGGATTACTTGGATTAAAAATCAGTTGCAAGAAAGATCAAAAGTTAATCAGAGTTTGAAAGAAGGTAATTTATGGGAATCCCTTTGGAACAAAAATTCTTTTGTTTCTTCTGCATAAAAATTAAAATATTTAAAATACAACTAAATATGTTTCCATTTCAAACACTAGATGTTGTCATCAAATTGTACAATTGTTTCAAGCAATGCATATTTCAAACTGACAGTGTATGACATTTTTTTCTGCAAAAATTCTGAAATCAGTCTATTAGAAATAGCATTCCGGATAACTGGTTTTCCAGTTAATTGGTTTTCCAGTTAACTGGTTTCCGGATAAATGGCTCCATACTGTATAACAGGGGAAAGTAAAAAAGTAGACAATTTATTTTTATAATTATAGATTTTGCTTTAGAGAGCAATGCTTCTTCTTGTATTTTTTTTTCTTCAAATTTGTTGAGGTAAGTAAATATTTGATATAATTGTCTCTAGAAACTTTTTGTTGCAATAATATTCACTAATACTGCATTGCCAAAAGCCATTAGATATCTGATTTGATGACAGTCTTACTGATGCTTCAGTTTATGAATTCACATTCATACCATATTTCATTTTGGTAGATTGGTGAATATAAAGTTCCATATTAAGGTAATTTAATCTATTTTCTGTAATATGGTTTCTTGTCCATCACAATTATTAAAAATTCGTAAGTGACTTTAGAGGGAAAATGAATTATAAAAAATTGACTAACCAGTCATAATAAAATACCTTAACTCTTTTATGAGATATTAGAATATTCTCAGTTAGCCAGAACCATAACCACCACTTAGACCATATGATGATTTAACTGACCATAATTTTCTTGATCAAATAAAATGCTTGATAATTTTAAGGCACCAATAAATTAAAATGTGGCCTGTGATATCGTTTGATATCACATATATTATTCTTTAAAGGTAATTAATATGATCCCTAGATAGTTAAAATTTAATATTAACTATCAATATAAAAATCCCCTTTCTATTTCTTTTTGTATATCTAAGTTTTAAATTAATCTACTTTCCTTTTCACATTACTTTAACGTTCCCAGAAAACTCTCTCTCTGCTCTTTTATCTAGGTAAATAAAATAAAAAAAAGAATATTATTCACAGCCATTTCATTTCGAAAGAGTCATTCTTTTCGCGTTGCATCTGCCTATAAAATTTCTCTCTGCCAGATTTTTAATTCGATCCTTTACTAAGAGATAGTCAAAACTTTGGTTAAACCAGCGGTTAGATAATAATATCCAGATGTACTTTTAAACTTAAGTCGCCTTTCAATTTGCCGCACTCATTCCAATGCTATTGACAGCTTTCGGATTCTTTCTTACTTTCTCACGGACTATCGCTTGGCTAATTATCGCCTATTAGGCTTTTCATCTAAATTAAACTTCCCCATGTATTCCAATGTAACGGTCACCCCTTGGCAAGATCTGTGTCTTACCCAATATCTATATATCGCCAAAACTTTACGAATGAAAATGTGAAACTGAACACTCTTTGCCTGCTTCTCAAAATGTAAAGATTAAGTTTTGATTGTGTGTAAGGGGGGTCACTCCCAAGGCACTTATGTGTCTCTTCAAATTTTCATTAAAGTTTCCTTATTACGCTACAAGTATTAGTTTAAATCTTCTGGATCTGAGTTTATTGTGTTGTTCGCGCATTCGTACTCCACTACGGAAAATCTTAAATTTCATTTAAAATAATTCAAATGATATTTCCATTTATTTATCAATATCTCAAGTTTTTTAGGGACGAAGACTCCCGCAACGAGAAACATCTCTTTCACAAACTTTGGTGCCGAAGGAAGAAGATTTTTTTAAACTTGTAGCTGGGAGTGACCCTCACTTTTATTCAGCATTGGTCTATTAAAAAATTACGAATCTTCGCTCTTTGGATTACTCAATTATATGGAAACACTTATAGAAACAATTATATGGAAACATTCATCCGGGTCTGTGAGCCCTGTGTGTCGACCGTTTCATCGCCGACGGCGTGCTACGTGATCTACGGGCATTCAAATACGCTGGTCTCTGATGTCAACGTTTGAGTCGAAAAGATGTTTGTTGTTTCCAGATGCTACATTGTTTCACTTTCTCCTGCGCTCGCCTCATAAGGATATAAGGAAGCGGAGTTCGCTTTAGATATGAAAGCGATGATTAAAGAATTTTCGACTTGTGTGCCATTTTCGCCTGATCGGAGGATTTTCATCTTCTACTTGAGAAAAATAAAGTGTCAGTTTTCGAATAGTGCCTGTGCGCGCGATGTGTGTGAATCTGTTTTTGAGTATTCAAGTTCTCAAAGAAATACTTGCGTACTTGCAAAAAAAGTGTGAAACGGGATTGTGATTAAGATGCGTGGTGTGATTTCAGCGAATAATTTCTACGCGGTTGATTAGTCATCGGTGTTCAAAATTAATTTGTGAAATATGTCTCATCAAGTTCGAAAATACAGTTGTCGCTCCCGTGATGTGATGTTTTTTTTAAATGTCTAGTTTTACGACATTTTTTATGCTTTACACATATAGTAAGACTTCACATTTTTGAACTAAATTGTCAGTATAAAAAAAAAAGTTAAAAAAAAATGGGTCTGGATATTTTATACAAATTGTGTATAAATTACCTGGTTATGAATAAGATATTTAACGCTTTTATAGGAACGCACCTTGCGATTATGATTGTTTCTTTTCACTATTTATTTTGAGAACTGTTTATTATTTCTCTTAAAAAAAAAAAGAAATGAAAACAAAAATAATTGATTGAAAGTACTCTTTTAAAGCCAATTTACAACTGTGTTACAATAGCCACGATACATTTACATATAACACAAACTGTGGCAATGAACATTGTTTTTAAATTGAGAAAGTTATTCAAGTTATTCTATTTGTATGGTTATCTTTTATTTTACTTTTAATGTGGTTCACAATCTTATTTTAGCTATTTGTTTACTTTACTGATGAGGAGTATTATTTTATTTTAGTAATTTGTTTCTTTTTACACTAAGGTAGTATCTCAGGTGGGAAAGTGTAAAAATTGGTCACTCTGTTTTTTTTTTTTTTTTTTTTACATTTTTTTTTTTTCCTGCATGGATGTCACGTGTTTAAACTATGCTAATAGCACCTTCAGTATATTTAATTAGCTTTGAATGACAAGTAAGTTTTCATTACAAGGGTTATGTTTTATCTATGCAGGGTTACATTTATGAAAACTAAAAAAATGGAAATTTATATTTAAATTTCAGTATTGTGTTTTTATTCGTGTGCCATCAATTATTTGGTTCTTGTGCAGAATATTTTATTTTGACTATATGTGTTTAACATTTTTTTTTATTTTTATCAAAGGTAAGTCTTTTTAAATATATATAGATGTTCGTTTCCCATTGCTTTAAAAAAAAAGGTTTAATAATTAAAGCAATCTAGAAATATTTTATGCTTTCATATTTTATCATAATTTTTCGATTATACTTATATTATTATTTCAAGTTTTTTTTGAAAATGTGATGGGTTTATATTTTGTGCATTTTATGTTATTAAATTCAAATGTTGTGTCATATAATATTGCGACAATTTTTGGTTACCCATATTTTTCTTTTTTTCGAAAATTTAACTTTTCCCCATTTCGTTTTATATTTAAATTTCACGAATGCATTGGGTAAAAGAAAGAGAAGTGTGTGACAAATAATAATTTTGATTTTTTCGGTAGTGAGAATTTTTTTTGTTGTTGTTGTAAAGTATTCAGAATTGTTCTAGAACAATTATTGATAGCAGTAGTCGCCCATGCATGCCCGTTTTAAAAATAAAATTACATTGTGGTTCAAAGATAATATTCACTTCTCCGGTTTACATCATTTTTGTTGAAAAGAACACTTTTAAGAAAGATTTGGATTTCTTATAGTTTTTTTTTTCAACTTTTTTTCACAAGTACTTCATATGTTGGATATTTGTTTATGTTACACAAAATTTTCTCATTTAGAATACAATTTTGCCCATTCGTATACATACATTTCACTAGTTCATGAGTTTGGGGTTTCTTTTCCCCTCCTTTCACACACATACAGTAATTTTTATTTCTCTCGATAGTTACAGCATTGTGAAAGATTCTAAAAAAAAAAAATCACTTTTGTAATATTTCACTTTTTATACACTTAGGCACATCTTATTGCTTCATCATATGGCATATGTGATAATTTAATTCACATTTAATTTTAAAGTTAAAGGTTTGTTTTTTTTTTAGAAATTAATTGTGTTCTGCTTTATATATATTTTTTTTCATCGGACTATTCGGCGCGCAAATGGTCGGATGATTGAAAATATATTCTTTTTGTGTGAAAATACTCTGATGTGGATCGTTTTTGTTTTTTTTTCTTCACATGTAAAAGATTTTTTTTTTATCAGAAGGGTACACAGCAACACTATACAATTTTTACAACATTTACATCTCTTTAGATATTTTTGGAAATTCGGAATAAAACCTTAGACACTTGTTTATAGTTTTAGTTCAACAAGTTGAGTACAAATGTTCACATTTTTATCACACAAGAAGCTTTTCCTGCTCACATTTGTCCTTTTCGCTTTTCTTTACTTAAAAGCACAGTTCTTTGTTTTTTTTTTTTGTTTGTTTGTTTGTTTGTTTTAACTTTAGGCTAAGCATTTTTGTGCTTGTGATACAATGCTCTTGGTTCCATATGTACACAATGAGTTTGTGTTCATAGTTCATACAACTGAGTTCATAGCGTACACAACTGAGTTCATAGTTCACTGAGTTCATAGAAAAAACACTTTACACGAGTTCATAGCATTGTCAATTCTTTGTGTACTTCAGGGACCAATTGCACTATTATTTTTTCTCTTTCATGACAATACTTAGTTCATAGAATTTTTTTTTCCTTACACATATTAGTTCATAGTTTGTTTTCTTTCTTGTGATTTGTTTTGCATATCAGTTCATACCAATTTTGTTTTGGTAGACAGTAGACACTTTAGTTCATTGTAATAATATTTTTGTTAGACACATGTGTTCATAGCAGGTTTCATTCTTTTACACACACTTTAGTTCATTGTTTTACTTTTACACTAGTCAGTGAAGTACCCTTACACATTATTTCTTTGAAATAATTTTTCACTTTTGTTCATTGATATACTTGGATTGCTGTGTTCATTTACACATGCAACTGGGTCGTTGAATTTAACCTTTGTTCACTGACACACATTGCTTCGATACTCGTATACATCGTTAGTTAATTGAGATTTGCTTACATTTTCTTAGTCATGGATATATGTTTGTTTGTTTTTAAAACATTGCACACTGAATTGAAAATATTCGTTTTTTTTTTCAAGTTTTGAACCTTTGCACATTAACATTCTTTGTATGCTTGTTTTTATGTCTCACTATACCAGGACTAATTTTAATTTTACATGATACATTGCAACATAAACATTTATTAAACTTTACATTTTGCATACACTTATTTTTTTTTGCTTTTTAATATTTTGTTATGTAATGACATTCTCATGTCACCATCACTTTGTTTAACAACAAAGATTTCTCAGTATATAGGAAACTACCTCTTCACATACTATGCATATTTTTTTTTTTTTAGGCTCATTTTTTTTTTTTTTTTTTTTTTTGCTTTTCTAGTTTTATGTTACACCAGGTTTTCATCATTAAACTTTCTCACATTTTAAAAGTTACCAGTTATTAAATTATCGTTTAATTTCTTGGTTCTAAATACCATGACACAGTAATGTCATCATCACTTTGCCTAATTGCAAATTGACAGTTTGGCATTTTTTCACAGTTACATAATTTTAATCCTTCCCTGATATTTTAAGCCAACTCTATACTTTTGTAGCAGTTGCTTTTCTCTTTTGTCTTATGCTTTTTCTACGATCACATAATACATTTTCTTTTCTCAAATAATACTTTTAAGGTGTTTTTTTTCGATACACACCCTTTTAAATTATACAAGCTAGACGATGTGTTTTAAAAGAAAAACAGTTACTTTAAATCACAAATGCTGTTCAGTTGCAGTAAATTGTTAGGAATTTCCTCATCTTTATCCATAGTACAGATCCTCACTAACACAATGTCATCTCGACATATTAATAAGTTAAAACTTTGATAAATAAATGGGCTCACTGCATGAGGTATTTGTAGTTGCTATTAGTAGGTAACGACTACTTCTCACAAAAAAAATAAGTTTTTTTTTATATTTTATTACATTTTGATATTAGACACTTTTGTTTTGTAATCAAATCATCTCTTTTGCTCTTCTAATCACTGCACTCAGAAATTGTTTAATTTAAAATTATGGTTCTATGGTCACACACTTCATTTGTGCTGAGAGACACTCCTGAAAGGGTGCCAAATTACATTTCTGTGCCCATCTATATCGCTTATTCATACTTTTATAAATATTATTTAGCTATTTTACATGCTGTATGTTAATTAGTTATATGTTGTGTTTTTTTTTTTTTTTTGTCCACTTATTTTTATGATCTGAAATGGATCAAGATTTTGAGAAGAATTCTAGAGCTTCTTTCAAAGCTTCTCAATACTGGTCATGACAACCAGTTTCTAACAAATATTTGCAAATTTATTGATAATGGTACCTTACTTTAATGTGACGTCACAAAATACAAAACAGGTACAAAAAAAATCCTGTTGTTGAATTAATATGTGCACAAGTACAGTTAAGAATACTGTTTATTAAAACATAGTCTATAAGACTCGTTCACGTGAACCTTTTTGAACTTCTACTGAGCCTTTATAAAAAAGGACATTATGAAGCATATTTAAGTCAAGACATATATAATCATATATATATATATATATATATTTGCAATTTCAAGATATTGTTTTGTATTGTTTCATGTAAAGTTCTTATTATTTCTTTGGAGAAGACACAGATTTTTTTTTCTCTCTTTTCCCTTCCCCATCTCTGGGCATTCAAGGCTGGTCGGTTTTTGGGGGGAAATATGTGATATCGTTTGATATCACATATATTATTCTTTAAAGGTAATTAATATGATCCCTAGATAGTTAAAATTTAATATTAACTATCAATATAAAAATCCCCTTTCTATTTCTTTTTGTATATCTAAGTTTTAAATTAATCTACTTTCCTTTTCACATTACTTTAACGTTCCCAGAAAACTCTCTCTCTGCTCTTTTATATCTAGGTAAATAAAATAAAAAAAAGAATATTATTCACAGCCATTTCATTTCGAAAGAGTCATTCTTTTCGCGTTGCATCTGCCTATAAAATTTCTCTCTGCCAGATTTTTAATTTGATCCTTTACTAAGAGATAGTCAAAACTTTGGTTAAACCAGCGGTTAGATAATAATATCCAGATGTACTTTTAAACTTAAGTCGCCTTTCAATTTGCCGCACTCATTCCAATGCTATTGACAGCTTTCGGATTCTTTCTTACTTTCTCACGGACTATCGCTTGGCTAATTATCGCCTATTAGGCTTTTCATCTAAATTAAACTTCCCCATGTATTCCAATGTAACGGTCACCCCTTGGCAAGATCTGTGTCTTACCCAATATCTATATATCGCCAAAACTTTACGAATGAAAATGTGAAACTGAACACTCTTTGCCTGCTTCTCAAAATGTAAAGATTAAGTTTTGATTGTGTGTAAGGGGGGTCACTCCCAAGGCACTTATGTGTCTCTTCAAATTTTCATTAAAGTTTCCTTATTACGCTACAAGTATTAGTTTAAATCTTCTGGATCTGAGTTTATTGTGTTGTTCGCGCATTCGTACTCCACTACGGAAAATCTTAAATTTCATTTAAAATAATTCAAATGATATTTCCATTTATTTATCAATATCTCAAGTTTTTTAGGGACGAAGACTCCCGCAACGAGAAACATCTCTTTCACATGGCCTTTCTACCATACTGTTGAAAGTTTTAGTTAGAAAAACAGTCATATCCACTAAAGCAATTTTGTCTATCTATTATTTAAATGAATTACATTTTTTATCACATTGCTTATTTTGGTTTCCTTATACAAGTGTTTTGCTGAGTTTATGTCAGTTTGATTCTTTTAATATGTTAGCAAAGCAACTGTATTTTATTTCACGTTGTATTGATATAGTTAGACACTTTTTTGAATAAATGACATAGAATTGTTTGGGATGCTGGTATAATATTTTGTATTTATTATTTAATGCTTGAAAATTAAAGTGTAATTTTAAAACCATAGACAATTAATCTTTGCATTTTACATTTAAGTAATGAGCTCTTTACCCTTCATATACACCAACCCCCAGACCGATGACCTTCAGGAAAATTCAGCCTTTGCTCCCTCATTTGTAGAGACATGCTGTAGTCTACCCAGTAACATATTTTATTTCCATGAATCTCCAAGCATTCTTACAAAAATTAGAGCATGTATTATCAGATAGACAATCTCACAAACAGATTAGTTCTATACAGGGTGATTAAAAAAAAGATGGGGAAAATTTTAAGAGGTGATAGTACACACCCAAACAAACATTTTGTATCAAAGAATGCATGGTCGAAAACTAAATGTAAAAAAGTTAGAGGGTGCCAAAAGTTATGTTCTTATCCGAGGCAAAAACACACAATGAACGATTAAGTTAAGTTACGAAAACAAATTTAATGGTAAGTGCTCAGAACATTGACCGGCAGCTGTTATGCACGCAGTACAACGGCGAAGAACAGATTGGCGAATTTTCTGAAACACACCAGGCATATCGCGAACTTCCCCTACAACAGCCGAAAGCTTGGCAACAAGTTCTTCAGCAGATTCAATGGGAGTCTCATACACAAGAGCCTTTAGCTGTCCCCACAAAAAAAAAATCAGAGACATGAAAGATCTGGCGAGCGCAGTGGTGCCTGGTGTGTTTCAGAAAATTCGCCAATCTGTTCTTTGCCGTTGTACTGCATGCATAACAGCTGCCGGTCAGTGTTTTGAGCACTTATTGTAATCCAATGCCGTTAAATTTGTTTTCTTAACTTAACTTAATCGTTCATTGTGTGTTTTTGTCTCGTATAAGAACATAACTTTTGGCGCCCTCTAACTTTTTTACGTTTAGTTTTCGACCATGCATTCTTTGATACAAAATGTTTGTTTGGGTGTGTACTATCACCTCTTAAAATTTTTCCCATCTTTTTTGAATCACCCTGTATATCTCATGTATTGTTGTTTTGTATACTTGTTTAGTTGTTTTATTATGTTTCTAATATAACCCAATCTGTGTAGGACTAACCCAATGACTTAGCGAGAATTATCCTGAGCCTGAAAACTTCATTTTAAGTCAATCCAAAGCACAATGCAATTATGGAAAAGTAGCTTACAAATATATATCCTTTTTTTAAAAATTATTTGTTATGAAGTTGTTTTGTTATTTAGAATTCAGTAGTTATTACCTGAAACTATTTTCTTGACTTCTAAAAAATTTAGTCAGTAACCTGAACCTGTCTAGCAGCAACAAGGTTTAGAGTAAACCCAACCCACAGGGAAAACTTTGGGATCTTTCTGATCCACAGAAGGAAAAAAAAAGTCAACCTGATTTGAAGGTCACTCAATCTAACATTACAAATTCTATTACAAAAGTAAAAAATATGTCCTCCAAAAATAAGCACTTTTTGTCATCTAGAATTAAATACAGTAGAAGATCTTTATAACACAAACCTAAAAACGTAATGTTTTGTGTTAAGAAGATCATTTCACGCGTCATTAAAATTTACCTTGTAAACATTGCAAAAAAAGTCTGGAACATATCAATATACAGTAGAAGAGCTTCCTATTGCATCCCTTAGCACCAAAAGTTGTACAGATTATAAATTTTTGTAAGCATAGATAGATACTTTCACATATTGTTAAACTACCGTACAAACATGATCCAAATATGCATGGACAAAATCATTATATTACTTATTTCCAAAAATATTTTAATTTAATAATAACAATATTTCATTAAAAAACTCTAAATTAAGGTGATAAATATGAAATAATATTTTAAACTTGGTCCTCTAGAGGGTAGCAGTATTTCTACAATGTGGATTGCAGGCCCTTTTTAACTGCAAAATTATTTAAGTCTCAAAAGATGCACATTATATAGAGAATTGCATTATATAGAATTATGATATAAAGGTCTTCTACTTATTAAATTTGGAAAAATGCTTAAATATAAAATGTGGTCCCCCTCTCCCTCCTTACATATGTCTGACTTCTCTAAATCTAGAGCTGGATCCAACACTAGAAACATATCCCTGAATTAATTGTTTAGTTCTGGACTATTGATGTGACTTCTATCTTTTCTAATTCTTTAAAATTGATTTTGATAATCAAACAGCTTTATTACTCGATGATTGTATTGTTGTTGTACTGTGCAACATATTATTGAATGCCAGCTCAGTTAACAGAATTCTTGGTTGATAGTAGTACTGTCAATGAAGGTTCTGCCACTTATTCAGTTTGAAAAATAGGTAAAAAAATAATTTAAATCAAATAATAGCATTTAATTATTTTGCTTTTTAAAATGTTCATTGTTTTGAAATATTTTAATAAAGTATATATACCGGGTGTCCCAAAAAGGACTGACTGATTTTAAAATTCAATTACTTGCAAACGGTGACAGATATTTAAAAAATTCTTGCAGGAGGGTTATGCATAAGGTCAAAAGTTTTATTACAGTGATTTTCGATTTTAGTTCGAAATACAAACAATAGATGGCGCTGTAAGCAATAGTCGCTAAATACAGGCTCGATTTCTGGTCCTTTCTCTTGTTCCATGCTGAAAAAGGAGATGGAAATGTATTATCCGGGCCATGAAGTACCAAAAATCGAGTCTGAATTAAGCGTCTATTGATCGCAGCGCCATCTATTGTTTGTAATTCGAACTAAAATTGAAAATCACTGTAAAAAAACTTTTTACCTTATGCATAACCCTCCTGCAAGAATTTTTTAAATATCTGTCACCGTTTGCAAGTTATTGAATTTTAAAATCAGTCAGTCCTTTTTGGGACACCCGGTACATATTTTCCATTATCTTATGTCTTATAGATCAACCTCCTGTTTATGGGCAGCAAATTTCTTTAGCTGTGTTTGGAAATCCTCCTATGAATCCCATGCTTGCTCAGAGGTAAATTTCTAGCTTATTTTGTAGAATTATTTTTAGATATACAGTGCAACTTCAATTATCCGAGCTAATTGGGACCGCTAGTATCTTGGATATCTGAAATCTTGGTTAATAGAAATTGTGTATAAAAACTCGCCATGCTCACGAATTTAGCATCTCTTAGAACAAAAAACCTCTATTTGAGCTTTGTTATGTCTCCAATTGCCTACTGTGGTTTCACCAACTCCAAATTCCAGAGAATTTTTCTTTTAAACTTTCACCATTATTAATTCTTTTAATAGTCTCAAGTTTTTTACCCATCAAAGTAACAACTCTCTTCCTTTTTTGGTTCTGCATTTTATAAATGAACGACTTACTATCTGAGTGATGGTCAGACGTAAAATGATTAAAGAAAAGGTTCTCAACGAAACAGGGGATTCGCGAAAGAAATGGCAAACAGAAGAATGTCATGAAACCCAAATGTTTATTGTGAGAGTGCTAATCCCCCCCCCACACACACACACACATACTCCTCCAAGTCAAGT
This sequence comes from Maratus speciosus, assembly GCA_963932465.1. Taxonomy (NCBI): domain Eukaryota; kingdom Metazoa; phylum Arthropoda; class Arachnida; order Araneae; family Salticidae; genus Maratus; species Maratus speciosus. The sequence continues at coordinate 184,722,696 of OZ010791.1, read as the reverse complement.
GGGGGGCGGGGTGTATGTAAATGTCCCATATCACATTTCACCTGGTGTTCAATATGGCCACATGGTCACTGCAAACAAAGTACTGTTTGCTGTTGACTTCTCAGGGTGCAATGTTTCTTGGATGTTGAGTTCTTTTGGGAGCAGAAGAGCTTGTAGCACGGAAAGTGAACTAAAAAGTGTGGTCTTTTTCAAGGCTCATTCTCACAAAAAATAAATAAATAAATCAGACTTCGTTATCGGCTTGGTTAACATAAACCTCGGTTAATCGATGTTCTACTGTACCAATTTTCATTCCCATTATTTAATGCTTCTTTATATTGCTTTTGTCAGAAAAGATGCATGCAAACATACTTATTATATTCACTATCAAAGTTAAATTCACTTTACTAATCAAAATGTTGCATTATTCTGCATCGTATAAAGCATTTTATTGCTTTTTTACTGGCTTTATGACTTGTGTGGTCAAAATTGTTATCTTGTTTCTAGTAGGGATGTAACAGATAGTGATCTGGCTGAATATTGAATATTCGGCTGACAAATAGTAACATTTAAAATGAAATATGCATTTTGATTCTATATTGTATACAGGCATACCTCGACTTACATAAATTCGCACTTACGTAAGAAAATTTGAAAATTACATTTATGAACATACTAGCGTGTTTGATACGCATTTGCATACTTTTGATAATTGTTTTATAAATAAAATATGCATATTAAAAACCACAACGATAATATAGTTTTATATACACTGCTCAAAACAATTAAAGGATATTGCAGTTTTAGGTGGATTTTGTATCTGGTAAACTGTTTAGCTGATTGATACATGGTCGACAGATATAGTAGGCTATATGAGAATAAATTACACATGTTTGGCAGAAAAAAATGCATTTTATTGCGCATTTGTGTACTAAAGGAAAAAAACACAATTTGTGCATATGAGAAAAAAAGAATAAGAAAAGGTGTTTTCTTCAAAGAAAATCATTTTCAGTAGGGGGTATGGTTTCCACGGGCGGCCAGCAACATTGAACACCTTTGAGGCATGGACTCAATGAGGCTATTAATGACGAGTTGGGGGTATTCTGCCCCACTCTTCCAGAAGAGCTCTTTCGAGTTCTTGGAGAGTTTGTGGGGGTTGTTGGCGGCCAGAAACTCGTCTTCCTAGAGCGTCCCAAATGTGCTCGATTGGATTCATGTCTGGAGAACACGCTGGCCATTCCATTCGAACGATTCCTTCCTCGAAAAGGAAATCCTCCACCAGGTTTGCACGATGTGGCCTGCAGTTATCGTCCATTAAAATGAAGTTATCTCCGATTGCTGCAGCGTAAGGGACTACAATAGGTCTGAGGATCTCATCCCTATATCGGCGACCAGTCAGAGCTCCATCTCGAATGATGTAGAGGTCAGTGCGCCCGTCAATGGAGATGCCACCATACACCAACACTCCTCCACCGCCAAATCTGACACTTTCGTGCACGAACGCAGGATTATTCCTACTGCCACGGTCCCTCCAGATGAAAATACGCCTATTATCCGGATGCACAGAAAAACGGGACTCGTCAGAAAACAGAATATTGCTCCATTCATTTCTCCTCCAGTTGACATGCTCGGTTGCCCACTCCCTGCGGTCGCGACGATGCCTTGATGTTAATCTAACACATACCATCGGTCGGCGAGCATACAGACCCACAGCATGGAGCCGGTTTCGGACAGTCTGAGTTGAAATCGTGGTGCCTGTAGCCGAGCGAAGGTGTTGTTGGAGAAGAGTAGCGTTCATGGTTCGGTGTCTCCGAGCTGTTAACGCTAAATACCGATCTTCATTGGGCGTTGTTGCCCGTCTACGACCTTGCCCTGGTCTTCGGCCTGCACATCCACTCTCCAAAAAACGGTTCCAGATCCTGGAAATGACACTTTGTGACACTCCAATGGCTTGCGCTACTTCGGCTTGAGTTTGGCCCCCTTCTAACCTACCAACAATTCTCAAAGCTTCTGAATCTGTCAAATGACTTCGCTGAGACATCGTACTCATAGAAACAAAGCAATCACTGAATGCCGATCATCTTTGTCTTCATTCTCTTTTATCCAGTTGAAAGTCAAATTTCATTCGCTGCCGCTGAAGCGATGTTTTTGACGTCGAACTCAAAATTTGCATACTCCACAGTTTGAAAACCAGAAAAATTTGCATTTGTGATTCTCTTCTTCTATTTTCGGCAAAAAAAATTTCGTTTATATCTTTATTTTATATAAAACTTCAAATATCCTTTAATTGTTTTGAGCAGTGTATTAGATATAGTTTTTTTTTTAGATATACAATCTAATCTTTAACAAAACAAACACAAATCTGATTAAAATGAGCCAAAAAAAAAAAAAAAAAAAAAAATTCTGTTTAGCTGTTACAATTTTGTTAGTTGAATTCAAACCATAACAAAACCTAATTTTAAAGTTTCGGTAAAGAGGAACGAGTGTATTTTTTCTTCCAGCTTCAGAGCTGTTCGTTTGATGTAGACTCAAAATTGATATAAATTATTTCATCAATTTTAAATTTTATAAATCCCATATTCCACAAGATACTTTTTATTCGAAAAGTGTTTTTTTTAATTTGTTTTTATATTTTTTCATACTTTTATAGTTTATATCCAAGTAAATACTGCTGCATGCTACTTTATTTATAAAATAATACTGTGTAAATAATGTATATTATATATATATATATATATATATATATATATATATATATATATATATATATATATATATATATAAAATAAATATTGCAGTTTCTGACGAAATTTTACCTAAGGAATTTACAAATTTGACTTACGCAAAAGTTTACGGAACGCATTACTTGCGTAAGTTGAGGAATGCCTGTATGTTTATTTTACGTACATACATATTAATTTATATATACACATATATGTGTGCATTAATTCCGTATACATATTAACTTAAAAGAAGAAATGCAATTAAATACAAATTAAAATTTATTTTGTAATATTTCAAACAGTTTCATGCTGATAATAAAACATGACTTTTACCAAGTCTAAATTACTAATTGCATAATTTATCTATAGATACATGCAATTCATATACATTTTATCTAATATAAGAACTCCTCATTAAATTGTTAAATGTGTTTTTTAAGTTTATTATTTTTTTGTTTAGAAAATGTCTTTCATTGCAAAAAATTAAGAATTTGCATTTTATCCTTTTATAGTCAGACACAGCAAATTGTCTTTCTGTAAGTCAGGATAGTAAATTAATATTTCCATTAAAATAAAAAGAAAATTCTTTACTTCTACTATTCAGTGATACTTTTATCCCTTTTTACATTCAAAATTAATGAGCCCCTTATAATATGCTTACTCTTTCCCATGTTTCATAGTGAGACATTTCCTGTAATAGCCCTTACTTAGTTGAGTAACTTTTTTTGTGTGTCAATAAATTTGTAAAAGCTAGAAAATGCACATTTAATAAAACTTTTAACTTTTGAAGCAGCATACACGCAACACAAATTTTTACTACTTACTGAAGACATTTAAAGTACACACAGAAACTGAGACCAACAGCATGAATAATCATGTATTTTCTGTAATATTTTGTATGAAATAGATTTAAGGCTGCTCTTAAAAATAAATTATAAAAAGGAATATTGCTGAACAATTCAAATTTTTCTAACACCATCACAAAGCCATTTTTATTTGTGCATGAAATTTACAGACATTAATATTCAAGTGCTTTAGAATCAAATTTTGCTTTTCAGTTTTTCTATAAATGTATTGCATCTTGAGTTGTAATTGATTATTCCCCAATGAAGACCCGTTATGCAAAGTGTGTGGCGCACACAGGCGCCGAAGAAATAAAGGCGCCAGAGATTTCAGTTGAGAAGCAAATACTTAAAAAAATCCTTAATTTAATTAAACTAAAGTGTATTAAATTTTCTTGACATCTTAATTATGTTTTATAGATTTACCAGAGACAAACTTTTTTTTTATAGATAATTCTTTTTTATTATTTGTTTATTTCATTTTATTCTACTTTTGAGCCTCCTAATAAGTGATTTAGACGTAGACATGTCCAACCTTTCCATAAACAGAGGTGGACCTCATGTAGTTGCAAACAATGAAAGGCGCCATAATTCACATGGCTGAAAACATGCAACACTATTATCTCACTGTAGTAGTGGTAAAGCATAGTACGGTTTTATTACCAGAGGGGGTAAATTCCACTGGCTTCTTTTCCATTTTTAAACAACAATCCTCTCCTTATTTCAGAATTACCTGTCATAAATAGGATGACAATTACTATTCCAAAAATACTGGTAAAAATGTACCCTGCGATAATCAGGCCACAAATAGTGATAAGCTTACACATCACTGTTAGAAAAATGTTTCCCTATATCTCATCACTGTACATGCTTGTTGGTAGGGTAAGTCTGAATTATCTCTATCTGTGAATATTTACTTTCTTTTAAACATTTATCTTTATTTCTTAAGTAAAGTAATCTTTTTCTATTTATTTATATTCTATAATTCAGTCTTTCAGTGTCATATATCCTTAATTACAATAGATCGTTACTTTTTCAACTCACGGCATCTTCTGTTTAACTTTTCTTCATACCGGTCTCTTTATATCTACCTGGCTACTGTTTTAGTACGTGTAAGAATCCATAGATTGCGTTAGCAGCTCCGTCTGATCAAGATCAATGTCACTGCTACGCATGATCGGAAGTTGAGTGCCGGTAGTACGGGGAACCGGTGAGGATGCGTAGAACCTTTTTCTGTGTCAGCTTATCGTATATATACTGAGAGTTCGTTGACCTTCTTAGCAGTTGACTTTTCCCTCTCATTCAGGAGGTGTCGTAATGGCTTAGTATTTCGGCATAAAGTTTTAGATGTTTTAATGTTTCGATGAAATAGTTTTTCTAAAGTCCCAGTGAGATATTTTGACCAGTGAAACAGCCTTGAAATATGAGCATTTTTATCTTCAACGTTTTTTATGTGAGCTGTCTGTGATATTCTTTTAAAGTGAAATACTTCGTATCACCGTATTTTAAGAATTGTTTTCCTGTATAAGTGAAATCTGTACTTCAGTAATTTAGTTTAAGGCCGGGACATGTTATCGTTGCCTACGGAGTTCTGCTAGTGATTCACTGAGGAAACAAGGCGTTGTCTTGATATGGAGATTGATGTTGTTTTTAACAGACGTGCTTACTGGGAGATATCATATTGAAAGTTCGATGTTTCTCGTTACGGTCGTCATTTTTATTAAAGTTTTTCAATTGTGTCGGTGAATATATATATTAGTCTTTTCGTTTGCCATGCTTAATTATACAAATGGTTTCTGCATAACGAGCTCCGGGGTAGATATATTTAGTTCATTATATTTTTAAAAGAAATGTTTTTCTATTTAAGTGATAAAGTATTGTAGGCTTAACTAAATGATTTAAGTTTGCATAATGATTAAGTAAACTGGTTTGATTTGAGTAAGAGATGTAATGTTTTAATTAACGGAATATAGAAATATTTAATTAAGACTTTGCTGATATTTTGAACTTTATTAATTTGTTGACTATATATTTTATTTCTGCTTTTTAAATAAAATACAATTGTTTATTTTAACTTGTTGTTTTTCTTTTCCACCACATACGTTTTTCTTTTTGCAGGTTTAATAGATTAATGGTTATATAGTTTGTATTTCAGCTTTATTTTTAATTAACTTTTTCTTGTGTTAGGCTACGTCATAAGTTCAGCACTTGATTCTTTCATTGTTAGTTAATCTCTGCTCATAGTTTGGACATTACTTTTATGATGTTTAACAATCACAAGTGTCTTATAGGATGCAATGTACATCTCACAGTGATAGCCATAACTCCCCTACGTCTCAGGAACTCTATTTAAAAATAATTTGTAGAAATAATATAAAGCATAGTAAATTTAAAATTACACTTTTCAGAAGGCCAACCTACCTCAAAAGTTTTGAAAGTGAAAGGGTCATAAAACTTATAATCACTAAATAACAAATTAATAACATAATATAATTAACAATAAATATTAACGGTCATTGGTAACAATTAAAAGAACCCCATCCAAATATTATTGATTTTAAAGAAAGCATACTTTAAAGGATATTTTTAATTTAGAAAATACCTACTAAGAGGAAAGATTCGAATGGGCACCAAGAAAGCATTCAAAGGGTGCCACCATAGCGCCCGCGGGAGACGCGCTGGACAGCCTTAAATTTGAGACGGGAATTTCCTGGCCAGGGCATGAATGTTTATATTTTCGCAGTTTGTGACGCAGCCTGCACAAAAATCAGTGAAAACAGGCCCGGCCAGATACAATTTCTACAAATATTCCAATTTTTCTTAACATACAATTAAAATTATTTTAAAGAATACTGCGTACATATTTACGAAAAAATGTTAGATTGCTATGTGTTCCCAAGTGAGAAATTACACCATAGCAGCATTAATTATTACTTAGACTAGGGGTGCACAATTTTTTAACGAGAAGGGCCACTTACAAAAATGTCTGGGTTGTCGAGGGCCACATCAATAACACGGGGGAAATTCTATTTCGGGAAGGTGATATGTAGCCTATAATCAGATTATGCTGGTTTCAGAGAGGGGGCGGGGGAGAGTTTTACCCATCTACGTTCCCCTACACAGTCAACATATCCAATTCAGTTAGCAAGGATATATTACAGTTTATGTTTTTATATATAACATATATATGTAAAGGACCATTTTGAAGGAGTGATGATATTTCTTGACTTTATTCGGGGGAGTAAATTTTGTTTTATTAAAACTGCTAAAAAACAAACGTAGGCATGAAAGTGCTAGTGCCGAAAAAAATTTGAACTTTATGCAACAGAGGGAGGAGGAACCAATCAACAAAATTTGAGATTTTCCGCATCTGATCAACGAAATGTGCAATTTTTCCGCACCCGATCAACGAAATTTGCAATTTTTTGCATTTGATAGTCAAAATTTGAAATCTTTCCGAAGCCGGTCGACAAAATGCGCTATTTTTTCACACCGGATCGACGAAATTAGCTATCTTTTCACCCCTGATCGACGAAATTTGCGATTCTTAACTGACACTGACGCGATTTGGAATTTTTTCTTGCGGTAAATTGACGAATTCGTGATTATTTTCTCGCGATAAACTGACGAAACTCGCTATTTTTCCACAGCTGATCAATGGAATTTTCAATTCTTCCACGCCTCATCGGGAAAATTCGCAATTTTTCCGAGCCTCACAAACGAAATTTGCCATTTTTTCACGCTTGATCGACAAAATCTGTGAGTGTTTTTGAGCCCGACCAATGAAATTCGCGATATACAGACAAAACACGCGATTTTTCCATAGCCGATCGACGAAATTTGAGATTTTCCACTCCTAATCAACAAAATTCGCGATTTTTGCGCACCCGATCGAAGAAATTCGCAATTTTTTCCCGCGATTAACGAAACTCACGATTTTTTCACAGCCGATCAACAAAATTTGAAATTTTTCCGCACATCATCAACAACGATTTTTTCATGTCCGATCAGTGAAATTTGCGATTTTTCCGCAATTGATCGACAATATTCGCGATTTTCCCGTGCTCGACCAAAAAAATGTTCGACTTTTTTGTGCCCGATCAATGAAGTTTGCGATTTTTCCACTCCTGATCGACAAAATTCATAATTTTTCTGCATCCGATCAACGAAATTCGCGGTTTTCAACTGACACTGACGATGCATTTTTTTCCGCAGTAATTTGACGAAATTTGTGATTATTTTTTCGCGATAAACTTATGAAACTCGTGATTTTTCCACAGCTGATCAATGAAATCTTCAATTTTTCTGCGCCTAATCGAGAAAATTTGCAATTTTTCTGAGCCTCACAACAAAAATTTGCCATTTTTCAGTGTCTGATAGACAAAATCCGTAATTTTTTCGAGATCGACAAACAAAATTTGAGACTTTTTCCGATGAATGAATTTTCGATTTTTCCCGAGGCAAATTTGCAAAATTCACGATAAACAGACAAAACACGCCATTTTTCCACAGCCGATCGGTGAAATGTGAGATTTTTCCGGTGCTAATCGACAAAATTCGCAATTTTTTCCCGCAGCAACTTGTCAAAATTCGCGAATTTTTTCCGCAACTAATGAAACTCGCGATTTTTTCGCAACTTACGAAACTCACGATTTTTTCGCAACTTACGAAACTCACGATTTTTTCACAGCCGATCAGTAAAATTTGCAATTTTTCGCGCATCATCAACAAAATTGATAATTTTTTCGTGACCTATCAATGAAATTTGCAATTTTTCCGCAATTGATTGACAAAAATTTGCAATTTTTCCATGCCCGACCAATAAAATTCGCGATTTTTGTGTGCTTAACCATCAAAATTCGGAATTTTTCTGCACCCGACTAACAAAATTTGCTATTTTCCGTGCCCGACCGACAAAATTCGAGATTTTTCCGAGCCCGATCGACAAAATTCGCTATTTTTTCACACCCGATGAACGAAATTTGCGATTTTTTCACGCCCGATCAACAAAAATCTCAATTCTTAAGTGACTGACGAAATTGTAAATTTTTTCCGCGGCAAACTGACGAATTTCAGGAATTTTTCCTGTGACATATGGACAAGAATTGAAATTTTTCCCGCTTATAAATTGACGAAATTCGCGGGCCACACGTTACCCCATCGCGGGCCACTGGTTGTGCATCCCTAACTTAGACTCTTAAACTTTTCAACATTCAAATAAATATTCATTTAAAAAATTATAATGTAGTTTAGAATAAAAGAAAAAAAAAGTGTGTTAAAACCATCATAACTTTTGAAGCTGTATTATAAAAAGTAGATTTTTGAAAATATTTCTCTGTAGTTTATTAAGGTTATTTACAATGATTCCGTTAACAGAAGTTCATTATCACTGTTATTGTTTTTACTAAACATATTGCTTGCCCAACACGTCCTGGAAACAATTAAGTCCAATTCATGTCCAGCTCAACTATGTAGAAGGAAAATCTAAGCCTCAACCCGGCCCAGGTCTGCTGAAAGATTAAGCCCGGTGTCAAGTACGATGTAGCTGTACGAAGTCGATCTCTACGCTGGATATGTTATGTCAAATCAGCAACATTATACTTATTCATAGTCATATCCATTGAAAAAATTCATATATTATCGGACACATTTAAATTATCTATCGGGCCGCTATCCACGCTCTGGTCTGATTTTTCAAGCGAACCTCGAATTTGTATTTGATTCTGGCATTTGGATATCTAAAACTTTCAATTCTGACAAAAACTTTGTGACATAAATAATATAAAATGTGCACCATCCCCTCACTTTTTTAAAACGCGAAATCATATTTAAAGCACAAGCACGTATCGCTGAGACGGGAAACGGTATCTTGAGAAAACTTGCACTGAGGAAAAAACATCTCTGGCAAATCCTTGAAATGACTTAAAGATTTTTTTTTTTTTTTGAAATAATAAATATTATTATTTTTCACACCAGAGACATCATTAGCTTCGGAAAAATACCAAAAATGTATTAATAGGGTTTTTTTTTTTTTTTAATTTTGAAACTTCAGAAAACGGAAAAACTTGAAAACTTGCTCGAATCACGGCCAATTAAAAAGGTTTTTTGAGAGGGTAACGAAAGATAAGATTGGAATCGGAAAGATAACACGATTTTCTTTTTTTTTTTTTCTTTTTTTTTTTTTTTTTAACTCTACGTCGACCCGGCCATCGCAATTTCAAAATACAGTAAAAATCGAACGTTACGCTTTCGTCAACGTGAAGAACCGCTTAACGTCTGAAGAAATGCAGAGGATTGATTGCTTTGAAAGAAGGAATCATCATTTTGCGATTATCATTATGGCTTTTAATTATATTTTGGCTAATTATCAAAAAATGAAAAATCTGAGCCTCAAGTGCATTTGGACCTGCTATCGTCTATCTTTTTCCAAATTTTCAGACCTCTAAGTTCGGTAGATTTTCTTAGTCATCGCTAACGCATGCAGAGTAAAGACAAACGTCTTTCTTTTATTAATATCAATATGCAAATTAGAGATGACAAACTACTTTATTTTATTAGTATGGATGCAATCTATTATTATTGTATTGTATTATTTTCTGTGGGATAATGCAATTTTACCTTTAATGCAGGATTCTGATACAGAAAAGTTTTATTTTCACAGACGTTATTGTGTTTCGAATTTTATTTACATAGCTGCGAACCTTCCGTATTTTCCAAATAATTTAAATGTTTGGAACCAGAAATTTTGTTTAGTATATGAAATAAAATAGGAACCCTATAGAAACAAGACACATTTTATTAAATCATATTCTGGTTCAAAAATCTTTATGCTCATAGAATTTTTTTTATAAAGTTTTATTTTTGGAGGGGGTGGGGGGTACGTTATATGGTGCCAACTGAAATTCTACACACAGGTGCTGAATAGTGCTGGCGTGCCCCTGTGAAGACCATTCCCTGACAATTGTGTCTATACAATTAGTTTAAGTCTCCAACTTTGGATCATAAAATCCTTAGCCTTTATAGAAAATTCTATTTGATTTCATAGTATTTGAATCAGAAAAGCAGAAAATTTTGTGTTGTTAAGAATGGAAATGGGTTTCCTGAATGTGTCAGAAAATACCAAATTTGGAACTAAGTAAAGCATTGCATAAAAATAGGAAGAAAAGGATGAATGTATTCGGTTAAATATTCAGCCACAGATATTTGGCAGGAGCATTCAACCTATTGCTGTTCAGTATTCGACAAGAAGGTTGAATATTTGTTACATCCCTAGTTTCTAGCTATGAAGTGCTTATTGCTGTGGTGTAAGAGTATGGTGTCTTGGTTTCTCGATGTCATATCTTGCTCCCACAATAATTGTTGAAATCAGAACTTTTTGTAAATTTGTAACATATATATATATATATTTGGATATTTGCATGTCATGATCACATAAAACATTTTTTGAAAAACATTGGCAGGCAGGTGCGAAAATGTTTGTCTTCCCTGCAGTAGATAATGAAGTTGTTTTCGTTATTGTGTTTTAGCCCATAAAAAAATGGGTTTAAAATCAAATAATGTTAATTATAGAACTTAGTTTGCACCTACATCTTTACTTTTAATCGGTCTTCATCTAAGTATTCTTTGTTCATTGATGTTCTTTAAATTTTAATGTGAGTCCAGAAAATAAAGTAGAATAAAACTTCTATTGTCCATCATACTTTTAACAATCAGGTTCTGTTACCTGTCAGCCTCTAGAAATAGTATATGTTCAAAAAATGATTATAAATCTTTCTGTCATTATTTGTCAGTTTTTACCTGATGTTTTTAAACTGGATAATGACTGTAAATATATTAGGTAAAGCTGTTTATGTAATGCAATGAATAGACTAGACTAGTAGTTCCAAAATTATGGGTTTGTGACCTACCAGTAGATCTCGGAATGATTGATCAATTCTTCAAAAATATATTATTAGTTTTCTCTGCTGTATAAAATTTAATGAACACTTTGTTTTGCATCTTTAAAGAAAAAATTGTGAATAAATATATGTAAGTAACTTTGTGAAATGAAAATATTTTATTAAACTTTGTGTTAGATTTGTAGATGCTTATTTAATTGAATGCGAGCAGCATTAAGGCAGATAGAGATGAATAACAATATTTATTTGTAGAGCCTACTTCACTACGTCATGGCTAGTGTAAAGATAGAAATGCTCGGGGGAAAAAAAAAAAAAAGAGGCATAAATTTTGAAAAAAGAAAAGTTTTTTTTCTGTATTTTTTCAAAGAGGTTTATTTTCACTCCAAAAACTTAAAAATTTTTTAATTTCATTTTTCAAATACTATATATGGTGGTGCACTATCACTTTACTACAGATGCCGCTGTCGTAATTCTAGCAGAAAGCTTGAATGGGTGGCACAGTCTGGGCCTTGCAGATTAGAAAGTACATCTTTTTACTTTCTTCTATTTTTACAAGAAGAAAGTATTGGATTCGTGAAAAATTTCGACTTCCGATTTTCGACGGATTTATACGTTTTACAATGTCCAGAACACGATTTGATGGTTTTTAGAAAATGTCTGTCTGTGAGTCTGTCTGTCACTCTGTGAGTCTGTATGTGACAAAAATTTTGTGGGCGCTCTATCTCAAGAACTAATGCACGGAATTTCACAAAATTTCATATTTAGTTAGACCTTGATATAAACTGGACCTGATTAGTTTTTGGTGAAAATTGCCCAACAGGTGGCGCTGCTATGCGGCATTTTTTATGATTTCTGCAATAGCTATATCTTAAGAACTACTGCACGAATGTTCATAAAACTTCAGATTCAGTTAATACAAGATATAGTTTGGTGCTGATTACTTTTTTGTGAAAATCGCCCGACAGGTGGCGCTGGTATACTGCATTGTTCATGATTATCACAAAGCTCTAACTCAAGAAAAAATGCACGAATTTTCATCAAACTTCAGATTCAGTTAGTCCCTGATATAAATTAGGGCTGTTTAATGTTTGGTGTAAATCGCCCAACAGGTGGTTCTGCTGTGCTGCATTTTTCACGATTTCCACAAGAGCTGTATCTCAAGAACTATTGCACGGATCTTCATCAAACTTCAGATTTAGTTAGTCCTTGACATGAATTGACGTATAAATTAGTGCTGTTTAATTTTTGGTGTAAATCGCTCAACAGGTGGCGCTGCTATGTTACATTTTTTCAGAATTTTCACTATAGCTCTATCTCAAGAACTAATGCACGAATTTTCATCCAACTTCAAATTCAGATATACTTTGATATGAATTGGTGCTAAATCGTTGTTATTTCTTGTACTATTTAAATGATTTAATTGACGTGATTTATATAGAAGAAAGTTTTGTGATGGCCACAACATACTAGTTTGCAATGTGAACAAAGAAAAAAGAAAGTGAGAATTTAGTGAGGTATGAAAGGGCATGAAGGTTGCTGAATTTCATAAATGGCTCCTGGATGTGTTTGGTCCAAGTGTTATTGCCATTCTCCATTAGGAACGCTTTGCCCATCTACTCTAAAGCCCCAACATAGTTCCAAGGGAATTTTATCCTTAACTTTGGTAAAAGTTATGACAAATAAACTGATGTCCTTAGTGTTTATTATTATATACTTGTATATTGTGTTGAATGAAAACACTGCCTTTAGTAGCTTGGGGTAACTTATTTTTTTCCTTACCCTCATGTGTATAATATATGCTCTCTGATCATTATATATAATTATATTTTTTAAAATTTCATATCAGTGGTCCATCAGATTTAGCACTGTGAATTTTGAGGTTTGAGAGGTTGGCGGCCGATGGTCCATAAGAAAAAAATTTTTGCAGCATATTTTAATATTGTTACTCTATTTCAAGCACCATGACATTTATATACATTATTGAGAAGCAGTAGAAGATATTTACTGTTGAATATGACGTACATAACAGTTATCCATCATTTTACAGACACACACAATAAATTTCTATTACTGTACTGTCTATAAGTGATAAATGCTGGAAGTGTGTTTCCAATTTTGGTATGCATTTTTAACTATTTTTTGGGGTCACATGGTGTCTATAAAATTTATAATTAACTGATAGGTGACGCGTCACAACCCTAAATGACCTTTTAAAATTGCTTGACAATAACCAAATGATATAGGAACTTGTCCAGTAATATTTCTCATTGTCAAACGACGATCACTAGCACCAATTCTCTAACCTTATCGATGTCTTGATCATTAATTGAGGTGGATGATCTAGCAGATTGTGGATCATCTACGACGAATTCTCTACCATGTTTAAACTTTTTATACCAATCAAATACTGTTGTTTTAGATAAACAGTGGTCTTTAAAAGCTTTTTGCAACATTTCAAATTCTTTTGTAGCAGAAATTTAATTGCAAAAACAAAATGTTATGTGCGTTCTTTGCTCAATAAAATTCACCATTTTGGAAAATCAACAGAGTGAAAATTCTTATTTCATTAAAAACAAATTTATTTTCAGACGATAAAGTGAAATAAATTCCTGACTATTACAAGATGTTTATAGATGTCATAAAAATGTCTGCTAAAAGTTTGCAGACGATATTTACTATAGATGTATTTTAAATGAAGCATTCTGGATACTTTTTGATCATACTAGTATATGATTATTAACAAATTTATTTTTGCATGTTTTGAAAGTTGTTTTATTTTTTTTCTGCATTATTGTTATTGTGATTATTTACATTAGAAATACCTGTCCTATTACTATTTTCATAATATGAAAGTTCACCTTTTTCCTAAGATAGATAATGCAGTTTGTTCTATACTTGCATATTTGATGGATTGTATAACAATAAAGTTTGGGAACCACTGGAATAAATATCGTACCTTGTACCAAACTAGAGATTCAAAATAAACACTGCAGATTTAAATATAACAGTATTTTCAGGTGTGTTTGTAATTATATAAATACGTAGCATCTATAGTCACCGTCTGGTCCGTCTGTCTGTCTGTCCATATATAGCAACACAAAACTACCCAACCGGATGGTTTGAAATTTAATATATATATATATATAACAGTTGCAGAATTTTGCCTAGCCATTTTAAATTTTATGAAAATTGAATCAAAACTTTAAAAGATATTAATAAAAGTTTCTTCATTCTATTAAATCCTATCATGTGTAATTAATTCAATGATATCCCATGATAGGTAATGATTCTAGGTTGCTATGGTGATTTCATCCTATTTAAGATGAGTCATATTATTTTCGTATTACTGAATTTAATATACATAATAGTAATAAATTTTGTATTTATGCATTTTTGCATAAGAGTGCAACAGCTATTGCACTTAGATCTGAATATTTATAAAACTAGCTATAGGATGAACCCACCTCATTTGCCATGTTTGACGCGCAATTTCAGATTTGTTTACTTAATGCAATGCACTAGTTTGTGAGTTAAGGAGCTATAATAATATAATTAGTTTTAATTCTAATCTTTGTTTGTGGGGAGGTACATGTTTAAGCTATATTTATATTATCTTATCTATAACAGCAACATTGCCATGTTTGGGTAATAAAATTGTTATTATACTTTAATTTTATTCATGGAATTATATTATAGAATTGTATGTCATAGAGTTAAAATTATTTTTCTTTTCAGCTCTCCAAACTTAGTTCAGCATTTAATTCAGCCACCTACTAATTTACCCACACAGCAATCACCTATGAGTAGTATGAATAACATGAATAATATGAATAATATGTCTGTTTCACCAGCTGTTAGCATTACTCCAGTGTCTGTACCCAACTATGCAGATGTGAGTAATTTTGAGTAATTCTTTTTATGCTTTTTTTCAAATGATGTTAATAGTTGCATTTTACTTTCCAAATTAAAATTTTAGTTGACGGTAAAAGATTGAACTTGAAATGATTAACTTGTATTCAGGGTTCTCACAGACTTTTGACCAACTTTAGCAATTTGGCTAATCAGTAAAAGGAAACTGTAACAAAATGGCGAAAAATTATTAGCAAAATAGATTTGTCATGAAAAATTTATTCTAAGATTGTTCTTTAACCTCCAATTTTTTTAAACCCACTTTTAATTAAACCTGGCACCTGGTGTTCGGGGCTTGCCGTAGATTTGGCTGATTAAGTAGTGTTCAGCAGTGCATATATAAAATGGGGTTGAAGATAGCCAAACTGCAAAAAAAGAGAAAGATCTTTTCTTTCCCCATACCTAGAAATTCCCCCTTTTTTTGCTTTGAATGCAATAATTTAATAAGTTATTTCGAAAACTGATTATTTATTTTTGTTAGAATATTATTATAAATAGGACATTTTTTTTTAATAAAGAGTTTTAAAAGTTTTAAGCTTTCTGTGCTCAGAAGGTCAAAAAAGCAGGAAGAAGAGGAAATTTAGATGATTGGATATTTTTTATTACAACAAAGTGACAACTATAGTAAAAAAGAGTTTTAAAGGTTTTAAACTTTGTGTACTTTCCACACTTTTGTGTGGAAGGACAAAAGAGGAAGGCAAAGGAGATTTTGTTGATTGGTTATTTTGTTATTTTATTGCTACAACTTATTATGTTTATTGCTGCAACAAATATAGCAAGAAAAAAATATAAAAATAAACAATTTTAGAGATTTTAAAATTCAAGGACTGGGGTAGCAAAGGGAAAGAAGTGAAAATTTTGGTGGGAGAGGATTATTTATATGATTGTTTATTATTATTATTATTTTTTTTTATCCTTGTTGTTACTACGGAGTAACATGACAGAAAAAAAATTGAAATTTAAAGAGTTTAAAGCATTTTGTGCTTGCCGCGGGGTAAAGGAACACCAAAAAAGGAAGTGAGGGTTTCAAGTTGGTGATTTAGATGATCTGTTATTTATTGATACAATAGAGTAAAAAAATAAAGTAGAAAAAGGTTAAATAATTGAAAAGTTTTTCCTTTGACTTTGTGTGCTGTCTGGGGTGAAAGGAATTTTTTTTTGTGTGTGTGTATGTGTGTGTGAGTGAGGGCTGGGGGAAGGGGGTTGAATTTCGATACAAAAAATTTAAAAAGCGTAAATCTGCTGAAATACATACAATTTTTACACAAATAGAGTGATGTATATGATATGGTATGATTTAACACAATGAGTAACATCAGTCATTCAGCAACAAGAATGAGTGTGTTGCCTGCACACAAGAAGAAAAAAAGGAATTTAGCCCATAGAATTTGGCAATTTTGGTTGTTTATTTCCTCGCCAAATGAAGCAATTTTTCACAATTTGGCGCAATGGTGAGATGGGTAGCGAGACTTCTGCTTGTATCTAACAATTTTATATTAGAAAAAAAGTAATTTGTATTTTTCGTAAGAATTCAAGTAATATTTTTCTTAAATAATAATAATTTGATTCTTATTTTTCATACTTTTACCCTATCAAAAAATGACATTTAAAAAAAATATTTTCCAATGTTATCCAAGCTGATCTTGATGTATTTTTCTTTTTTTCTTACTTTCTCACCTGAAAATTGTTATTATTACTTTATTTTAAAAGTTCTACTGTTTTGGGAAAATTTTTAGTAATTGCAGTAATTTGAATGTAATAATGCAATTAAAATTATAATGAATGCTTACAATAAAATAAAATATTAAATTAATTAAGTAAAATAATAAAAATTAAGAAAATTAAAAAAATGATTAAAATGTTAAAAGTAAAGGTCGAGTAAATAATTAATAATGCATAAGTAAATATGCATAATAATGATGATAAATTTTTCTTAAATTATTCATTGAAACTCGCCTGATAAAGACACTCATAATTTACATCAGAATTAAAATAACAAAGTTATGTTTAGCCAGACTTAATAACAAAAAATTTTCAGATCAATATAAAATGTAAATGTTTCAGATTTTATTGACTAATAAATCTGCTTTGTAAAAAGATCACAATCGTCGCCAATGTCGGGGCTATCTTGAATTTTTTGGAAATAATTTTCTATTAGTTATTTTGTTAGCTTATATTATAAAAGAAAGTCATTTATATTTTCTTTACTTTAAATCAAGAATATTTATTACTACTTTTGTTTATTACAGAATGTATCCCACACACAAAATGCAACTTCAGTAATGAATGCCAATCAGAGTGGACTACTTAATATAATATTACCGCAACAAAATCAGAATCCACCGGTAGTATCTTCAACTCCACAAAATATTCCAGCAAACTTGTTTGCTGAACCTATGCCTGTATGGAGCAATCCACTTGAAACTGAAGATGCAAATGACTCTGCATTAAGGCAGTTACTTCAAAAAAGTGAACTTACTTGTAAAAGAGAATCTGGTACACCTTTAAGTTCATCTTCAGACAGCTTACCTTCACTTGACTCTTTACTAAATACTTCAACATTGCAAAATGTAACTGTCACAACTAATGAAACTGAAAAATCTAGTACTCCAAATGTACCTGAAAGCATTTGTGAAGTTATGAGAAATGCTGATTCTAATTCGTCTCATTCAGAACTCAGTACAGCTTTTCAAAAAAGCTGTCGTACCACAGAAGATAGATGTGCTGTTTGCAAAGAAGGGAAGAACCTGATAAATTGCAGTGGTTGTTCTAAGTCTTATCATGCTGACTGTCATGTACCATCATTGGCATCTGTAAAAATGTAAGAATTGTAATTTTCTAAATGATGCCCTGTTTTCTTTGTTTCAGATTTCTTTCAAATTCTTCCTTGTTAATAAACTTGATTGTTAGTTGATATAGCAATGTGCTAATAAGGGATATAATTGAGATTAAAAAAAAGTATCTTTCTCTGTTCATAAATTTAAGATGTGGGTAGAGCTGATAGTTTACTGTTATTTTTGTTCCAATACAGAAAAAAATACAAGCATGATTATGTATATTTTTCTGTTTGTGCATATATTTTTCATTTTTTAGCTAGTTTTCACCAGCTTTTGTCTGTTTTTCCCGTTATTAGTACTTTTCTGATTTCATCTCTAGAAGTTGCATTTTAAGTAGCTTAGAAATTTACTTGAAGTAAATGAAGCTCTTATCTCTTATGGACATTTTTTTTGTGTGTGTTAGTAGACTAGTGATTTACAAAGAATATATATAAACTAGCTGAAGTATCTGGTGTTGTCCGGGATTTAAGTATGTTTGATTAGAAAAATCAATTTCAAAATTAAACTCCATACAGACTAATGTTTGTCAACATATTTTTTTCCCCTTCTGTACATGAATCTTGGGCAAATATGCTTAAATATATATATATATATATATGTATATTGAAAGTGTTAAAATTTTTTTTTTTATACTAGTATTTAAAAAAAATGTTTTCTAACCCTAAATAACTATAGTCTTGATTCTTGGGGGAAAAAAAAAAAATGAAAGAGAAAAGAAAATTCATGTTTTAGAAATGAAAAGCCATTCACGACATTACTTTCTCTTGTAAAAAGCCATATATTCGTTTTAAATATGACTTTATATTTATGTACTTTCTGTACTTACTTACATTCATGCTGTTTGTATTATTTTTAAAAATTTGAAAATGTTCGTTTTATTTCAAATATGATGCCATTTTCATCTGCTTTTTGTACTTACTCATATTTAAACTCCTTGTATTATTGTCAAATATTCGAAAATGTCAGTTATACTTCCTGCATGATGTCATATTCATTTTCCTTTTAATTCATATAATGACGTCATATTCACTTGCTTTCTGAACTTACTCATATTCGTCCTCCTTGTATTATTGTCAAATATTTGAAAATGAATGCTCGTCCATGTCTGGTTTCTTGCTCCAAATTTTCGTACTATCACTGTCAGTTTTTTGCAAAAGTTAAGAAAGATTACCAACGGATTAAAAAAAGAATTGAATATTCAAATGTAAAAAATTACTGCCTTTGCTCTGAAACTTTCAAATCAATATCTTGATTATTTTTCTTAATTTTAGCCAATTGGTGAAAATTGGCATTACTTTTATTGTCACAAACTACTCGTTGCCGTCTGCAAAAGAGTAATAACTGCTTTTTTGTCATTGTGTACCTTAGTGTTTTATATATATAGATAATTTATTATACAAAAATTTACGAAGAAAAGTACAATTTCTCAATTTTGTAATATGCAATTTTAAATAGGACAACTTATCTTCTTAGGGTGAATGGCTCTAATGGTTGAAACAAAATTGAGTAATCAACTTAAATCAACAATTTTTTTATAAATTTGCTGTATCTTTTAAGAAAAATATAATTCTAAACTCATGCATATTGAAACAAATCCATTTATGCTATTTTGAAAAAAAATATATTGTTATTACTATTTTTAAAGTTTGCAGCCATGAATTTTTATTGTTTTTTATTTGTATAATCTAAATTTATAAGTATATTAAATTATATACACACTCATCAAAAGTGAAATTGCAACACCATGAATGTATGTGCATGGCCATGTGAAAATCACTGGACCAGTAGAGGTGATAGATACAGTCAACTCTATGAAATCTGCACATTTAGGGACAAAGGGCTTTGTGGATTAGACATTTGTGCGGATTATAAATCATTCCTTTATTTAAATTTTATTTTTTAAAGTCTGACTATAAATTAAGAACAACTGCACAAAAATTATAATTACATTGGAAAAGAAAAACATAATGCAACATTGGTTGAATATGTTTAATAATTACTATTAAAGAAAATTTAAATTATATACAACACAAATTTTACGCATTGACACTTCATAATGGTAGTTTCAGTTTTGG
Source organism: Maratus speciosus (assembly GCA_963932465.1). Lineage (NCBI taxonomy): Eukaryota > Metazoa > Arthropoda > Arachnida > Araneae > Salticidae > Maratus > Maratus speciosus. The sequence goes on along the minus strand of OZ010791.1, from coordinate 184,702,433 downwards.
TTTGTTGTCAATAATGTTTTTCTGTAGTCTACGAACACTCATTACTTCTTGCTCCAAGATAAAATTTTGTTACTCAAAGAAATTTAAATATTTATCCACTGGAAAATTGATAACTGAAAAAAATATACACCAAATTTAACTTTGAGTTTAACAGTTAGAATGACAATTTTCATTGTTTACATTCCAACATGTAGTGCGGTTAATAGACATTTGCAGATTATACATTGGCGGATTTCACAGAGTTGACTGTATATACAAATGTCTAAAAAGGCAAGGAAAGATATATAAAAGAAAACTATTTATTCAGTAATTAATGTGACCTCACAGGCCACTATATGTCAATGCATTCTGTAGGTGAGGCTATTAATGGTCACTTGCGCTACTCATTGACAAGATGTATCTACTGTAGTACACAGCTCCTCTACAGTATGTGCCGATGCAACTCGTGTTCGACAAGGTCTACACATATTCCATGATGGGGAAAAGATCAGACGAGGCTGCCGGCTAGGAAAGCATGTTAATTTCCTCTACTCTGATGAAAGTTTGCATGTGACCCGGCATAGCCCTACTGGAACAACATGCCAAAGACAGCCTGCACTATTGGCCGAACTACAACCAAAACAATTTGGTTGATGTGTTTCTCCATTGTCAAACTACCAGCAATGTGAACAAGGACTGTCCGCTGTCTGAAAGCGCCTGTCTAAACTATTATGCCCAGTACTCTGACAGTATGATATGGGCTGTCAAGTGGCATCACCCTGGTAGCCACCACACCCAAGCATGACCATCATTCAACCATAAACCGAAGCAGAATTTGTCTGTGATTAACACCCAGTGCCATTTATTGTCCCAATTTTAGTAGCAATGACACCAAGCTAGGCATGCAGCCCTATGTCAAGTACTTAACGGTATCTCAGTGGCTCACTGCCATGTGTGCAGTTGTACCTCATGCTCCCTGGACCAACACACTCATATTTTTATCGGGGCGCTAGGGCCCTTTTTTAAGCATTTCCACCCATTATTTGCACATTTCTTTAAAATTTTATTCTAATGATTTATTTATACCCTATGTTTAATTTTGGCTAAGTGAAGATCTAAAGCACTAAGTACCAAGGCCTTTTAACATGTTTTCATGTTAGGCTCCTGCTCTCAACTATCAGTTGGCCCCAGGGCTTAATTTGCGCCGGAGCTCAGCTTCAGTACTTCTTTGTTTTTGTAAATATTTAAATATTGGTTGGAATTCACCGGAGCTCAGAAATACAGGGCTCTGGAGCCCAGTACAATAGCGCTTTTTTGTATCATGAACACCGCCTATTTTAAGGCTCTGTTCACATTTTAAGGCTCTACACATTTAAAAAGTCACTTTCATTTGTAAGTAGATATAATTGCCATGTATTGCTACTCTGATAGAAAGCAATCAAGCAGTGTTTCCCCTTTTTCTATAAAAACATCGAATCTTTTCGATAACGGTGTGAAATTTTATATTTAATCTGATTTTCAGTGATTCACCGCAAAAGATTGTTAAGGAGAGAGTATCGATTATAGTTTAAGATATGCACCTTTTATAGGAAATTGAAAAGTGTTGTTCCATTCTTCAGCATAATAATATTAATTTCTGTAAATTTCATTAACTTTTTCTAAAAAAATGCATAGCTGGCTAATTATTCCTTTTTTTGTGCTAACACTATTTTCGAATCATAATCTTTACCATATTTAATCCCAGAATTATGCAATTAATTAACACTAAAATTCGGCAGAGATTTCTATTCGGAAGGAGTGATAACTAAAAAGTGGAATAGTTGACAGCTAAGTGTATGCTGATAGATATATTTAAAATTTTTAATTTGCTAAAGAAAAAAAAAATGCTTTAAATTTTAAAATAATGTATGAAATATAAATATGCCAATTGGAGTAACATGGAGGGGGGGGGGGGTTGGCATGCTACTGTTGTTAGTACCTCAGAATATTAGGGCTCCGGTACTTTTTTTTGTTAAAAATTAAGCCCTGGTTGGCCCCTTTTGGGACCGCTATTATAGCTCCCTTAAAATCGGTCCGATTCACTAGCTTTTATTTCCTAACAACTTCTTAGGTCCTCCAGCTATTACACAAACGACAAAAAAATTTCTCAGACTTCGGCTACCACCAATTTTGAATATTAATCGCCTTCTTGGGGCCCTTGGTGCAGCTTCTTTAAAAATGATCTGATTCTCCTGCAATTTTCTTTAACATAGTTCTAGCATCCTCCAGCTACTTTAAAAACCACTAAAAATTTCCTTATCTTTCACTAAATTCCAGTTAAGACTCTGGCCCCCTCTAGTACCTTGAAGTTTTTGTGCCCTAAATTTTTAATAAATTGCTCCATTTTAATCCGATCTTCATTTTTGAGGCCCCTCTTTTTCCATTTAATTATTCCCCCATTTCTACATTCAAGTTAAGATCATGGCCTCCTAGGGCCCTGTCCGGGGCCCCCTCATCTTTTTGTGTGCCATGCATTTTTCACCCCCTAATTGTGTCATCCTCTCAATGCATAATTTTAAAATTGACCAGGGGCAATGCCCTCATATTTTTCTTGGGGCCCAATAGCCCTTTTTAAAGTATTTTCACCCATTTTTAGTGTCTTTCTTTAAAATTATACTTTAATGATTAATTCATATCCCATGCTTAATTTCGACTAATTGAAGATCTAAAGTGCTAAGTACTAGGATTTTTTAACATGTTTCCATCGTAGGGCCCCAACTATCAGTTGGCCCCTTTTGGGCCCCCTATTATACCTCTCTTCAAAATGGTCTGATTCACTAGCTATTTTTCTAGCAACTTCTTAGGGCCTCCAGCTACTACATAAACGACCAAAAAAAAAAAACAGACTTTAGCTACCACCAATTTTGAATATTAATTGCCTTCTTAGGACCTATTGGTGCAGCTTTATAAAAAATTATTCGATTCTCTTGCAATTTTCTTTAACATAGTTCAAGAGTCCTATGGCCACTTTATAATCTACTAAAAAAATTGTTTATACCACAGCTACCACCTTTTACGAATATTAATCTTCTTTTTCGGCATCAACTTATGTTTACTCACTACAGTTGTAAATTAAAAACCGTGTTACTGTTAAAGGTAAATGGTTAACTTTAGAGAAGGGGTGGGTGGGGGGTAATTTCATCCGTAAATTAAATATCATGTTAATTTTGTAATTCGTTAATTTACGGGGGGTACCTTCCACTGCTTGGAAGCACATTCTTTCCTTGTGTTCTATGGAGTCAATTTCAACGGAAATTGGTTCATCAACTTAGATTATGATTCAGCTACTTATCTTAGACTTCAGTTACCAAAATTGTTGAACATTAATGGTGCATTCTTTTCTCGGGCTCTATGGGCCCGATTACTATGGGGTTTGGCTCATTCAACTTGGTTTTTGATTGTGTCTGGCATGTGTCGAGCACTTCCAGTACATGCTGTCTTAGGTAGCAGGAACCCAGGTCACAGGTTTGTTCGGAAAGATTTATGTTCGGAACACATTACAGTTCATTTTTAACTGGCGGTTGACCTTCATAGTCACTGTCAATAGTTTCCATAGAAATCCCAGATTGCTAGTTTTTCCCTCTCTTTTTATTGTTGACTATAAAAGCTTTGAAACAACCTCAAATGTAGTGCGAAAAAAGCAACCAACTGGAGAATTCAGATCCCAATCAGAGAAACACCCTGAAGGTCAACCGCCAGTCTTATCGAAAAGCACTGTAGATGTTGCCAAATCAGTGGTTCCCTAAAACTAGGTTTATTTAAAAGATTTTCCAAAGATATAAAATCATACAAACTTGAGTTTTGTTTAATGTTATTATAACGGTCCCCGGGCAATGCTAGGCGTGTTACCTAGTTATTTATAAATTCAGAATTGAGAAATAAAAATAAATGTTTGTCTTCTATTACTAATTTTCATCTTGCTAAATTGTCCTTTTCAGAGTAATCATTTTGTAAGTTTTAAGAGTACTGAATTTTTTTGGATTTTTTTAATGTTTCATTATGTATGAAATCTTATACTTGATTATTCCAAGAGCTCTGTTATAAAGAGCAAATACTGTGATACCTTTATCTTCATTGCATCTAAGTTTGACTGTATTGCATGTCAGGATGATTTAATTAGCCAGTTATATTGCTACATAAAACTCCTTATATCTTATTCAGATTCTGTCAGATTGACCGAATGAAATAAGAAAATGTGGAGAAAGTTGTGGAAAGTACAAGGAGAGGTCCTGAGGTTGGTGTCACAGAATGCGACGACCCTTTGTGCATTGATAGAGTATAGTCAGTAGATAAACATATGAAAGGGATAAAGTGCAATATGCAGGTGGAGGTCTTAAAAAACAAGCCCCAAAGTTACCCAATTTTGATGCTTTAGTACATAATTGGATAAATTACCCACATTTCTGAGCAACTAGATGGTACAGTTGGCAGAGCGCCAGGCTTCTAACTTTTCTCTCTTGGAACTCTGTGATTTCGATACCCTGGCAAGACTTTTCTTTTTCGCTGTGAATTGAGTCTTCTGAAATTCATTCTTCAATATTTGTAAATTCAAAAGCTTCTTCACGAGACATTTTTTTCAAAAAAACTTTTTTCATTTTAATTACGATGCTACACTAACGAACTACATCAAATCTCCGCAAAACTTTGTAATCAAAATGCCATGCTCACTCGGTCTGCAGCAGATGGCTGTTAAAACTGTAACACAAATGAGTGAAAAATAAACATTTTAAACTCACCCTGTTTATTTTCAATAGTGTACATGTTCTTCTACGTAAAAACCACCTCCAAAATGTACGTAATTAATAATTAGTAATTCCCATAAAAATATTTTTAATTGTCGAAAACAGTTATTCCAATTCCAAACATAAGATCCCAAGATTAAAAAATATATATATATATATATATATATATATATATATATATATATACATATTTTCAAAATTAAAAAAAGAAAAAATTTGAAAAATTGTAAAATTTTAAATTGTTTGGTATGAGAAAAGATGTAAATTAAAATACCATATTTTAATTTTATGTAGCACATTTTAATTGATTTCGCTGAGAAAAATGGAGGTTCATTTGTATAAAAAAACAATAAATAAATATGAATAAAATAAAAATTTTGCCTTCTGAGAAATTCAGATTATGTATTTTTTTTTAAACTTTTCATTAGATCCATGAAACTAAATACACATAACCAATACACATAAAATTGCAATGTCTCTGTAAATAAATAAGTATATACCTGTGCGCGCAGAAGCATGTTTTTATTTATATTTAGCTTAAATTTAAATAATATGTATGTTTGTTTTTTTTACTGTGTTTCAAAATAATTAATCATTATTTTGCCTGTGGGAAAGAAAAAAAAGAAAAAGCCTTGTTGGTTATCGAACCCACAGAATCCCGAGAGAGAAAAGTTAGAAGGCCTGGCTCTCTGCTAACTGTACCATCTAGCTGCTGAGAAATATGCATAATTTATCCTATTATGTGCTAAAGCATCGAAATTGGTTGACCTTGGGGCTTGTTTTTTAAGACCCCCTTGCTTATTGCGCTTTATCCTTGTGATATGTTTATCTATTAACTACACTCTATCATTGTACAAAGGGTCGCCGAATTCTGTGTCACCGTTCTCGGACCTATACTTGTTAGATTAGATTATCAATGAATATGTTCCTCTTTTCTGTATACCTGTTATAGGCGTACAAGGGAAAAGCTCTAGGTCAGATTTTGGCTGTCTTTAAGGAAATTCACTTAGACTAATATTTTATGTGCCCCCAACTTTTTTTACATTTTATTAGCATAAAATTTATTAGCCTATTAATAAAAATGTATCTTTACCTTCACAACTCTTCATGTCTAGAATTAATTGTTAAAATATATTTGTAATTATTTTTTCCCCCCTAGACATAATGACTGGATATGTATGTTGTGTAGAGATGTCCTTACTTTCCCTGTTCCTGAAGAAGATGCCAAAAGAAAACTTATTGATTTGCAAGGAAGGGAATTAATGGTATTAATATAAAATTCACTTTTATGATTTATATGAAAAGATATTTCGCCTCTTTTTAAAATAATTAATTAAAAATGTATATTTCTTTAATTATCGTTAAATTAAATAACAAATATGTATGTAATTGTTACATTTTCCTTGTTGTCAATGCATAACACTATTTATTTATCTTTGTATTGTTATTTATGAAGGATATTTCATAGATATTAAAAAGATTTTATAACAATAATATAATATGAAAGTTCTTTTTTGCTTATATTTTTCCTATTATTGTATGTGTTTTATAAATCAGTTATGGGGGTCATCGATTAATTACAACACACTTCAAGAGGGGGGAGAAGTCCACAAATTGTCTGAATAATAAAATTTATTTTTAAAAAACATATGTTTACTCAAGTAATATTAGGTATATTTTCTCTTTTCCCTTGAAGCGCAACAATTTGGTACTAAAGATCTTAATTTTATAGTATTGATATCGGTTGATAGTAGATTTTAGATAACTTTTTTTTTACATAAAGTTAACAGTAAATTAATAGTTAGAAAAAATGTGACACCATAATAAGTGTGTGTAGCAAGAGGAGGGAGGGGAGGGGGGGACAATCACTCAAATGTGTCTACTTGTTACATAAGGGGATCGAAAGGTCAAAAAACCTTAAAATGTGTGTGATGTAACTGATGAATGATCTTTGCTTTAAAGGGGAAAGAAAATATAAGTTAATATCTATATTAATAAAAGAAAGTTTTTGTCTGGCTATGTTCCTGTCTGTCTGTTGGCGATGGTAAGAAAATCTACTGCATGTAGGTGTCTGAAATTTTGGATGAGGATTGATGAAGGCAGCTCTGAATGTACCTGAGGGTCAAATTTTCATTTTTTGATAATTAGTTGAGATATTAATTAAAAACTATAATGAGTATTACAAAATGTCATGCTGTTGTATTTATTTGTACCAAAACGTCATTTCTGAGGTTTTTCAACTGAAGGAAGTGAAGTGTGGAAAAATGTTCTGTGTTTTTTGCATTTTGAAATTCCACATCCACTTTCAATATTGAAGTACCAAAAAACAAAAAATATCCAATGCTGATTTCATGTTTTTTGTTTTTCGTGCATATTTATAATTTCGCATTTGCTTTCTTGATCGAAATACAAAAAAACAAAGAAATACTCCCTTATTTGTGGTACCTTTGAGGTTCTGACAATATCTTTGTTAAAAAAATAAATACAGTATAGAACCATTTATCCAGAATGATAGAGGTCAGAAGTTTTCCGGATAACTGGTTTTTCTGGATATCTGGCTGATCATTAAAGCAACACCCATTTGATTGCATTTGTAGAATATATGTGGCTGTGGCATTGTTTTTGAATTCAGATTAATTGTTAGATTACTCAGATTAAGAATCAGATCCAAACAAGATTTAAAAAAAAAAAAAGAAATTAGTCAGATTTTGAAGAAAGGCAATTTATAGGAATGCCTTAGGAACAACAATTCTGCATAAAAATCAAAACCCACAATATCTAACTAAATATGCTTCCATTTCAAATCTGAGATGTTGGTTTCAAGTTATATATCATGCACATAGTGATCTGTAAAGCAATCCACACATACGACTGGCACTGTGTGGCAATTTTTTTTTAGAAAGATTCTGAAATCAGTCAGTTAAAATTTCATTCTAGATAACTGGTTTTCTAGCTAACTGGTTTCTGGATAAATGGTTCCATACATTATTCATATTTACCATTTCAATTTAAAATTCCTCATTGATTCTCTGCTTTCTAGATTAAAAAAGAAAAACACTTATTGTGAATTTTTTTTTCACTTCTAACGATTTCTTGAGTTAAAAAAATAATAATATTCATTATTTCAAAAAATTCTTTTCTGAAAGTCATTTTTGGAATTTGCCACTTTTTATCCCCCCTCTCAGTGCTTTTGAAGATATTGTTTCAAGTTTTAATTTTGATTTAGAACATTTTCGGGATTTTTTTGTTCTGAGCAAGTGGGAGGGGGGGGGGAGGGGGGGGGGGGAGAGAGAAACCTCTTCATTTTCAACACTGAGAGATGATATTTTACACTTTAAAAAAGAGAGGCGGAAGATGGACAGAGCATTTTATATTATTTAGGTTTTCCCAGGAGCTTTTTGTCAGAATTGAAAGTATAATACATCTAAATGTCAGAAATTAAATCGGCATTAACTATAATGTGGACCCTTAATTTGTTTGAATAGATTTTCATTTAAAATTTAAAAAATACAAATTCAAGGCCTCCCGCCTCCAGGTTCGTTTAGATAGATTTTCATTTAAAAAATAAAATCATACTAATTTGAAGGTGTAGCCGAAAGCAGTGGGTCCCTAACTCTAGGTTCATTTGGATTAAATTTTCATGTAAAAATATAAAATCATACAATTTTATGGTGTATGCTCTCAAAGAAAGTGTGGCCCCCAATATTAGGTGTGTTTGAAAAGAATTTTGTTTAAAAATATAAAATCAAAATAGACTAGACTGTTCATAGCACACATGGTTTATGCTGCCAAAGGTAGTGGGACCTCCAACTCTATGTTCATTTGGATATATTTTCATTTAAAAATATAAAATCTTACAAATTTGAGTGTATATGCTGCCAAATGCAGTGAGGCCTTCAACATTAGGTTAGTTTGGAAAGATTTTTGTTTAAAAATATAAAATCATTCAAATCTGATTTTAGGTATATTTAAGATTATTATCACAGACCCTGGTCAATGCCAGGAAGATCAGGTAATAGAAAATATAATTCTAAGCACATACAGGGATGCAAGTTAGTCACTTTTCTCACTTTTAGTCACTTTTTTTAAAACTTGTCACTTTTAGTCACTATTTTTTTTTAAAGTCACTTTTAGTCACTTTTTTTGACTAAAAGAGATGAAGTCTCTAAAAGTGAGCAAGGTGCGGAAACTGGTTCGCTCACATTTAAAAAAAAAAGGGGTGGGGGGGTAACTAAAATCGACATTTTTATCTTTCAGATTTGTCAATATCCTCAGCTTCAATAATTGATATTTTTGTACAAAAAGCCATGTGTAAATACATTCGAACTTGGTTAATACGAGACCGGCTAATTTGAGTTCACGGTTAAAACAAGCAATTTGGACATTAAGAAAAGTTGTCATTTAAACTGTCCTATGATTTTCTCGCTTATTATGAATTACAAAAGTAAGATCACGGCTAATAGGAGCAAAACATCATTCGGTTGCATTTGAATTTAATCAAAAAGTAGGGTAGAATTAAAAAGGAATCTCATCACATGACTGTAAGATTCATAGCGTGCACACTCTTCGTTGAATTTCAGTTCCAGTCACAATTCCATCTTTATTTATTATGATTTATGCCAAATGTTCTAAAATTCTTGCCCCCACCTTTAACCCCTTAGGTGGAGAATTTTCTAAAATCGCTGTAATACATGTTTAATAATTTTTTTAGTAGATTTATTTTCTGGAATTTTACGCTCCTACCTAAAGCGGCTGCTCACATATGCCAGATGTTATAAAATTTTGGACCTCCTTTTAACCACCTTAATTGGGGATTTTGTAAAATTGCTGAAATGCGTGCTTAATTATTTTTTTTAGTTGATTTATTTTCTGGAATTTCATCTTCCTACCTAAAACGGCTCCTAAGATATGGCCAAATGTTCTAAAATTTTTTACCCTTCTTTAACCCCCATTGGAGGCATTTCAAAAATCGCTGAAATACTTGTCTAAATATTTTTTAGTACAGTTATTTTCTGGGCATTCACGCTGCTACCTAAAATGGCTGCTGAGATATGGTCAAATGTTCTAAAAGTTTTGACCCCCCCCCCCCCCCATTTAACCACCTTAGGGGGGGAATTTCTAAAAATAACTGAAGTACATGTTTAATTAATTTTGAATACAGTTATTTTCTGCAATTTCATGCCCCTACCTAAAGTGGTTGCTAAGATATGGCAAAATGACCTAAAAATTCCGATTATCCCCGTAACCTGCATAGAGGGGGTGGGGGGTGAGGGGGTGGAGGATTTCTAAAATCGCTGAAATATGTGTTTAATTACTTTTTCAGTAGATTTATTTTCTTGCCTTTCATGCTTCTACCTAATATGGCTGCTGTGATATGGCCAAATGTTTTTAAATTTTCGACCCTTCTTTAACCCTCTTAGGGAGGAATTTGTGTTAATTTCTGAAATATGTGTTTATTTATTTTCTGGAATTTCACGGCCCTACGCTCTATCTAAAACGGATGCCGAGATATGGCCAGATGTATTAAAAATTTTCGACCCCCCTCTTTAACCCCTTTAGAGGTTGAATTTCTAAAATTGCTGAAATACTTGTTTAATTATTTTTTAGTAGATTTATTTTCTGGCTTTTCACACTCCTACCTAAAACTGCTGCTGAGATATGCCAAATGTTCTAAAATTTTCTGCTCCCCCTTTTAACCCCTTAGGAGGGGAATTTATAAAATCGCTGAAATGTGTTTAATTATTTTTTTAATAAATTTATTTTATGGCTTTTCACACTCCTACCTAAAACGGTTGCTGAGATATGGCCAGAAGTTATAAAACTTTTGAGCCCCTTAGGAGGGAATTTTCAAAAATCCTTTCTTAGTGTGTGCTTATGTTATAAGAAGTATTTTGTCCCAATTTTCATGCTTCTAGGTTCAGTAGTTAGGGCTGTGCTGTAGTTAGGGAAATTTTAAAAGTTTATTATGCTAACATTGTACTTTTTTTTTTTAAATGATTAAATAAAACTGAGGTTTTACCTTATCCATCATTTTGATAGAGGATTGTCATCTTAAGAGCAAAAAGGTGTTTTATTTACATAATTTAACTTACAAATAAATTGAAAAAAAATCATTGTCGCGTACCATTCATGTCACTTTTTTTTTGGTGCTTTACCACCCCCCCCCCCCCATTTTTTTTTTTTGTTATGCTTTAGTCACTTTTTCGACATGCTTTAGTCACTTTTTTGACATGTTTTAGTCACTTTTTTGTCATTTATTTTGGTTTTTTTATCACTTTTCTCACTTTTTTGGAAGCATTGTTGCACTTGCATGCCTGTAGTATAGATTATAGATAAGATAAAACCGAGGTTTGATCTTATCCAGCATTTTGGTAGAGGATTTTCATCTAAAAAGGAAAAAAGTGTTTTATTTAGATAATTTAAGAAAGTTATTGAAAATATATATGAAGGACATAAAAAGGTCACTTAAGTAAATTAAGAATTTGACTAAAATCTATAGTGTTATAAAATGGAAGCTAAAATAAATTTTAACTATACAAAACCTGTCTATTAAGTCATAAAGTTGTGTTTTAATTTCTTAAACAATGCTGTAAAGATTGTTTCTGATTTATTTCCATATTTGCTTAAAATTGTCCAGAATATGGGGCAAATTGCCACAATCTTTGATTTAACGAATGCCTTAATGAAAAGTTGTATTTGTATTTATTTATTTTATTACAATTATCAGAATATATATTTATTTCCAAGTTTGAGTTCTACAGCCCAGAACTTTAATTCTTTCAAATCCACTTTTTTTATTATTTTTGGCTCACAAAGAATAAACAACTTAATTTGACGGATCTAAAAGACAAATGAGGAACACTGGAATATACTAAAAAATTGTTTTTGTATAAATTTTATTGAATTTTCCTCATAGTTGAATATATATGGTTATAATCCTGCTTGGAAACCTAGATGTGCATTTATTATTTAATATGATTCTCCAAAATTCATTTTCTCCAACATTTTCTATTTGCAATTAATGTTAAGGACATTATGTAATGTGTGCTTATCATCGGATAATGTGGACTTCTGCGATAAAAAGAAAAATTGTCTGTGACAGTGATGAAAAGAAGTAAAATATTCCACCACCAAAAATGTGATAGTTTCAAAAGTTGCTAAAGGCTGTTCACCCGTAGTACCAATCAAAAAGTGTTGTAACAGTCCAAATTTTTGAATTTGTCGCAAAATTGGAAAATGGTGTTGGAAAAAGACCATTTGCTCAACTATTGCAAAGAAAAGTAAGAGATTAGCTAAAGTAAAAAAAGTGAAGTCAGTTTGTTTGCATTTTTTTTTTTTTTTGTCTTGAGTAATTTATTCTTTTGTATTATTAATTTGTCTATAACTTGCTTTTTCACTTATACTGTATTAAAGAAAAAGTTTAAAATGATTTAATTCAAAGGATTTTTTGCACCTTTGAGGTACTTACATTGTTTAATGTAGACTGTGGTTAGTGCAGACAAAAAGTGGTCTTGACCACGCTTATCAGAGTTCATTTTATTGATACCACACTCCATGTACCGAAATTAAGTTTGTTATTGCTAGCCACAAGAGCTTCCTGTTTCTTATAATATACTTATGTACTTCACAACTAGACCTTTGGTGTAAGGAAATCTACTTCAAAATTTATGTGCTTCTCAAAAAAAAAAAAAAAAAAAAAAAAAAAAAAAAGCAAACAAATCATCCCATTCAGTAACATCAACCATTTAAATTTTTGGGGTGATAAAAGAAGTTCTTGAGGTTGAAAGGTCAACTTTGACAAAACAATACTACACAGTTTTTTTGTTTGACACGATTTTATGCAGTAAAACTATGGCTGTTTTCGAATTTATTATTTTCACAACAATGGAGCAGTAAGGTAAGTAAAAATATGATCTAATAAAGAAAAATTCAAACATTGTTATATAAGAACTTTTTGTGACCGGAAAAAAACGACTTAAATCAATGATGATGCGAAAACGGAATATGTGCCTGCTTTACTATTGATTAGAATTTTTGATTTGGAATATTTGATTACATTGGTATTTTCTCTTTTTGTTAATTTTCTGTTGATTTAATAATTTTAAACATCAAATTTATTTCAGACTTGTGAGAGAATTCTTTTAGAAGTTTTTGTCCATCCAAAGAGCTATCATTTCCACAATAAAGTTAGCAAAAAGGTATTTATTATTCTTTTGAGTATTCTTCTTAAAATTACTTTTAAAGTCATTATTTTTATTACTTGTAAATTCATTATTTTTTGAGCATACAATTGTATTATGGATTATAAACTTGAAAAAATGTATGCATTTTGTATTTTGTTAATTTTTTTATTTTTCAAATTTATAAGTAACGGAGATGGCAATGATTTTTTTTTCTCTGTCTTAGAAAAATGTTTTATTTAAAAAATATTGCTTTAAAATCACTTTACAATGATCAAAGTATTTTGATTTACATTTTTTCTTGTGAATTTTCATCAGCTGATTGTCTTAAGTGAAGCCCGGTAACTCAGTGGTCAGCACATCGCAGTACCACACTAAAGTTCTGAGATTCGGCTCTAGATTTGGGCGAGGTTCGCTCAAACTTTCATCCTTTCAGGCAGGGTTCTCGCTGGCTATTGACCAACATTAGCGATTTGGCGAATAAGAAATAAAAAACAGTAGCCAAATGAAAAGAAATGTTAGCAAAATAGATTCGGCATGAAACCCTCAAAAATCTATCTTTAACCTTTTATTGTATCCCCATTTTTCAATAGCTTCTAAAATAACCAACTTTTTCGTAATTGCTTATAAATTAGAAATTCGACCATCCGCTACGGAAAGTATTAAAAATAAGTACATTCTAAATGTGTAAATGTTCCAGAACAATCTAAATAAAAATTAAAAACAGCTATCTTTGATTTACCGTTGTGAAAATAAACACTAAAAATTGCTATGAGATTTCGACTTTTAACCGATAGAAAAAAATTGACCTGCCAATGATGCTCTGCATACAACTAATAAAAAGTATGGTAAATGGCCAATTTCAACACTGCATTCAGCAAAAATTTCCTCTATTTGGCGCTTGATGCAAGTAATTTTTTTGTGTTTTTACCGACGATATGATAGATAGATCATATCGGTGATAGATAGTGATCTATGATAGATAGATCACTATCTATCTTTACTGTCTAACTGACAATAGAGAAATACCTTTCGTATAATCCTTTCTGTCTTTGGCTGTTGCTAAGCTGAATTGGTCTTGAGTCAGTATCTCTATAAATAAAGCAATGTAAGTGGCACGCGTGCGATTGAAAATGTAAAGCAAAATCAATCGTTCAGTAATGCAAATAATAATCTTGACTCTATTGGCACACTACACACAAACACACACACACACAAAAAAAAAAAAAAGAAAAAAGAATTAGCAGAAATTGAACATTCGCAATTTGGTGAGTTTGATTGTTCGTTTACTCGCCAAATGAAGCATTTTGGTGCAATGGCGAGTGGCAGCGAGAACACTGCTTTCAGGATTGATGAAATTAGTGCCAACTTTGTTTGAGAAATAAAAACTAGGGGTTTCGCATTAAGCTGATCAGTGGACTGGGACATACCCAATGTAGCACCCAGGGCTCAGGATCAAGAAAGCAGAGTTGGGCACTGCCGACCGTAGTACTTAATTGCAGAATTTAGCTTAGATTGGTCTAAGTTCATAATGTATGATATTTATTCAGAATTTAAAATAAATTCTATCTAACAAATTATTACTGTGATTGAGTAATTGTTTCTTTTTAATTATTAATGTTTGTTTAGATGTGTCAGTTTGTTCTTCCATTATAATTTGCTTAAAGTTATGAGTTATTAATCTCAAATAAATACATTAATTTATTTTAAATATTATTTATCCCACTTCCCTTTAATTAAAGATTAAAGAAAAGGAATTCATTTTGAAATTTATTGGTATTCAGCAGAAAAAAAAATCTAAAGTTTTTAGAGAAGCAAAGCCGTATAAGTGACAAAGAAATAATGACTGTGTATAATGTGCAAAACAAAACTTAAATTACAACGTTCAAAAATATTAAAACAAGTATAACAAATGTTTGTAAAATTAAAAAAATAATTTGTACGTTCTTCAATTTTCTAGCATCTTTATAATAGTGCATATACAATTTCTCTGTTTCTTTATGAGTTAAAAATTAAATGATATATGGTTTCTTTCATGTGTTTTCATTACGAATTTTAACCATGCTTACATTGCTTTTGTATGTTTTTTATTGTATTTCTTTTATCTAGGGGAGTGGGAATGGAGTAATTTTCTTTTTATGACCTGAAATCTGCAAACTTGCTAAACTTGTCTCATGCTGTGCAGATTTTGTGTCTTCTATTGTATTAAAAACATGGTTATAGATTATTTTTCTATTATCAGATTAAATTGTCAATCAATTTTTTTTTATTATTTTGAGTTTCAGGTTGAAGAATTTTGGGTTTGGATCATTTGTCTTTTGCTGATGACAAAAGTTTTGTGTCATGTTGTTAGTCAGCAAAGTTTTTTTAATCAGTTGCGGTTTTACTTTAAATAGGGTTTGCGAGTTTGATCAGGAATCTGCCGACTCCCACATAACTTTATAACAAAGATTTTAAGCTCTATTCCTTATTCCTTTAATACAAAAATTTTCTCATTGTAAATTAATCCTACCAAAAATTTTGGCATTAGTAATTTTAAATTACTAACAAAAATATTTAAAAAAATAATAACATTGAGTATATTTTATGAAATATTATACTATTGCATTTTGTTTGATTTTACTTACAAAAATACATTTATTTGTACTTTTAAAAGCAGGTTAGCATTTTGTTATTATTTAATAAGCTATCATCAAATAAACTTTCAACAATGTTTCCAAACTTATTAAAAATAAAGGCTGAATCCAACATCCCATCCCTGTCATCAAAATTAAATTTATAGGTGTAAAATAGGACTGACAACCTCTAATTGTGTTATTCTTGTGGATGGGCGGACAATCCTTTCTCTATTGTGGATAGTCTAGATTTTCTACTTTCTAAAGTGTATGCATTCTGGCTTTTTTATGACTATATCCCTGCTTATTAATGTTTTAGTGTTTTTTATTTCACAATTCTGTAGACTGTTACATAATCAGGGGGGAAAAATGTATATTTCTCATATTTCTTGTTGTTATTGTTGGATGTATACATATATATACCTGCATACAACTCCCAGATATTCCATTCTCATCACCTTATAATCTGTTAGTTTAACAAATCACTTGTCATTATTTTCTACGAGCCTAAGTCTTTATAAGTTTATACATCTGGTTCAAAGTCTAAAGTATAGCTTTAAAGTGCCTTTAGATATTTCCTACGTACAGTTTAATTAACTAGATATCTTTTCCTTTCCACCTGTTTTTCATCTCAAGCACCTGTTTACTTTGGACTTTCGGTATCGCATTTTTAGCTCGCATATAACGAAACCGTATCTGTTTTTCTACGACTTTCCATCCTAACGCTACGGCCTTGTCGTCATTCAATAATCTGAGGAAAGCTGATAGCCGATGACACAGGTCGTTGCCTGTCTATCATCTGCTGCGTTTCTCCCTCGTGACAGTCCAAAGCCGCCTCAAGACTGCAAGCCAAACACAAGGTTTTGTGTCATCACAATGTGGGGTTTACGTCAGCCGTGGAGAGCACAGGCGTTATTTAAAACGTATCAATTCTTTCCTCTATATTCCAACTTATTATCACAGCATACATAAAAAAAAAAAAAAAAAAAACTTATAGTTTAAAGACACTAATTAAGTGCTTTTTATTCAATTTCGATCACTCGCAACAATAATAATAATGATAACATAAAAACAATATTTATGAAATAATATCACTGTGTCAATCAAAATGTGCACATAATTAAAGTTATATCAAAGAAAAACGGTTGGTTAATGAAAAAAAAAATTCAAAGTATTAAATTTATTTTAGTCAACAGTTTTTATTATTTATTCTACTTTGAAATTTACAGCAATTTCAATTATCTATTTTCTATATATTCTAAAGCAAGGCTATATATAATAAATATATATAATAATAAATATATATAGAATAAATATATATAATAATAAATATATATATAGAATAAATATATATAAGCGAAATATTATATGTATAAGCAACATTTTATTATTGCAAGTGCTTGCCTGATGTAAGTAATTCGCGGTGTGAGGGAAGGGGGGAGGGGGTTGTTAGATTATTATATATATATTCATTGACAAACTTCAAATAAGAAAAAATTCGGAAAAGTTCGAATTTTGGAATCGCTGAAATCTGAAGGATTCAGGATTTTGGGCTTTGTACTATATATCATTAGAAAGCTAATGATTAAAATTTTATTATAGCAACTTAGTATTACATTGTTTTCAAAAGAAATTCTTTATACACGTTTTCCTCATAACGAGTCAAGTTAAAATCATTTATTGTAACCAATTGGGGGTATTTTTTTAGACATTTTATAACATAAGTAGATAAACAAATAAAAGTTTGCAAACAAATACTCCTGTCAACCAATCCATCATTTTTTCTACTATTATTCTACTAGTATTTTTTCATAAAGTTGTGACCATCTTTTTGTGATATTCTGGAAGCAGATGTGAATAGTTCCTGGTACGTAATTTATGCATGCATACAAGATGTATGAAGTTTAGCACTAGCCAATTCTGCATTTCACGAATAATTTCTATGGATAGATTGAAGGAGGGCTCAGAATGATGGTTGCTCCGGGGCCCTAGTTAGCCCTTAAATCACGTCCTGATTAGAAAAGTAAATTTATAATTATAAAACAATAATTTTATATATAGTTACTTATATTTTAATTAAACATTAAAAGTTAATTAAAAACACACAGAATTTTTGCGAAGTGGAATAGAAGGAGGGTCACCAACATCTGTTTTGCAGAAGGGCACCGACCTTTCCAAATCTTGTGAATAAATTGTTTACAGTCATTTCAAAAATAGAGAGATTCAAACACATTATTCCCATATCTGCAGTTTTCACGTATAATCATGCATTATGTAACAAATATTGTAAAATGAATTTTTATTATACATCCATAGCAATTTTGATGAAAGTTTCTAGTACATTTAAATTTTTAAGTATAAAATTATCAATACGTAAATTTTGTATTAAATTAAAGCTCAGTCAATTCTGCATACAAAATAATCAGAGTTATCTCTTCTAAAAAAAAAACGATCATTAAAAGTCACTCTAATGAGAAAAAACAGAACAAATTAGAAAGAGAGGAAGGTGTGACAAGTTAGAAATTACTTAATAATTAATCTTGTAACTAAGACTTTTGGCTGAAATTTTTTTTAGCATGATTAGTACCCAAGAAACTCAGTCTGACATAAGTTTCAGCTATCTGGTGCCAGTATTTCCGAGTAAATAAAGTTCAGAAGTTTTAATTGAAATTATTGAATAGCAAGAAAGGTAATGTTGCAAATATTACCAAATGTAAAATTTAAACTAATAATATTTATACTGTACTGTATACAAAATTTCTGCAGTTTTCGGTGGTAAACTTCTGAGTAATTTTAAAGTTTTTTTTACTAATTTGCTTAAATTAAAAGAACTAACTAAAATTTTCATTTGAAAACATAACAGTTGAGGTAGAAAGATATGTCACATAAGACATTCAAATTTTAAGTGAATCAGCCAAATAGCTTCCAAATTATAAGGCAAAATGTGCTGGTGCCAATAGAATTGTTTGGCAGATATTGAAATTAGATTATTTTGACATATTAATAAAGGACATAATTAAACAATGAAAACTTTATTAATTAATAACTTTTGAGATAATTCACTGTTTCGTATAATTCAAGCATCAATTTTTAAATAATTACGAGAGAAAGGGAATGATATAAGTCTCGACACGATTTAGTGATTTTTTCCACTTTAAATTACTACTGTATTTGAAATGAAACATAACTACAATAATATTGTTTTGTTTTGAGATATGGGATTATTGACAAAACAAATTAAAAATAAATGATATTGTGAACACAAAAAAGAGAACTAGTACTAATAATGCATAAATAGTTAATTTAAAAATAAAACTTACCTTGAAAAGAATATGTTCTTTGCTTCTGGGTAAATAACATGTGTATACGTTGTATTCTAATTCTAAACAGCCATATACAAAATACAAATGCTCCGCATTGGCACCAGCCTCA
This sequence comes from Maratus speciosus, assembly GCA_963932465.1. Classification (NCBI taxonomy): domain Eukaryota; kingdom Metazoa; phylum Arthropoda; class Arachnida; order Araneae; family Salticidae; genus Maratus; species Maratus speciosus. Next base: position 184,683,446 of record OZ010791.1, on the reverse strand, counting down.
GATCGTGACGTCACGTATAGGGGGGGGGGGGGGGGATGAAAGTGTGTCTGGCTCGATAGTCTTGAGAGGGCAATGCATCGGAGATCTTTCCAGATGGCAATGACATCTTGAGCGATTGGGATGGAGAGTGCGTAGTAGTTTAGTTTAGTGATCGGCGTGCAGTATTTATATTGTGAGCAGCCGCGTGTTCATCAGTTTCATTCGTTGTTTTTCATATGATGGCTGGCCATGAAATATCATCCCGTTATTGACTGCTTATGGTTTTTAAATGTTTTTCATAGAGGTGTTTATATATAATGTTTTTCCAAGTAAATATTTTTAAGTAAAGTCTTCACCTTTTTCATCAAGTTGCATTTGCCTAAGAATAGTGTTCTGCAATGCTACTATCAACAAAGACATGCTCATGGATATTTAAAAGATGATTTTTAAAGTGGTTTCATCTTTAGAATATTTCACAACATTTTTTACTCTAGCAACAAACGCTCTTGTCCTGTTTTCATTGGTAGTATCATACTTATTTTAATGTGTATTTCTTTGAAATTGCCTTTCCTCCTTTTTCATTTAGAATGAAGAAAGTTTTTGTTTTTCCAATTTCTATTTCTTACTTATAAGGTCATACATGTCATTAGGGTAGATGTTACAGGACTTCATTTTTTCAAGTGTTTGGGTATCGGCAGTTTTCCATGACGCAAGGTGTGTAATAGAATTGAATTTAATATCATTTGGAAATGAATTGCTTAGAGGAGGAAGGAGGGGGGAAGTCAATTTGGAACATTAAAGTTTCTATAATAGATTTATAAAGTTTAAAAGTTGTTTTATGTTGGATATGATATTAAAGTTTATTTAATAATTCATTGAGCATTGTTTTCTATGCCTGGATATAAATGAAAAGTTAATACCTTAATGTGTAATGTTTTTTCTTTTAGAAATTAATTTGAGTTATATAAAGTTAAAAGTAATTGATTTTTTTTTTTTTTTTTTAAGTGGATACATATTACAGTTTTTCTTAGCAGTTCTTTGGTGCTTCAGTCCTTGTTCAACTGTATATTGATATAGAGGTCATAAGATTCTTTTCAAACTATCTATGTAAGATCTGTTTGATGTTTATTTTGGAACTTCACGTGCTTGATAAATTGAAGTATCCATGTTGTTAAACTCTGGACTCATGTCACATACTTTCCTGGTTTTTTTTATTTTAAAGTTTCTAATCTCATTTACACTTGTTATTTTTGTTAAATAAAAGTTAGTTATTTTTAAATTTAGTTTGTTATCCTTTTACAAACATTGCACTTTCTTATTCAGCTATTTAAATTGATTTGAACTTTAAATAATTTTGTAATTCCGTATTAATAAGTTTGGGCAAAACTTCTCAGCATTATATGCTCCGATGGCTATCCATTTTAGATCTGCTGATTCAGCTTTTTCCGTAATTACATACAGTAATTACTTCAATTATCAATTTAGGAAAAAATATATATATATATATTAACTTATTACAGCCAAATTATATTCCTGATTCATTAGATTATGCATTTGCCTGTTTTATTATTATTATTATTATTATTATCGTCCTTACCAAATTCAGTTCTATTTCTTTAGTCTACAATTTTATTTGCTTTGGTAGATAAAAAATATATCCAATTTCTTTTTTTAAAAAAGAAGTATTTTTAATATTTTTTAGGTGCCAAACTACTACAAAGTAATCAAAAGACCAATGGATCTTTCAACAATACGCATGAAACTGTCTCCTGCTCACTTTGAGCATTATGTTGATGTAGAAGGTTTCTGTGATGATATGCGTCTTGTGTTTCAGAACTGTTTTATATTTAACACAGTAAGTTGTTAAGTTTTTATCTTGAATAATTACAAGCAAACATAATAATTTTTCTATTTTATTTATAAATAAATAAATGAAGAATCAGAGGAAGAGTAATACCAAAAATTTGAGTTTATGTATTTTCAATGCAGGAAATTGTTTCATAATTATAAGGATTTTATAGACATACAAATTCCAATTACAGCACATGTAAGAGCTGTAAATGTTAGGCCATAGCATAGCTATTATATATATATATATATACAGTCTAACCTCGTTATCCTGACACTCTCATGACCAGAAAAAAGTGTCGTCATAAGTGGAGTGTCGTGGTCAGGGCTGCAAAGTCGGTGGGAAAAATGGATGACTCTGACTCCGAGAATTTTAACAGATCCGACTCTAACGCAGACCTGCTTGTAAAATGGATGACTTTGATTCTTTTGCTCAAAAATGAGCCCAACTCTGCGTAAACAAAGTTGGAGAAAGATATATTTATAAAGAGCTGTATTTTTAATTAATTTTAGACAATTTGAAATTCCAATCTGTTCTTGCATTTTTAAGCAATAAAACATTAATATTAAACAAAATAAACACAAAAACAAAATTGAAAAGAATAAAAATCAGATTTCTGATGACTTACTTTTTTATTGTTACATGAGATATTGATGGATTAAGGTTTACTTTATCTTTAGATGTGCTTCGTATATTTCTTTTTTCAATATTATACAGTGAATTGTTATCAATATCTGTTATTTCAGAAATGGATGTTAGATAATTTGTGATCGTTTCAATGCAATGAATTCTTTGGTTTTAGTCGGAGGCTTGTTTTGTTACAGCTCTGTATTACTTTCATTCTCCGAGCCAGAAGGAATTTCTTTTCTTTTTCTGTTTTATCTCTTTTGCAATTTCAGAAATTGTTGTATCTGGTGATGTGGTGATATCCTTATCAGAATCAATGTACATCTGAATATTCTTTAAAATCTATTTTGTGATCTAACAATTCTTTAAACAATATTGGAAGAGGGATGTCCTCTTCTTAATTACCTTTTATACACTCGTGATCTGATGAACTTGGCTTATTTTCTATGAAACCAGAATGTTTGAAACAGTTATGAATTTCTCTTAGAAGATACCATCAACCGGACTTTTATGAATGTACTTTAGAGTTTAGAAGAGACGGTTTGAAGTCATGGCCTTCATCAATGATCATCTGTTCAATCGAGTTTAGACCTGGTACTTTAGTGTGTGCTCTACAATTATCTATTATGAAAGCTACTTTTCGATTCAGAGTGAAATTTTCTGTCCAGAGATTTTGAAATCTTTTCCCAAATTTCGAGTGACATCCACAATTTTCTGTTACTTTCAATAGTACACTGGCAAAGACTTCACATTTCGAAAGCAATGAAGTTTTTTGCTTTTCCCGATAACTAATGGCTTAAGCTTTTCAGAACCTGACATGTTTGCTCACAATAAAACAGTTACCCTTTTCTTACTCTTTTTACTTCCTGAGCAAATACTAGACTGAAAACACAAAGTCTTTTCCACTAAGAGTCCAAAACAGTGACCCATTTCATCTAAATCACAAACATCATCTGAAATGTAACATTCCAATATATCTTTCAACAAAGGACTTTCCAATCGCTGACTTGACTGTGGCTTATTGCCGCTGCTTCGCCACACATTTTCTTGAAAGTTTATTCTGCGCCTTGAATGTTTCGATCCACCCATTATTTGCCGAGAACTCCTGTGCATCCATTTCTCTCAATATTTCTACTGCTTTTTCTTTTCAAAGCACACCCTAAATTGCAACATAGCTGAACCATTTAAGAACTGCTTCTTGAACCTCTTCGTAGTTTGATTTTCGCATTTTCTTCCATTTAACTGCATCTTGAACATACAATGAATTTTCGAGCCTTTGTATTGAAGAAACTATAGTCACAAATGTCATTCTAAGAATTCCTTTTGTTTTCACAAATGCAGTCTTTGATAATCCAGACTTAGTAGTATTTTATCATTTTGAATTTTTCATCCAGCGTCCATGAACTTGCCATTTTGCTAATTTTGCCATTTTGCAAGTTTACTTGCCATTTTGCTGTAAACAGTTTTAAACACTACAAATACAGTGTGGAAATGAAATGTTTTACAGTTCGAATACACATCTGCGTATGCACCACAGGAACAAGTTCAGCGACACCTGCTCTTTTTCCTCTCTCACATTCCCTAGATGAGTAAGGCTGCATACAGATGCGTATTTTACCTACTTCTCCAGTTTTCTTGGAAAATCTTTTATTCTGCACAGTTCTGTGGTTTATTCACAAAAGAATGAGGGGAATCAACAATGGGTCAAGTAATAAGGAGCTCGACTCTACTTGAAGGAAGGTTCCTCTTTTGCAGGACATCAGTCCCTTTCCTGCTAAAGTTGTTAAAAATCAAAAACATCGCGTGGCCACAAAAAACAATGCCGACACTGATAACAGTTAGGAGGATGGTGCATTCGCAGCCTAAGCATTGCACTCTCAGTGTGAAACACAGTGGGTGAGTAATCATGGGGGGAGATAGAGAACGTACAAGTAGGGGGGAAAAAGTCTCCCCTTCACTGACTTAAGTAGGTCATTCAGAGTGCGTGGGTCTGTTTATTCAGATAAAAGATTGCGATAAAGTTTCCCTTTCATCTGAATGGCTATTTTAGACACTTTTGTGAAAAGTTTGGCTAACACATTTCTTACTGCTTAATTTTTGTGCTTGTAAGATGGAATATGAAAAATGGACAATTTTCCTAAACCCTCGGGATATCTGGAATTGAAAATTATTCAACGATGTAAAATCCAGAGTTTATGTACATTAAAATCATATACAAAAAATCGGGACTTTGAAAAACTGACATGATAAGCGGAGTGATGTGAAAACCGGGTGTCGGGATAACGAGGTCAGACTGTTTTTTACATAAATTCATTTTTAGGTAATAAAAGAAAAGTTTTTTACTTCTGATTTATTATGCATACTTTATTTGTGCACATTTTTGTTTGACATTCAAAATTTATTTTTCTCTGACTTTTATTCAACTTATGATGTTCCAAAATTTGACTGACAAATTAAGATTAGAGATAGAAGGCATCAAGAGGATGAAAAATTACCATAGGTCATGGGGTCACAAACCACTTTTTTAGTCACAAATGCAGGATGTTTCATCCTAACTGAACATGGGTTGGCGGTAATAATTTTGATGAAAATAAAAACAATACTGTGAAAATGCTACAATATGCACCTTGTCTTTTGTGAAATGTTATAACATCACGAAAAGTTCCTGAAAAACAGAGTGCTCAAGCAATCGATGATACCGTATGGGCTAGTACTTGCAGTCCAAAATATGGAGCGTCAAGTGCATATTACTGGTGCGTATAATGGAAACTTCTACCACTTTTTTTTAAATATATTATCACATTTACAACAAAGGTGAGAAAGTCGATTTTATTATATTTCTATTATTTTATAACTTCAGTTTTCTTAAAGTTATTACCATCAACCCAAATTGAGTTAGGGTAGAACACCCTGTATTTTTGGTTAAATACGTGGTTTGCGACCCCATGTTCTATGGTAATTTTACATCCTCTTGATGCCTTCTATCACCATTCCCAATTTGTCGGTTGAATTTTGGAACACCCTGTATATATCTTCATCTAACTTTTTAGACAAAATTTAAACTCATTTCCCATCAGCGAATTTCACTCTAATCTTCAGGGTAAGCTTTGGTCTTCGTCAATTTTATGTTTCAATAAAAAATATCACGACAAGCCTTTTAACACTGTGAGGCATTGAATCAGAAACTATGAAAATTAACTTAATGTTGAATTCAGGTGTTATCTCACCAATTCTGGTTGTGCATGGCAACCTTCCTTTTCTTGTTGTGGCTTGTGAGCCTATTTGTCAGTATATAGGTGCTGCTCATGCTGTTATGATGTGCGTTTGTTGTTGTCCAATTTCTTAGTATCTTTTGTTCTATTAAAAAGTATGCTCCAGATGATTATTTTGTAATCAATTCTTAATTGAAGAATTCTATTAAAATATCAAAAGGTTATGGCCTCGAGCAATGTTTCTGTTGCGAAAAATGCACATTTATGTGATTTCTAAGCCATCAAAATGCATTGCGCCATTTTTTCGTCTTGACATTTTTTTTTTTCTTGTGTTGTGTACTCTGAATTGAAAGTAAAAAATAGCGCCTATGGATTTTAAGTTCATGATTGAAAAGTTAGAATTGGCAAAAGATTGGACCAGATGGAAAATGACTATGTCATTATCACTGAAAACACATGAGTTTTTGCATCATGTGACTAGAGACAAGACTTTGCCTGCCACTTTAGAAGAAAAGAAAACGAAGTTTGAAATGGCCGTAATTGCTGTTCCATTCATTCAAATACATCACTTTGTTTTAAAATGGGAGAGTCTATAATTATTATGGTAGCTGGAAGTAGGAGTAGCAGTGCCTTGGATTGAACACGTGTCGAGAAAAATATTTAACTGCCGTTGTCACTTTTTTACTATGTCAGTTTGTTCACATATGTCACTTTCATTTTAAAACGGCAGTTAAATATTTTTCTCTACATAAGTTCAATCGAAGGCACTGCTACTTCTACTTCTAGCTACCATAATAACACTGTGCAACAATAGTTTTGTCCCAGAACTAAAATTAGTTGATTCTAGATCAGTTTTTTTTTTTTTTTCTGCCACTGATTTTGAATATGCTTTCCGTTTTTCTCTAGGTGGTCCAGTTTTTGAGAAATTTGCATGTATAAGTGTATTCAAATTTTAGATACAATATGTGTCACGGTTTGCATATTCTTAACATTTATCTGTCAGTTATTAAGCCTAATTTGCATATTTTTCAATGGTGTAATGTTTACATTACTATCAACTTTAAAGTAGTTGCCACAGAATTGGCATAATGTTTTTCTAGACTAGATTTTTATGCTTATTCCAAATCTGCAATCTGTTTTTTTTTTTTTTATATCACATCTATGTTTTGAGTAAAATGAATTTCTACTTTTGCACAGCATTAACACAAGTTTGATATAAGATGCTTTTTAGGGTGTGTGTACCTCATTGTCAAGTGGTTGGGCAGTGTCAGATTCCTATCAGGAACATAAACAACAATTTATATAATCAGAAAAAGAAAAAAAAAAAAAAATTGAAAAAAGTAGCATAAAAAGCAATTTCTGGCTTTTTTGACCAAAAAATAAAATTTCACTTTTTTCAAAAATGAGACGTGATAGAAGAGAAGAAAACAGATACCAGATTTGAAATCAGTGTGAAAAACTGGTTTAGAAACATATTAGTGTACTTGTGTAGCAGAAATACTTGAACGTCAAGAAACATTATTAGAAAAACATGAAAAATATGCAAATTAGACACACTATTGCATGGTCACATGTCAGTATAATCTCACAAGGAGAGGGCCAACCTTGGTAATCTCAGATTTTGATTATTTTAATATATGTTGTAGGGTAGAGAATCTTTAGTCTCAGGTTCAAGGTTCAACAGATTTTATACAACGCTCCTTAGTTCTTCAGAAACCAGGGGGGGGGGGGGGGGGGTCTAATATTAGTGTGACGAAGTTAATAATTAAAGAGGGATGCCGTGAATAAGATAAATTGAGTTGCAGTAAAAATAAAAGGAATAGTCTTACTTAAATGACAACAGTAGACACATTGAAGAGACAGCAGTTATAAAAATCTTCTTTATTCGTTGATTCACCTTGAGAGGTGGAAGGTAATTAGGAGAAGTAGGTCACTGTACCCATCAGAAGAACGTTCCACGTAGAATTATTAAAACTTGGAAGTAATTCCATGATAAAGATGAATACTGGTTAAAATCATTTTTTTTAAGAAGGTCTTGATAATAAAAAGTCCGAAATCAAATATGCGTTAAATTAAAAAAAGCCAGAGACCGAAGATAAACTTTTAGATATCGCGATACAGCTATTGAAGAACATCGCTCTTTGAATTTAGGCGCTAAGGCCCGAAATTCAAAAAAGACAAATCACGTTGTCAAAAATAATACATACTTTCGTAAATATTAAAATCTGTTAAAAAAACCTGGCTGCATTGATATATATACTACATAAAAGGGGTCCACAAAACTACTTCCAGAAATGATTTAAATCTATTTGTTAAATTAAATTTACGTATGAATTGTAGAACAAATGACAGCACGGAAAAAACGAAACTACTGTCAAAAGGCAAGAGGAGACACCCCTCCAATATGACGCGGTCGACGTCACGCTTTTTCTAAAAATAGAACAGAGGAAGAGGGGGAAAATCTGAAATCAAAGGTTCTGTTACATGCGGTAAAAAGGAAAGAAAAAAAGCGATTTGAACGATGTTTTGCGTTGAAAATAAATAGTTTAAAACATGAGATAATAATGCTGCATTACAATTTAAAAAAATAAATAATAAATGTGATTACTACATCACATTACCCCCATTTGCCGAACAAAATTTTGGATGACCAAAAGGTGAAAAAGGTAAATCTTGAAAGAGCTTTTTCACCAAAGGGAAAACAAAATTTTAAAAGCCAAGGAGCAAAAAAAAAAAAAAATAATGTAGAATAAACTTTAAGTTAAAATTTAAAAGTCATAATAAAAATTTTAAGTGCATGTGCACATTTAGGGAACGTACATGTACAGTGACCTAAAGAGAAAGAAAAAGAATATACATCAAGTAGTACATTCAAATTTCAATAGTATACATAACATGATAGTATACAACAGAGGTTCCCAAAGTGTGCTCCGCGGAGCCCTTGGGGCTCCGCGTGAACTTTCCAGGGGCTCCGCCGCGCTTTAGGAAAAAAAATGAAAATTTGAACGAATTTTTGTTTTTTCAAAAATGGAAACAGATTCTTTTGTTACAAAAGTATTTATAAATGGATGATAACTATCTTCAACTATCTGAACTCTTAATTAACTAAATTTTATTTTCTTCAAAATATTTCCGGTGCAATTATTAATTTTATGCTCTGTTTTTACGTTTTCCGATCAAAAAATGCAATAAATAGAGAAACAAACGTATATTTACTGTAAGAAAGCCAAAAATTGTATTCTGAAGGATATTTTGGATATTTGAATTTCTCAACTCCTCTTCTCCGTGTGATTTGATGAAATGTTTGTTATCCAATGACTCCACGTTTCATGCCGACTACGTCATCATTCCGAAAGGAATTAGTCTGATTTGAACGGTAAACCGCCTGATTTTTTTTAATATGAAGGGCAAAGTAATCTATGCATGCTTCAAAAGGAAGTATCACAGCACTTGTTAAAACAAATATAGGTATACAGTATATAATAAACTGCGCCTACATCCAGGACATAGGTGCAGACTTCACGGGTGTGAAATGGACAGTAAGATATATTTCTACAATTACTTTAAATTTTTCCTTTTGTCCTGTTTAATCACTGTGCTTAATTACGACATAAATAATGTTCTATAATTAGTGATAGAAGTTTGTCTTGTTATACACTGTCGCCTCCGTTAAGTCGGTGCTTACCTGATATTTACCGAGTAGCTTGAATTTGCGAAGATCATATAATTGCAAAGACTCTTGATAAGTCTCATAATATTGATATTGTCAGGAATTTGCTTTATGAAAATGTTGTTAATTTAGAGTCAATATTTCCTTATCAAATTGATTTTTTTTTAATTAACTCTATAACAGGTGACGTAAAAGAACACAAGAGCATCTTCAGATATACAAAATTTGCACTATAATTGAATGAATCTATTGACGTCACTGGATTAGCAGTTTTGTTAGTATTTTTCAGTTACGTATACTAATATGCCGTTCAGACCAGGGAAGTTAAGATTTTAAACCGACTACTTTGAAACGGGCAACCGGAACTTAAATTGATTTTTCCATTATTACGGTGCTTGAGAACATGATTTAAATTAAGCTCCTTACTAACGGCAATTTGAAAGAGGTTTCACAAAGCTATCAATATCATACTTTTTGTAGATCGCGACAAACCAATGCGCTAAGCAACGAAATATTTTTTGATCAATACATAGGAAAACACATATGAACATGAACAGGGTTGCAAAAAACCCGGGTTTTTTATAAAAAAAACCCCAACCCGGCTGGGTTTTATTGGGTTTTTTCGGGTTTTATTGGGCTTTTGGGGTTTTTTCGGGTTTTATTGGGTTTTTTGTTTTTTTTAAGAAGTGAGGGCAGTGGGAGTCCCTTATTTTTTTAAAAGTATATGTATTAAATCAAGAAATCTTATTATATTTTTATTGATTAACTTAATATACAAATAATTTGAAATGAAAACTTAATATACAAGTAATTTGAATTGAAATAACACAAATAAACAGTGTAAAAGTCTGTAAAAAAGCTTTTACTTGTGACATCATATAATATATATAATAACCACACATCACATATTTAAGAGTTACTTTAATAGATTACTTTGTATCTGTATGCCCCACTAAAAATACATTTTTGAAACAAATCTTTTATTATTTATTAATCAAATAATGCTTAATAATATTTTCAAGATATCTATGTTTCACTGTATAGAACAGTTTATTCTTTGAACATAGCTGTTTCTGAAAATATTTAAATTACAAATGATTTCAATTATCTACATAAAGGATTGTAATTATTTAATTTGAATATTTTGAAATGAAGTTATAATACTTATATAATATCCAACAATGTTTATTTTTATCAACAAACATGCATCTGTATGTAATAGGAAATGATACTAAAAAAACCCAGGTTTAAGCAAACGAAAACCGGTTTAAAGGTATATATAAATATTATACAGACATACATACAATAAATACAGTAAACCCAACTGGAGTGAAAAATTAGCCAGAGCCAGGAATCTAACCCGGGACCACAGTATACAAGACTGAATGCAGGCATTATTTATGTGTGTATCTGTGTTTTAATATATATTGTAGTATATGTGTTTTATTATTAAAACTGGTTTGTTTGCAAAAAGTCCTTTTTCGGGGGGCAACCCTAGCCAAAAGTGAATAAGTCAAATTTGTATCCAGTTGGGAACTTATGAAGTTGCATATTGTTAAATCATAAAGACCTTGTCATTTTTTATCTATGCGGAAATGTTATGATTAGCTATGTATATTGATTTTATTTTTTATTTTTCATAATATTAACAGGCTTTTAGAAGACAATCACATTTCCTTTTTACTTTCACATTTGGATTTGGCAGTACACCCAAAATATGTTTTAATAGGATAGTGTAACTCTTTAAACACAAAGGTTTAAATAAACTAATATAAAAGTTACTGAATATTAAATAATAATATCATGGATTTTAAAAAACCCAATAAAACCCGCTTTGATGTGGGTTTTATTGGGTTTTTTAGAGTGGGTTTTACCCCAAAAAATCCACCCGGGTTTTTTTGGGTAGGTGGGTTTTTTGCAACCCTGAACATGAATGCACTGATGATGCGAAAGCAATGATGGGTCACAATGCCACTGCAAAAGTTAAAGAGATGATAAAGCACCGTAGCACTATCTGTACTTTCTTTAAAGATACATGCTATCCCCTGGAAAATGTCTTCTGAATTTATGAAAAGGTTAAATGCTGCCATTAAAATAGTAAACTGTATAAAATCACGAACTCTTAAAAGCAAACTTTTTAAGCTTATGTATGAAATTATTGGATGCTGGCATCCGCCCCTCCTACTAACATACGGAAGTAAGATGGTATTGTCTATGAAGAGCGTTTATACAATTGTTGTAATTGCAGAGGTGATATTAGAAGAACCATAACTCTAAACTGGCAAAGCTAATGAAGATTGAGAATTCTAGTTACGTATTTTCCCGATATTTTAGTAAAATGAAATAAATATATCTATCATTGCAATGAAAATCTGTCACAATTTCTGTTTCATTTGCCGAACGTCTTCATTAAGACGAAACGTGTATTGGTCGGATTCTGAGCCAAACGATGATATCGATTACGTCCCTCTTGTTAAAAAGGAATGCAAAGAACACCAGGTAACAAAAAGTATACAAATAAAATTTCGAAGCCAATTCCGAAAGTGAAAGTACCTTTATTAAAAAAATCTGCGACCGAAATCGAAAAAGTAAAAAATACCCATATTAGAGATTGACCTCAGCTATCCTATGCAAAAAAAAAGGTTTAAAAATATTCAAATTTAAACGAGAAATTCGAAAACAACCTGCCCATAGGTTTAACATTACCGATCGGGCGTTTTCAAGTAAGTGAAGAATCCCCTTGGTCGTTTATGCGCTATTGTTTGTCACTCTTATAATGTAAAATTTATTGTAAGGCAAATGTTAAGATTTCTTGAGTATTGATGTTTTTTAAGTTTGTAAACGTTTGACAATTCCATCTATTGATGATTATTAAAAATATATCCAGTATTACAGTAAAAGTTTCAAAATATAATTTTATTTCTGGGGCAATGCACAATTGTTCAGATTACTATTCATTCTCTTTTCCTGTGCTCAGTAGCAATGCACCTAAAAAATCATTACCTTGTAACATAGGTTACGGTAAGCTTCAGGGGCTCCGCCATAGAAATTCATTCAAAAAAGGGCTCCGCCAATCAAAAAGTTTGGGAACCACTGGTATACAATATTAATATCAAGCCCCATTGCAATGACAGGCAAAGAAAGGCGCCTTCCTGTGTGAAATGATCTCTATAAATTAAAATATTATCCTTTATAACATTTTAAAATTAATAGCCAAAAGAGACCACAAAAAAAAAAATTTGAATTCAATAAGATAAAAAATAAGGTACACTTATGAATCAAAATTTATAAAGTTGCAAAAGTAAAGCAACATAAAGTCCGAAGTACCCTCTCTAAATATTCTGACTGCCTAGGAAAATAAATCATAAATTGAAACATTCGAAATGAAAAATCATTTCTACTAATCAATTTTCTCATAATATTGAAACATTCAAAATGAACAAGTCATTTCTACTAATCAAATTCCTCATAAATATTGAAACATTCAAAATGAGCAAGTCATTTCTACTAATCAATCTTCTCATAAATATTGAAACATTCAAAATGAACAAGTCATTTCTACTAATCAATTTTCTGCATATTTATAAAAATAAATTGCACTGAGAAAGTCGAGAATATTAACAACCTAGGACTTGAATTTCATTAATCATAATAGTTAAAAAAATTGTCATAATCAGGAAAAAATTTTAAATTACTAAACAAGTGTACCATAAAAATATTTAGTTTAATTCCTTCAATAGTTTAATAATAAAATTTAAATTTCTATGCTTGTAAAGAAAAATTATATTAAATTAACTTTAAACAATTGAAATTAAATTAAAGAGCTACAAAAATTTAAAAAATATTGTAGAGTAAACAGACAATCCTTCATGATACCATGGCCAGTGGACACATTCAGTAACTCTGTAAATACATTTATACAAAACACAAAAATACAGCAGACTCCAATGCGCATAAGAGACCTCTGAGATCTTGTGCAAGAGATAATCAAATAATCAGCATAGAAAAAGAGAAAAAAAAATAGTGTATTTTACAGATGTAAAGAAGCTCTTGGTATAAACCACAAATGGTTGTATATGAATAGTACTGTGAACTATTCAAACACTTCTATTTTGTTGAAAAAAAGGCACAGTTAGCACAACAACACATCACCAATTATGAATATTTAGCAGAATATGGTGAATAAATATACTTTGAAGGAAAAATCGGTAGACACTGCTGGCAAAAAGAAGACAATCCATGGTGGTACATTTAGAAGTAACACTTCACTTAAGGGTGATATAAACACATACACCATGATGAGTAGAGGACAAGATCAGGTAGACAAAATTTGTAGTCAAGAAGCACTTTTTAAAAAATATATATAATTTCTTAGAGAATTGTTGAAGATTCACTGATGAACACTTCAAAAAAAAGATGCGCTGGTAAATATTTTCTCTAAGAATTTTGTGCTTTTCTTCATATAAAAGGTGCAAATAAAAATTTTCTTCATTTAAAAAAATATATCTTCATGATCAATTTAAAATAATTTTCTTGCATAAAATTGGAAAAGTGGCATATGGCAGATTAAAAAATTTTGAAGCAATTGGGTTATGAAATAAGGAAAAGGCACTATACTAATAATTGACATATAAAAATCTTCAGAAATAAGCAAATAAACAAACATTCTTGAGCTTAAACATTTTCTGTAATTCAAATAACAGTAAATTTTATAAATAGTTGTGGAATATGGTATGATGTAGAAGTCAAACACTTCCAATGCGAGGGTGAAACTTTGCCGCTTACCCCTACGTAAGGATGAAAATTTTCCGCTCACAAGTAAACGTTGACTGGGAAATTCTATTGTTTATGAAAAAATAATATGTATTGATTTAGCTTCAAAACCAACTTCAAAAACACACTGGAGAAGATCAGAGATAAATGGATTTTTTACTACATAAATCACTGATAATTCACCAGGAACATCAAAGCCGAAAATGGAGCACAAATCTTTATTGGTTGCTGTAAATGAGGAACAGATTTTTTTTTTTTTTCTCTGCAGGTATGTATTATAATATTTTCAGTACTTTCAGAACAACATTTCCACACACCAGAGAAGCGTTTCAAAAAAATGGATTAATAACAACACTCTTGAAGGCAACTTCAGTAGGTAAGTAAATGTGAATAAGAAAGATGAGTAAATCTATTGTCATATTTGAACATGTAGAATAAATTTTATCAAACTATTTCAGTTATGAGGATGGTACAGGAGAATGAATTTTTTAATTTCTTTTTTAAGCAAATAAAAAAGTCATTAAATTTTGATGAAACCACATAATTCTGGAAAATTGAAGCACTGAGAGTAACGATGAGAACAGTTTGTAGAAAGCAAACAGAGTTCTTGAAATTTAAATTAGTAAAAGAACACTGCACTCACCAAACACCAAAATCGATATTAGCAGTCAAATCGTGCACTAAATGACAAAAATATCTTGAGAACAAAAGTGGAAGGTGGTACAAGAACACGTTATATATATATTTTTTTATGAAAAGTTATTGAAGGTATTTTTGGAATAAAAATTATAAATTGATACATTTAAAAGCAGAGAAGACTTAAAAAAAATTATGCAGGATATATTTTAGAGCTACGAATTTCATGAAGAACTTCAGCTCCTTTGCAAGTAATAGATAAGAACAACTTCAGTAAAATAATTTTAACTTCAATAATTATCACAGATTCCAAGGGGAAAAAAATAATTTTCTTCAATAAATATCTTAATTTTCATAATATATCTTCAAATTTATTTAATATTTTATTTCAATATATTAGTGCCATAAAATCAAATTTAAAAAACCCAATATGAGAATGAGAATAGAAAAACCATAGCCTCTTGTTAAATAAATTTGTTCTTAAAATGAGAGAACAATTGTTGGAATTCATTTCAGAATTTCAAAATTCATTAAAGATTTTCTATGATAAATATATTTTAATGCACCATAAGAATAAATAAATTAGAGAATAAATAAATAAATTTCTTGATTTTTAAAATAATATTTCATTTTCAATAATTTAAAAACAGCAATAATTTTGTCAAGACATATCTCAAAATGAAAACCAGTAACGGATTTTTTTTTTTTAAATTATACTATGCTCAAAAATTTAAAATCATGGAATAAGTATTGCAAATAAAACTTGAGAACAAAAATTTTCATTACGATGTTTGATCGATCTTCAGCCGTTAAAACAGCAAAATGTTCCATCTGAGAACAGCAGAATATTACAATTTTCTTAAAATTCCATATTAAAAAATAATAATTTTTAAAACAATTTGTTTGAATTTACGTCAGTATTTTTCTATAAAAGTAACAAATCTGCAAAATTTTATGCAAAAGAAAATTCAGTTAGGAATAATTTTCAGGAACAAAATTTCTTCTAAGATTGAAAAAGATTACGTTTTCTTTTTGTAAGAACAGAACTACTGCAAAAAAGAATAACAGCAATTATAATGCTAAAACATTTTCAAAATTTCATTAAAAAGAGCAATTCTTCTATTTGAGAACAAAAATTTTTTTTAAAAAGAATGCATCAATCGTCAAAAATACAGCAAAAAAAAAAAAAAAAAAAAAAAAAAATACAGTCATTAAGTTATTATTTAAGGCATTGCGTTGTAATCAAAAAGCAACAACACCGAAATGTTCTTTTTTGTCACGGAAACCAAATGTGACGAAGTTAAATATATTGATGGGAGATGCCGTGAATAAGATAAATTGAGTTGCAGTAAAAATAAAAGGAATAGTCTTACTTAAATGACAACAGTAGACACATTGAAGAGACAGCAGTTATAAAAATCTTCTTTATTCGTTGATTCACTTTGAGAGGTGGAAGGTAATTAGGAGAAGTAGGTCACTGTACCCATCAGAAGAACGTTCCACGTAGAACTATTAAAACTTGGAAGTAATTCCATGATAAAGATGAATACTGGTTAAAATCATTTTTTTAAAGAAGGTCTTGATAATAAAAAGTCCGAAATCAAATATGCGTTAAATTTAAAAAAGCCAGAGACCGAAGATAAACTTTTAGATATCGCGATACAGCTATTGAAGAACATCGCTCTTTGAATTTAGGCGCTAAGGCCCGAAATTCAAAAAAGACAAATCACGTTGTCAAAAATAATACATACTTTCGTAAATCTTAAAATCTGTTTAAAAAAACTGGCTGCATTGATATATATACTACATAAAAGGGGTCCACAAAACTACTTCCAGAAATGATTTAAATCTATTTGTTAAATTAAATTTACGTATGAATTGTAGAACGAATGACAGCACGGAAAAAACGAAACTACTGTCAAAAGGCAAGAGGAGACACCCCTCCAATATGACGCGGTCGACGTCACGCTTTTTCTAAAAATAGAACAGAGGAAGAGGGGGAAATCTGAAATCAAAGGTTCTGTTACATGCGGTAAAAAGGAAAGAAAAAAAGCGATTTGAATGATGTTTTGCGTTGAAAATAAATAGTTTAAAACATGAGATAATAATGCTGCATTACAATTTAAAAAAATAAATAATAAATGTGATTACTACATCACAATTAGTACACAACTTAAATACTTACTTTTAACAAAAAGGCAGGTTGGACGTAGCTCAGTTGGTGTGGCGTTTTCTGGCTGATCCGCGAGCCCAGGCTCGATACCCAAACGCACTGTATTTGTCTTTCTCATTTTTTGTTTTATAAATGTACTTGTAATTATAATTTAATAATCTCAATTAAAAATTTTAATATCTTACATTAATTATAATGTTAACAAAATTAAATTTAAATTTATCATTTTTTATTTTGAACTATTATTTCTCATCCTTTAAAGAGATTTAAAAAGAAATTGGATCTATTACTGAATAATAAAAATTCCAAAATCGTTACAAATCTGTTGTGGCACCATCTAATTATGATAAAATAAAACATATTCAAATAAAATAAAAATAAAAGCAGAAAGAAGATAAAGGGGAAAACAAAATATTTGAAAATGCAACCATACGCATTACAAATTTAAAAATCTTTAATATGCAAAAAATCCGTTGAAATTTAATTCTGATGCTAATTTTAAATATAATTATGCTTGTTACTTTAAAAACAGAGCTATAGTATCATCGTATTGACTTCCCTTCTTAAAACAATGCATAAATGATGTTTCTTTAAAATCACGAATTGATACAATTGTTCAATATCATTGCATTGATAAAGAATATATGAAATACATTTTAAAAGTGATTTTTATAAAATTAACAGTTTTATGATGTTTTATGCAACTATTTAGTTAAAAGTAAAAAATTAAATAGGTTAAAATTATAATTGATATACAATATTATAAATTTTAATTGACAATGAGATTATTAAGTTATAATTACAACTATATTTATAAAACAAAAAATAAGAAAACAAATTTAGCGCTTTCGGGCATCGAACCTCAGCCTGCGGATCAGCCAGCAAACGCCGTATCAACTGAGCTACGCCCAACCTATCCTTTTCGTTACAAAGTAAGTATTTAAGTTGTATATTAATATTAGAGACCCTCCCCCCACCCCCCCCAAGCGTTTCTCAAGAACTAATGAGCGTTGCATAAAATCCGTTGAACCTGAGACTAAGGGTTCTCTACTCTACAACATATATTAAAATTATCAAAATCTGTGATTAATAAGGGTGGCCCTCTCCTTGTCAGAAACAACGTTGTGAAGTAAACTAGACAGTAATCATAACATGAAACAAAAAAGCCAGCCTTATATTTATTGCTTTTTACCTTAAATTTGCACATAATCGTTTAAAATTTATTAAATTTGCATAAATCGAAATATGCAGCAAGAGTTCAAATTTGTTGACTAGTGTAATTATAGATTCTCCTATTCAAATGAAATGACATATTTAAAGGAATGGAATAGCAATTAATACAAACATTCCCTGACAATGGCCATGTAATTGCAGGCCGAAAGTACTAGGAAATTTAAATAAAATGTATATTTTTAACTTGTAGTATCTATATTATTATTATCTTTGTTCCCTTTTTAATAAAACGGTGAGCTTTTTAAAGTTCATATTGTGTATTTGTGATTGAATCAAAGTGGAATATTGCATTTCGTCTCATGATTTTATTTTCTTGTTTTATCATTATAGAATTGTAAGATCATGCTGTTACTATGTACTATTACTGCTATAAGAGTAGAATAAAACACATGATTTCCATTCAAGGGTTAAGCATGCTATTAAAAAAGAAAGTAATAAATATCAAAAAATAAACCTGCAGTTCTCTGTCTTATCCACTTTTTCTTCCTAAGAGAACTTAAAGGTGCACTTCACTGATACAGGTTTTCATCTTACTAATCTCAAAATCCCTCGTTAACTTACGGGAAAATTTCATTAAATCAGGCATGTCAAACTTGTTTACCGCCACGGGCCAAAGTAAGCATTATAAACAAAGATGCAGGCCACATAAAACAGTTAAATAATATTATTACCATTACCCTGAATAAATTTGTGGTACAAAACACAGGTTAAAGAAATATTCACTCAGAGTTTCAATCTTATTATTATTTATAGTTTATTTTATCTTATTTTTCGAAAATTTACTTTACATCTACCAAATCTACAATATTTAATTGCATTTTCTAAATTGTATTTATTTTAAAGATTGATAATAAAATAAAGTATTAGTTTTGACATAAAACATTAAAAAATTATTGGTAAAAAACTGTAAAAAATTTATGAATCTTTAAATTGTCAAACTCGAAATCCTGTTCTTAGCTACATTCCGATTGGTCATCTTTATATACACAATTTCTTGGAACTAAAATTTAAAATTGAGTTATATCTATGTCTACATCAGTGTTGCCAGATGAGTGATTTTTAGAAAAAATTCAGAATGCTACCAACCATTCGGAAGAAAACTATTCCTGTTATTGGATTATGGAATAGATAATAAAAATATTACTGATAAAAAATAATGGCAGCATTTTTAATAATTAAAAAAAAAAAAAAAAACCACTCATCAGGCAACACTGATATACATGTCTGTCCGATGTTTGCCATCTCTAAGACCATGATTGATGCAAGTGTGTTTGTCTAAAGTGTATTTTCAGCAGGTATGTTTGAACAACTGATTTTTTTAAACACAGGTAAAATATGAATGGCTTGGCGAATCACAGACAATTTGTCTGCAGGCCACATGTTAGGTATGCCTGCATTAGATGATTACTCTACCTAATATAATTATTAAATATAATTTTCAACATCAGAAAATAAACATCAGATACTGGTGTAATGCCTTTTTTTAAAAAAAATATCTCTTTCAGTTTTAAGTATTTTAAAAACCCCGTAGGCTTTGATCTTTCTACTTGCAGAAAAATTTTAAATTTTATTGTGTTTTAAAAATACTTTAAATTTAAGGGAATAATTTTTAAAAATGCATTGGATACCTATATTTTAATGGTGAAAACAACATTTCAATAACTATATTTGGTAATGAGTATTAACCACCAAATTAAATTATCCCATAGGTTAACATGGGACTTTGTGATCAGAGAGGACTGGTGAAGCTGCCCCTTTTAACAAATTTTTGACAGTGTCATTTATTTCTGCCATTCAGCAATTTTTTTTATGATAATTTTGTTTGTCAATTGAAAATAAAATCCTTTGCTTTTAGGTGTACATATATTTCCCCCTTCATCTGAAGAATCATTGCAATATTATTAACTTTATAATTTTGTCATTCTGTTCTCGCTAGTTTGATTGAAGTAATAAATAAACATTGCATATTTCAATTAATATTTGAAGGTTATCTGAATTATGTTTTTCCATTTCAGCAAGGTTCAGATGTGTACAATGATGGTAAAGAAGTACAATCATTTTTTGACAAGCTTTTAAGACGATATTTTCCTGAATTAGAATTAGACGAACAAGCTGAAGATGATGATGAAGACGACTGATGAATTGTGAAAACACACTTGTATATATTTTTTGAATTTTCTTCCAATAAATATGTACATGTGATTAACTCTTTTGCATAGGCAAATGTTTTGAAAGTATGTAAGTGTAATGTGCAATACTCGGTGTCTGAAATGCTAATAATTATCATTTAAATTATTACTTTCTTAAAAGCATTTCATATTATGAACAAAAAATATTTTTCAGGAATATTTAAAAAAATTTTTTTTTATTTATTATCATTTGGATTGCTAATTTTGTCTTTAGAAACATTTTTAACATAGAAAATGTCATAAACGTTTGTCAGAAATGAAATTCAGAGTTTTCTTTTTCCTTTTAAGAAAAAGAAATCATTATCATAAAATTCTGTAAAAATGGTCATATGTCACTCATCATTTGCAAATGTGTGATGATTTTGGTTATATATATATATTAATTTCTGATTTCATTTTTCCTTTTTTTTTTTTTTTTTTTTTTTTCAGAACCTTGACCATCATAGTAAAATGCTCTCCAAAGCAATTGAAGAATCTCATTTATGTGTTTGTAACAAATCTAGTCAACTTATATGTGTGTTTTTAGATGAGGTGACCCGATTTTATGAACAAAAACTAGAATGTAAAGCAGAAATGTTGGTCCCCTTTTCTCCACAGTTGCCAATATAAAATATCTACCACCTTGCTCCCACCAAAAAATAAATAAATGAAATAATTATATATATATATACATTTTTTTTTGGGGGGGGGGGGGTGGGGGGTGAATAGAGACTAAATTCAAACTGTTTTACACTTTTATTTTTGTACTTTTCTGCCAAGTGTATTTCTTTTAAACAGGAGTTTTTCAACAGTTTGTAAATAGGTAAATGGAAATTAGTTTGAAAAAATTTGAATGTTAGTATTTTATTTATTTGTGTTTGTTGAATTTGTAGGAAGTATGATAATTTAGGGGTTTTGTTAAAAACTGAGACACTTAAAAGAAAATCTCAGGACACTAGGGCTGACCTGCAAGGACATTTGGTCACCTTATTTTTAGATGAATTCTGCTAAAATAATCATACTTTTAAAAACTTTATTTTATAATTGTTTTGACCTGTGAAACAGGAAAAAAGACATGCAATTTTAGTCAGACTTGTAAAAGGCTGTTGCATTCATTATTTTGTGATATCAAAGTACCTTTATTATCTTTTGTTTTTAGTCAAGATTTAATTTATTGTGTACAATTTTCATTGGATTATACCGCTAAAATAATTTTGCTGCTTTCTACTTTGTTGCTTATTTTTATTTCCATTTTTTAAAATAGTTAAAAAAAAAAATAAATGCTTTACAAAATGAAAAAAAGAAATTGCTAATTATTAAAATATTAAGTAAATGCATCTGTACTGATGCATTTCTTATTATCTTCATAATTAAATGTGCCAAATATTGTTTCATGAAAAATCTAATTGTATAAAAAAATATTCTTTGATATGTTAGAATAAATTATTATAAAGGTGAACTAATTGCATTTTAAGTTGCATATTGGCTGTATTATTGAATTATGATTTTTTTAATACTGTGCCTAATCTGTTATCTTTTTTCATATTTGAAATGTTGCATAAAATCTTATAAAGAGAGGAAAGATAAATATACAACTATGCATGTATTAGTAGTATATTAACTGTATAAGTAAAATTGTTCAAAGCATGCAATTTGCATGTGTTTCAGAAAAAATAAATAGCTATGCAATATAATGTTGTCAATGAATAGTGCTTGTTATGAATATTTGAAATAACATAAAATATTTTATTACCATTTTTGATTTAGTTGCCTTATTTTTTTTTTCTTTCCCTCTAGCAGTCTTATTTTTATAAAATCATATCAAATTCTTTAATATTGATCCATTCATATATGTAATTATAATTTTGTAGTCAGTAGAATAAACTGAAACAAATGAAACTTTTCCTTGGCAATCACCTTTTTAAAATGAGTTTCAATTAGGGTTGTGCTTAGTGTTGCCACTTGTCCGGATTTTTAACCCTCCGTCTACCAGACGGGTCCATTGGACCCGACAGGTACATACAAAATATTCATTCAAACCAGAAATTTCTTTAAAATAAACTAAGTATATAAACCAGACAAAAATAAGGTAAATAAATAAGTTAAATAGTTTTAAATAAAAATTCTGGTGTAGAACGTTTTATTAAAACTTGAATAAAATTCCCGGTAGATCTAGGGTAAAAGGTCCAAAGACATGCCCCGTGTAAACCCTGCATGTGATGTCAAAAGTCCGGATTTTTCATAATATATAAATGTTTTTCATTTTCGCCATAGTATTCATTTGTTTGGGGGATCTTAAAAAAATATAAAATCTAAGAATAAGTATGAAAGTAAAAAGAGTGTTATTATTATTATTTTTTTTTTTTTCCAGAACACTCTTTTCCAAGCATTCAATAATCATCTTGAGAATCATACCTAATTTTTTGCAATTCATGCTTTTCCCTTAAGATTTCACTGGTCACCCCCAAAATCACTTTTTTTTTTACTTGGTAGAAAACACAAGCAAGTGAATTTATTTATTAAATATAGGGTAGGGATAGGGGAGTACACAGTGAGACATGGTACAGAGTGAGACAGCAGCCATTTTGACATATAATAACTTTTTCTCTTAGCTGGAACACACACTGAACCACCTCATCTTATGCAACACGTGGATATAGTTTCAGCACTTCGGTTACTCGTCCAACAAAATAGTAAGTAATTATTTATTTTACAGGGGTTAAAGTTACATAAACGTCCATTTTAGAGTTTATTTCTTTCATTATAGCATATATTTACTTAACCAAACCTAGTTACATATAATGATAGACTATGTCAACAAAACAACACGAGCATTCAAAGCTGTGAAGTTGATGATGAAACAGATATGGCATCCATTTTGTTACAACGTAATGAAAGTACACAGTGAGACACACAGTTGTGGTACACAGTGAGACGTGCCTCATTGTGTATCTACTATGCTGTTCTGATATAAAAAAAAAGTTATTTATTAATAAAAAAATATTTTTTTTTCTCTCTTTCTGTCTGTGTGTGTGTGTGTGTGTGGGGGGGGGGGGGGGGCGATGGCTAGTGAAATCTACTAAACGTAAGAGGCTGAAAATTTGCATGAAGGTAGCCCAATGTCTGCCATTGTTCACCCGAGGCTCATATTTTTAACATTTTTTAAATCTAGAAATATTAATTAGAATTCATAAACTGCAGAAAATTATTGACAGAGTGTAGAAATTTATGATGTGTGAAAGTATATACATTGTCTCACTGTGTACCACAAGTGGTACACAGTGAGACAATTTTCGATACTCTGTTATTCTGCTTCTGTGCTTTTATAAATAACTTTTTTAAAACCATTTATACATTAATATGTAGCGTATTTGTGTAGTTTAAAGATGTAGCAAATTTTTTTTTTCAAAAGAATAAAAATCTTTGCCATTCGTTAGGTAATAATAATTTTCGTCTCACTGTGTACTACCCTCCCCTATAATTTTTGCTCTGTTTCTTTTTTTATATAAGGCAACAGGAAAGAAAAAATGAAACATTATTTAAACCATCTTTTTAGGATTTCTAAAATGATTTCTCAGTGTATAATCATAAATTAATTAATATTAAACTATTAATTGATAAAAGTATATTTTTTAAAATGTTACACTCTTCATTTTTTATTTATAATTTGTTTGTACATTTTATCTTTTAAAAGGATTTATTGTTGCAGTTTCTCAGCCATTTGGCATATTTTGGCGAGCATGTATTGGCGTGTTATTAAATCCATTGTTGTTTAAACTCGTATGCTAGTGTATGAGTTACAGAGAATATTAGGTGTTTTATCACCTGGTGGACTAACAAAAAAATGCTTTAAAATTAATGTAATGATTTATAATGAAGTTTTAAAAATGTTAAAATGTTGTATTGCCATCGAAAACACGCCTGTGAATGTAATATTTTAAATTCTAGTATATCAGGAACTGGGTTAAAAATCTATTACAAAATTCTATCTTTAAATACAAAAAACAGGCTTAGTCAAATAAAAGAGTATAAAAATAAATAAGAATCTTAAATTTACAAATACTTCATAGGTTTCGGGGTAGAATTTGTCTAGGTCTTTCAATAAAATTATATTAATGATTTTAAAGAGCAGAAAGACGAATAAATCAAATTAAATTTTGAATAAATTAAAATTTTGTGATAAAAAGTTATCACAAATTTTCATTTTACCCGCTCAAAAATATGGATTTTCTTTAAGACAATTACATTTCTTTTTCATTCCTGAATGTATAAATTTTCTTGTATTGTTTCATAAATTCAAAAAAAAATCATACAGGAAATTATATAAGTTTTGTTCGTTTTTAAAGTAAGAAACACAAGTGTGATTTTTTGGGCTCTTAATATAATGATAATTTCATTACTTCTTGATATTCGTTAATGTTATGGGAATACTTAGGAATCGCCCTTTTGTGTTTTAACTGTAATCAAGATATAGTAAAATGTATTGACTCTTCATATGTCTCTGACTGTTTTAACTATCATGTCTTATAGTCAAAATATACTTTACTGATTCATTCTGAATGCCAGATGATAAAAATTGTCTTAGTAAAATAGACTATAAAAATATAGTTATTTTGAGACTTTCCAAAACATAGAACAAAGGATTAAAATTAGTCTGAGCATATTAAGCTGAAGTATCTTGAGTAGAGGATCATTTTTTGTAGTTTTTGAAAGAAACAAATTTAGAATTTACATTAATGATTTAAATTTTTATACTCTAAATTTGCTGCTTATTCATTCTTAATATAAATAGATAAAGATTAAGTGTATTGTGCACTTTCATAATTTTTTTTTTTGCCAAATGTACACAAGTATATATTTTTGCATAAATGGAAAGTGGAATTCGGTGTCTTTCTATTTATTTTTAAAGAATTCCTCGTTTCTAAGTTGAACTTGTGCAAATCGGGATAATTTAAGTGTTCTGTTAAAAAGTAAGAACATTGAAAAGATTTGATCCCACCAGGATTATTCCAGGAAAACAGGAGCATTTGTTGTGTTACAGGACTGCCATTTGCTACAAAAATGCTACTGAAAGTAACTATTTTCAGCATCAGGTGACTATGGCTACTATTTTAGCCCCAAACCCTTCAAAAGTTACTATTTCAGAGGTAAATCAGAAAAAATGAGACATTTTTTTAATTCTAGCTACTATTTTTGTAGAAAACATATTTTTCTTCAATCCCAGAGCTATCAATCTTTTTTTTTTCCTTCTTTAACCCTGATTTTGCATTTCAGTATCATTTCCATTCAATTTAAAAAATCTATAAGAAATTCTATTTGAATAAAATATATTATTCTTTTAAATCTAAATATAGCACAAAGATGCTAGCTGTTCTGAATTCGGCAGGAAACCAAAGCCTTTTGCTTGGCTGCAATCCATATGCTTTACAGTGGGCTGATTTTTAGTTGGTCTGAAAACTTTTTTAACTTTAACCATTGACCTACCATTATTTGGCATATTATGATTTTCTCTGTCCAATCTTTCTCCATCCACAACATAAATATTGGTATTCATGTAATAGTTACTTTATTAAGACCTTAACCGAAGATAAAGAAAACCAACAATAGTTCAAACATATCAGCCTTATTTTATAATTTTTATAGGTAATTTTATACAGTAAATATATTTTTTAATTTATTTGTATGGAGATGTGAAATTCATGGTAAAATTCATTATTGAATTTATTGGTGTTAAAAATATTGTATTACTAACAGGACCTGATCAAACCTAGATGCAGACTACAGACTAATGGTCTGATGTTCTTTCAGAGTCCTCTCCCTGTACCATCACAAAAAGTAAAATATTTTTCATTGCCTTACAATATATGTAAGAACTTATAAATATGTATTTATACAAATGTATATATCATTTGCGTTAAACCTCATTTTGCTTAAAAGTTTCAACTTAAAAATAAAATAAAATAAATGAACTAAATTTGAGGTTTACAAAAACCAGACAGCTAAGAACCATTATCCCATTGACTCATGCT
This sequence comes from Maratus speciosus, assembly GCA_963932465.1. NCBI lineage: Eukaryota > Metazoa > Arthropoda > Arachnida > Araneae > Salticidae > Maratus > Maratus speciosus. Next base: position 184,657,097 of record OZ010791.1, on the reverse strand, counting down.
GTTATCAGGCTTTGATTACTAAAGGAAAATCATGCTGTCTAGTACAATTTTTCAATTTAATAACAAATTTAAAATGTTCAGAATAACAATTTAGAATAATGTGTTTTTTTTTCCTTACTTATTTAGATGGTTTTATTTAGCCCATAGTAGTGTCCCCCCCCCCCCCCCCCAAAAAAAAAAGAAGAAAAAATCACATTTTTATGCCAAGTTTGATAATTTATTTTACATAAATTACTTGTGAAAAATAGATCAGTTATTCAGACAAATGCTGTGGAAATCTGTTCTTTATCAAATGCATCTTTTTCGGATAAAACTATTGTTTATAGATAGATTTCCTGGTTTAGTTTATTTTATGAAATGGAAAAGTTGTAGCTAATAATTTGCAATAAAAGTTTTGTGTTTTCAGTAACAAAACCTCACAATAATGCCCAAGTGAAAGTATATATTCAATTTGGAAAACCGAACTGCATTCTGATCATGTCAGACGATAATTTAGGACATTTTTTATTTTGAAATATAATTAATGTGCGATAAAAATACTCAAAGTTGTAAATTTGTGTGGTGAAATAAACTGCGGAATAAGATGTGAATTTCCATGAAACACATTTGTTTATTGTTTTTATGGAAAGTATTTCCCTTTTTAAAAAAAGTAAGCATGCAACTATTTTGGCTACTATTTTTGTACAGATGCTACTGTTTTTTTCGTCATGGGCTTCTAAAGCAACTATTTTCAATGACCATAGGCAGTGGCACACCTGTGTTACCAATCTTACGTTTATTGCAAAGTATGTGCATTATATTTATACTCTTGTTATGTCCACCTGAAACAAACTTCCATCTTTAAATTACTGCTTCTTATCAACAATATTTATTTCATAGACTAGCATGTGATTGCTTTTGAAAAGTTTCACTTTATTATTACTGTATGTGTTTAACTGTGCTTTTTTTTTTTTTAAATACTTTTTTAAGAATTTTAATATCTTTCAAGTGTATGTCTTGTGCAACTAACAGTAGTATTTTTGATATATTTAGAATAAAAAATCAAGTACATTTTTATAAAGTTTTGGAAATATGACTTTTGAAAATGTAAACATTTTCTGCAATTCTTGCTTGTATGGATCTGTTTCTTGTGTATCACAATTGTACCTGTTATATTATTGTATTAAATAGTAATTATGGTGGTGCCTGTTAAAAATTTACATATCTTCCTATAATATGGGATCAGTTTAATAGTTTATATTGTCACCATGATTATCAGTTTAAATGATAATTGAAAGTCTTGAATAAATAAATTTGAAATATGTAAGAAGTTTTATGCTTCAAAATAAAAATATATTTTACTCTCAAAATTAAAGAAATTTTGGTGTTAGATACACCAAAAGTTTGTAGCTGTTATGGCTGTCAATCCATAGCTGGCAAAATTTTTTATAAAATTAAATTTTTCTAGTTGCTTTAATATTACAAATAACTGTGTTTACTCCTGCCTTTTTTATCCCGTTCCCAACAAGGATTTCTCTCTTCCAAATTCTCAAAAATATGTACACTGGTCATCAAAATTAAAGGATAATGAAAAAAAAAATTGCCCATTAAGTTAATGTTGCAACCAATGCCCAATCCTGGAATTATTTATGTTAATTAAATACAGTTGAACACAAAATTGCACTTCAGTGCATACAGTGTGATCAGTTTTCATTAGTTATGGCTCAAAGGCATCATTTAAGTGAAGGTCAAAAGTGGCGAATAATTGGTAGAATCAAGGAAGGTCAAACACAAATGGAGGTCACTGAAGATTTGAATATCCCTCAAAGTGTCATATTAAGAGCTTGGAGATTCTTTTTAAGCACTGGATCTGTTGAATAACAGCCTGGTCAAGGGCGACCAAGAGCAAAAACTGCATCCAAAGACAGTTTACTGGCATTGTCGGCTTGAAGAAACTGCGAAGTGACTACAAGAGATTTAGTTTCAGACCTTCAGGCTGCCACAGGAACTTGAATTAACCATTCTACTGCTGTGCGAAGGCTTAACGTTCATGGACTGTATGCGAGAAAACCAATAGTTGGTGTCCCACTCACTCCAGCTTCCAAAGAAGCTCTTTTAAACTGGTGCCGTCGTCATGTTCAATGGACCCAAGAAGACTAGGCCCAAGTATTATTTACTAACATGCCCAGATATAATCGGAACACTGATTCTAGGCATGTTTTGATCTGGAGAGAGGAAGGAACACGCAACTTGCCTTCCCTTGTATATATATGTATTATATGTATTTTATCTTGTTTCCGAGACCGCAGTTTAAGGGTTTGAAGGGGGGGGGGGGCTGAATCATGACAAATAGCTGCACCAAGCTGAATATATATCAAGGATGTTCTGTAATCACTCGGAGATATGGGGATGAGGTTTAAGAACCCTAAGTTAGACTATTTAAGGGTACTGTTTGCCCAGAATTTTGATAATGGATGACAATGCTCGGCCATATCGAGCATATGTGGTGCCAGATTAGTTACAAACAGAAGATTTCCTCGCAGGAATTGGCCACCTTACTCACCCGAGTTGAATCAATTGAGCATGTGTGGGAGCCTTAGGGCACCAACTTTCAGGGTGCCAAATTCCTCCCTGGGCTTTCCAGGAGCTGAAAAGTGCACTTTTAGAAGAGTGACGTGCAATTTCACAAGACTTGATCAATACTTTGTCTATGAAATCAAGGTGTGAGGTATGCATATCTGTCCGAGGTGACCATACACCATATTAAAGAAAATGCTTTTCCACAAGAGGTGACTTAATTTTTCGATCATTTTCAAATTATCATAAATTTGGTTTTAATTTCATTATTTTGAGAATAATCAAATGCTTTTGTGCAAATTTCTATTAATAATTTTTCATTAAGTAACAGTTACATTTTATTTCTGTCATTATCCTTTGATTTTGATGACCAGTGTATATAAACTTTTGTTTGTTTTTGTTGTTGTTTTCTACTGCGTTGTTTTTTTACTCTCTTGGTTCAAGACAAATACAAAAATTTGTAGGTATAGATAGCTACATTCATTATATATCACTCCTATTTTTTTATATTTGTTCTAAAGCAAGAGGGCAGCTTTATATATAAAAAAAATAAATAAAACATATGTCCCCAATTATCTCTGTTTACCCTATATTATAAATACGAGCTAGAGTTAAATAATTGTTATATTCGTTCCTAAATTCTCTTTTGATATTCTAAAAAAATAAATATTTTTATTTTTTATTAATTAAGATTAGTCTTTATAAATTTCTAGTATAGATTTTTGTTAATGTTTGTTTTAGATCATTATTAATTATTATATTGTTATGCCTGTAGTAAATAATAAGTCAGCAAAGTTACCAAATAATTTGTAAAACAAGGACTGTATTATTCCTCAGTGTAGGAACAAAGAAAGGGGTATGTAACTTCTCATTTACCATTAGTACAATATCTGTAAATACTGTATTTCTAATTACACCTGTTCTAAATCTTTAAAGATCCTAGCAACATGGTACCTGATAATATCCACACCCTGCCTTAGATGATATTGCTAGTTCTACAAAAAGTTTGAGAATTTCATAAAGTTTTGCAATACTCCTTTGTGTATTTTGATTTTTGAAAGGTGTCTTGTTACCTATATATAACTTTAGGGATTTCCCATCATTTACAGTGCAAAAACAAATATTTTATATGCTAGTAACTAAAATTTGTTTATTCTTTACTTAGCAACATGAAACTTTTTTACACTCTTGTCAGCCATGATTCATATTAATACAACTATACAGTATATAGACAATTGGAGCTTTTCAATTTTTTTCATAGATAAATATATTTTTGATCTTGTCAGCATTTTTAACTTTCACCTAGTACATCTATGCAATAATATTTAAGTATCTATGCAATTTTTAAATTTTTTTCAAAAAGGCAGTCATAGTGAAAGAATATGTCAAAAACAGCCTTTCGTGGCAAAGCGCATATTCCTTCACTGGCAGAACAAAGAAGCTGATTCAATGTTTAAAGCTTCATAGGATTAATGCACATAAAAAATGAATAAATGTATAAATTTCATAAATATGAAAGTTTAATACAATATGTGCCACAGATTATTATTTTTTTATTCTTCAAACATGTGCAATACAGGCACTTTCTTTTGTAGAAGTGACAATGCACTCAGCATATTATGTGTATTTTCACTTGTAAAAGTTCCAAATTTCTCAAGCTGCATCAGAATGATATAGTTTTTAACCAATTTTTCATTCTTTATGTTTTACAATCAGCACCTGAATTTGTGATTTCTTAATTGAGATTCATAAAGTATGTTAAATTTACAGAAATGGCCATAATTTTGAATTTGAAGAGGACAAACTATAGTAATTATGGAAGGCTTCAAGACTTGGAGGCTATATATTTGGAACATTTGAACTAGAAATCGTTGCACAATGTCTTAATGATGATTTGAAGCTCTTATCTTGCAGTCTTGAATATAATGTTTCTATAAGGATGCATGTATATATCAGCTGCTGAGATCATAATAGTATAAGTCTGAAATTTATCATCAGTGAAAATTTTATTTAAAGTTATACTTGTTTTACAAACTTAAATTACGTGGTATGAAATGGTACCAGCAAATGTTAAATAATGTGTAAATTAAGCATAGATCATGATCATTAATAAATTGATGCTCAGTGCAAATTGACATGTAACCTCACTCTCAAACAGCTTTTTCCCCTCCCTCTTCTATGGCATATTTTGCAATTTTGTGGCAAAGAGTTGGGATAGGCTTTCATTGCATATGAAAACAGATTCGTTTAATGACAATTTGATGGTCTTAATTTGATATTTTAAAGTTTAACCACTATGATTCTCAGAAAGACCTATGCTGAATGAATGCTAAACAAAATACTTGTGAATCCATATAATTAATAGTTTAGCTAATGTTTGTTTTGCCTTCATTTAGTGAGTAGATGACTACAAATATTTGTCATTTTGTTTCCATCACCTTTAACATAAACAAGGTAAGTCTGTTAAATTTTATTGCAATACCTTTATTTCTGTTAAAGTTGTTAAAAGAACAAAAATCATGTTTATTTTGGAGTGGAGCACCTTATATTTTTAACAGAATATGAGTGGATTGCATTCCTAGATTCTGTAGCAACAATTGTTTATTTAGTCCTCTTATTTTTTCAGTAGAATTTAAAGCAAACCTGTGTATCATTTTGAATATATTCAGCTTATGAAAGTATGAAAGTAAAAAAAACAAAATGATTCAAACTTAAAAATGACAAAATAACATTTAAAAAATTCAAACAATAATTTAAAATGTTTACAGCAGTTTGTGTCAATCTAAGTCCATAAAGCTCCATATATTGTATTTTCATTTCATATTTAAATAAACCACATAGTTTCCATTTTCTTAAACTTTAAACTTTTGCTTGGTTTCGATTTTTTTGCCCTTCATGTCCTATATATATTTGTGAGTGAAATTCATAACATTTATCTCATGTGTACAAAATATCCATATTATTCTTACCTGGTGAGATGGAATGACAGATATTATTGTGTTATGTGTTCTTACTCTAGAAATATCTGTAAGTTTCATGTATATATTGTATAGTAGCTTTTTCAGAAGTTTTTTGTGATGATAAATGTGAGTTTAGTTACTAAAGATTAAATATAATATTTAGTAACAGAATACATTTTTATCATATCATTATGCATTTAATAACAACAAAATAATGTTGTGGTTTTTCTAAAATGTACTTAATGTGGGATAAAATATATCTCTTAATATTTTCCCCAGTTCTGATTTATGTTGTTGTAGATAGGATGTAGAATTTTTTTTTAACCTATTTATTAGATTTTTTTTCTTTGTAGCATGTACAAATGTAATTGTAAACTTGTTATATTCATACAACTGTTTATTATACTATTATTACAGTGAAACTTCTATTTAACGAAGTCTCATCATTACATCTAAATACTTCGGTATGAAGAAAATTCGTTGAATAGAAATCATCTTAAAATTCATGAAATTTGTATTATAAAATACACGTAACTTGGAAATATTGGGAAAATGTATTTTAATTCGGGCAGTAAATTTTTTTATGCAATGTAGCCATATGAGAAAAATTTAATTAGAATAATGTCTAAAAAAACACATAATAAAGAGAGGTAAACAAAAACTCAAGCGTAGGGTACCTTTTCTCTTTTTTCACAGTATTGCAGATCCTTAACTTTAAAACAGTCTGTAATATTATTTTCTACAGGTTTCTTATAAAAAAAATACACTGTTCATTAAAATTTTTGTGTATCTGAACAATTCATCTGTAACATTTTCGTGAAACTGGAATTACCTTCTTATTGTATGGAAGACTCCCCCACCCCCCTGTCAGCACCAGACTGTCTGTATGAGAGAGTGGCGATAGCAAGTGTTCATCTTAGTGTGAAAAAAATGTTTTATTTAGTACCAAGAATGATTAAAGCGATAAATAATTTCATTTTCATGCAATCTGCAGAAGTAAATTCATACATCCATCGCAACAGAAACCTCTTTGTTTGAATGCTATACACACATGAAAGCGGAATAAATTTCGTTATATGGAATATATTTTTCACAATGTGGAGACTTATTTACATGTTAATGGTGTCCAAAGTCAAGATTCAGCCGAAAATTTCGTTAAATAGAGACTTTGTTAAAGGGTAGTTCCACTGTATTTTCTTTCTTCGTATTGGTTATTTGTCTTTAAACTTTTCATGTTTTTAAGCACTAGGGCAGGGACGGCGAACCTATGGCACGTGAAAGAATAATTATGGCACGGGGTTGCTTGTGGCTCTAAATCAATATACAGTGATATTGCACAAAATACACAAACTTAGATGACCTCATCTTGTCAAAACTGGATAAATTGGTAATTTCACAATTTTAATTGCGGCTATTTAAAATACCGTAAATGACCACATTAGTAAAAGTACCAATGGTAAAATTATGCAACTCAGAAATTAATTTCAGAACTATTTAAAGAAACTGGCATTTGACCTGTTAATAATTTTTCTATCTAAGTCCGGAAGGCCATTGTTTTCGCAAATGAATAATACAATAAATCAAATAAAAAGCAATTGTGAGATAAATCCAGTCCAGTTTGCATTCTGTTGAAATTAACTGAAGATTGACATTGACCTGATATTAATTATTTTTTCCCTAAGATGCAACAATACAATTATTCACATAATTCTTTTAAATAATTTCTAAAATATAATTTTTTTTAAGATTATTGCAGTGTAATACTCATTTAAAAAAAAATCTTAATAAATGATTTTTATTCATGATTTTTCAATCCACTAAATTTGTTTATTAGTTGCCACGTCAAGGTCATGTAAAATACTTTTTGGGAAAAAAATGTCATCCAGCTATAAAAAGGTTCTCCAGCCCTGCACTAGGGGATCTAAAAGTCACAAAGGAAAAAAAAAATTAGTAATTCAAAAAGTATAGACAGTTGCATAATGCAGTTTCCCCCAAAATGTTCAGAAAGACATGGAATTAAAAAAAAAACATTTTATTGCCAGAATAATTACTAGGGATCGACCAAAATTCGTTTTCGGCCCAAAATCCGAGTTTTGCCAAAAATTCGTTTTCCGCGAAAATGCTGCTGAAAATTGGGCTGGACTATCTATATTCCAAAAATCTTGTTGCTTCCTTTTGAAATTTTCAACATTACTCACTGATTTGAGCTGTATCGGCTCAAATGAGACACTCTTTATTGATTGCTATGAACGTCACTGTTTATAATTATCAGTCACAACTGACTCAAGACATGCATCCACATTATAAAGCAATCAATGCATATAAGTCTAAACTTTGAAGACACTTTTCACATGCTCGTTAAAAACTGCAGACTTAACAGTAATAGAAATGTTTTTAGTTTGAAACCGCGGAAGTGTTAAGAATATTCTTTGAGAAAGTTCTAGTATAACAGATGATCATTTACAAAAATCATTATAAAAGTTAAATTGCGGTATGCATACCTAAAACATTTTTTAATTAGATGAAATTCGTATAATTAGAAAATCATTCTGTGTCGTTGATGAATTAATTATATTTTATTTTATATGAAAATAAAAAGTTTCGGTCAGAGGCACATTGAGCAAACTTGGACTACACATATAATTAATTAATAATTATGTATAATTAACAAACACATATAACTAATTAATAATTATGTATGTTTATGTGTGTATTAATTACTTTTTTAAAAAATTTTGACGTTTTTGTTTTTGGCCAAAAATAGGAAGATTACTAAAATTCGGTTTTGGTTTCTGTTTCGGTCTTAACCTGTTTTGGTCAATCCTTAATAATTACATTTGTCAACAGAAAGTGGTGTTTCAGTTGTGTCAGCAGTTTGTGCAATGGTACAGCATAATTGACATTACCACTAGGATTACAATTGTTTTACTGGAGGATGTAATTAGTGAAAATAGCTGTCAGACATGGCAAGATACTCTGCAGAGCATTAAAAATAATTTCCGCTTTAATTCCAGTTACATGATAGCTTCAATAACGGCAGGCAGCAAGTTTGGGACCACTGTGTTTATTAGGACAGTGCTGACTGCCAATGAAAAATGCAGCTATTCTGGCGCATTTTTTTTTTTTTTTCTGTGAAAAATTACAAATTTTTCTGTATATTTTTGTAAAAACAAGACCAGTTTTCAACTAAAATGTTGCTAAAAGTGGCTATTTACAGCATCAGGGGACTGTGGCTACTATTTTAGCCGAAAACCCTCCTAATCTAACTTATTTTGGGGAAGTGCGTGTGTGTGTGTGGGGGGGGGTAAGAAATAGGAGGCTTTTTTTTTTTTTTTTTTTTTAAACAGAAAATACTTTTCATCAATCCCAAAGCTGCTATCTCTTTGTCTCTCTCTCTCTCTTTTCAATCTGAATGATGTAGTACGAATGTGCTAGTTATTCAAATTTAGAAGGAAAACTACTAATTTTTGTCTAGACTTTCACTATATGCTTTACAGTGTATTTTTCTTGTTTTTAAAGGTTTTTAACCACTGTATGAATCATATATGATTCATGCTAGATTTTTTTTTATGCGCATATATGAAACATATTTGCTTCTTGCCTTGTACCACACAGCATTAATATGTTTAATACCGGAAATTTAAATTAATAAGCAATCTGAAATAAATGCTTCTAAGAAATAAGGTACATTTTATTAAAGGAAATTTCTGCTTAATGGGCATCTGAAACAGAAAACTTGAAAATTACTATGGCATTTAGCACAGCTCGGGAATCTTAAAAAAAATTTAATATTATGTTGGTCAATGTGCTAACCTTTGCCAACGATCCGCTGCTGACTGTCATGTCATGATTTGCTGTGTTCAATCTTTCTCCATTGACCATGTTGACATCCATGTCATAGTTACTTCATTAAAGCTTTAAAACTTTGAATATGTCAGTTTTATTCTGTAATTTTTATAGCAATTTTTATATGGCAAATATTTTTCTTTTAAATTTATTTATATGATAATTTGAATTAGGTGTTAAATTCATTATTGAATTTCTTAAATTTGCTGAAGTTCAAAATATTGTATTACAACCAGGGCCTGATCAAGCCAAAGTGGAGACTGAAAGCCTGGTGTTCTTTAGAACCCTCACAACCATCACAAAAAATAAACATTTTTTGATGCTTTAATATATGAGGACGTGAGTTTCAAAACTCGCCTTATCCAAAAAATGAAATTTTGGGAAATCGCGAAAAACCTGTAACTGCGACCCCGTGCATCGAATACCTCCAATTTTTTGTATACTTATAGCTAGTTGCTCTGTGATATCATTGTGTTAAGTTGGAAAATCTACTTTAATTCGTTTAATTAATAAATTGAAAAAGTTTCGGATAAGAAGAGTTTTGTTGCCAACCTATGGATAAGAAGAGTTTTGTTGCCAATCGTCTATCATACTTGCGGAAAGAAATTAATAGTTTCTATTTTTGGTCATCGGATGATAATATTTTGGATTAAAAAATAAACCTTACGAGAGCAATAAGTATGACTAAAATTTAGTATTACGTTTTATTATAAAAAAGCAAACTTAACAATAATCAAATAAAACTTATCAAAAATAGCTTTTAATTAAAATAAGTTTTTTTTTTTTTTTTTTTAAGAATATAATATAATATAATCTATATAACATATAATATTATATACATACACCATCTCCTTCTGTTCTGGTTCCTTAGAAATAATATTTTTATAGTAAGTAAACACCTCCATTTCTGACCAGTTTTCATGAAAATGTTTTTTTTTAACACTCCGTGGACATCCTTAAGTTTCTCTTGCTTCATGGGGACTCCCTCCCCCTTCTTTTTAAGAGGAAAATTCATTTTTTAGATGCCTCTAGCACAAGTTTTACACTCTGGTACTGATATTCCAAGAATCTTCCGAAATACACTTCCACAAATTTGAAGATGGCCATGGTTCTTTGTCTTTATAGTATCTTATCGTAATGCCTTTGAAAGTGCACTGAGATGCGCTTTAAAAAAAACTTTCAAGGTGAAAATTTTACTTTTCTGGATGTTTCTGGATGGAAGGAAAGAAACCTGCACGGTTTCTTGAAGGAGGTGTTTGAGATGTGAATTTCAAAATAAAATTATCTTATGCAATTTTGTTTTTGCTTGAAAAAAAAAAAGCTTGGTGGAAGCGTTATACATCTTGCATTGAAACAGTTGAATACTTGAGGTTCGCTTTCTGATGAGTGCACTTTGAGAGGACCGGAAACGCCCAGGTTTATGCCTGAGAATAAAAATTAAATCTTTTAACATCTTCTGACAGTAAGAAATATAGAAAACGATTCCCCATTTTGAACTTACATTTTAATCTTCATTTGCGCATATTCTTTACTAGCCCATGTGTTCGTATTTCTTTTTCTATTCTTTACCCATCCGCTACAAAATGCAAGAGTTTATTCACTGTCCATTATACATAAGACATGCTGTAAAACTTAATTAGTTTGTATGAATAGAACAGGTAAAATCTTTACACGAAAATAGCAAGAGGTCGCAGAGAAATGAAGGAAAATTAGTGTAATAGTAGCTGATAAGCTAGCCGTCCGTTGGTCTTATGCATGCGCAGGGATAAAGCTAGTTTTGTTGCGAACTCCCTAGTGGATAAGGCGAGTTTTGAAACCAAACCAATATTTTAAGAACCCAAAAATAAAGGATAAAAATATTTTTTTTACAGATTATAGTGTTTTTTCTGTGCAGGTTTACCAATAGAATAGATTGGTAGAGAAAACTCGATTTTTTTAATTTTGGATAAGGCGAGTTTTGAAATTCACGTCCTCATATGTATATAAATTTTGGTCAATTTTCATTTGTTTAAATGGTTTAATTGTACAGAAAGTTTATATATATATATATATATATATATTTGTTTTTAACCTTATCCTACTCTAAAAGTCTAAAATGCTAATTATAATAATTAATTTTTTGATTAAAAGATACAAATTTTAAAAAAATGCATACTAAATTTGGAGTTCCCAAAAAATCAAAGAACCTGGAGCTTTTGTCTCGTGCTTTAGTCAGACCTCAGATATTTGGCCATCCAGCCACAGTATATTTCAATTTCTCATTTTAAAGTAATTAGGCATGCATCAAGTAAACAGGGTTGGACACTGTAGGCCCTGATTCTTCATGGATTGTGTTTATGGCCACAGGTTTAGTTTTTAGGTAGGCATGAGTTTAGATTAGCTAGCTAATACCATGTATTTTCTTTTGATCTTATTTTTTAATTTTCTGCTGACAATTATTTTTAAGAGTATTTCACTTTCAATACCGATATTATAAGTACATCATTTTAAATCATTAGTTATATCAAAATCAGCTAATTACTTTAGTAGTAGTAAATTGTTTTTATAAGAAAAACTTGCAAATTAATATATTTGAAAGAGAAATATTTAGTACTTTTAACTTCTCTTTTTCTGTAACAGAGTATATTCATGCTGTAAACATTACTCACTACCTCTTATTACCACTTAAAAACAAGTTTTGTGTTGTGATATCAGAAAACTTGTTAGTTGCTACTAATATAATAGCAAACTAAGATATTAGTTTAGTATTAGTAAATTATTTTCATGAAAAAAACTTGAAGCTGAAAAGTTGCCTATGTCTGTTCTTTATCAAATGCATCATTTTCTTATAAAACTATTTTTTGTAGCCAGATATCCTGCTTTAACTCCTTTACGTTTATAAAATGCCATTAAAGTTTTAACTAATAACATACAATAAAAACTTTCTTGGTTGCAGTTACATCACTGTAATGCCTGGGTACAAGCATATATTAAATTTAGTTTTGGAAAACCAAATAGTAATTTGATTATCTATGTCAGATGATAATTTAAATAGCTTCTTATATGTGTATACTATTTAAATAATGTGCGATTTTTTAACAAAAGTAAGAAAAATGGCAAATTTGGATGGTAACATAAACTATAGAATAGGATATGGATTTTCATGAAACTGGTTTGGTTATTTTTTATGGCATCTAAAGATTCGTTTCTCGTTAAAAAAAAAAAATAATAATTATGCAACTATCTTGCATCTTGGCTACTATTTTTTTTTTTTTTTTTTGCATCTGAGGCTACTAAAGCAACTTTCTTCAATGACATTGAGCAATGGCAGTCATGAAAAAACCTTATCGTGCTAGACTGTACTTTTCAAATTAATGAATTTTTAATTCTTTTGTGACTTTTGTATACCTTGCATATGTTTCATAAGTAAAAAAGAAAAAATCTAACTTGTGAGTATCTGTTTTTGTAATATAGTAATCATATTTTTATGTTTATGTTATCTTTATTCTTGGCAAGTCTGTTTTTATTGCTTTCATGTATACATATAAAGTGCCTTATGTAAGTGTTTCAGCAAAAGTTGAAACATCTTAGCATTTTTGTATGCACTTGCGCTCAATAAAGTTTTGTTTAAATGCTTAAATTTTTTTGTAGATTGTGCACTGTATATCTGTATATCTTGTATATCTGTATCTTATTGCAGCAATATATGTTTATTCTTTGTAAATTGGTTAGGGGGAACAAGGAGTATTTTTTTTGTGTAAACCAAGCCCTCGTGTAACACGTTCACCATTCAGTTTCACCTTCATTCCACCATTAAGGGGACTCGATGCCCTTCACTTTGTGAAAAACGATGAAAACATCAAATCCCATTTTAAGTTTTAAATCTATTTAGATAGCTGTTGTATACTCTGGTGAAGTTATATAAAGATTCAATTATTATACATTTATGAAAAGGCTTTTAATAGTACCCATTTTCCTTTAAATGAATTAATGCTGCAATCTTTAAATTAGTTTTTCTCAGATCGAATTTTTTTACATTTTGCTATTTTTAAAATGCTTCAACTCCAATACATGTGTGAGAAATGATATATATATATTAATTACATAATCGGAAAGGTATATATATTAAAAAAAATTAAGAGATTGGTTTTGCAATAAAATGAAAAGGGAGAAAGGGTTTTAAAATTTCTCATTTTTTTTTTTTAAATATATTTTTTTTTCTCCAAAATTTAGCCATATTTCATTTTTTATAGTAAAAATCATTTTATACTATTATTTTTAACACAATCATACTGATTTTCGTATGATAACTGTACCAATCAGTACGATTGTGTTAAAAATAATAGTATATCTACGTGTCCACCATTTATTGGAGTTCCTTTACCTGCGGTTTATTCTGTTGAACTGTCTACATGGCAGACCAGATGTTATTTACCAATAAGGTTAAGCGAAATATGCTCGCTGGTTGTCAGCCCATGTAGCTTAAACGGTAGAGCATTGGCAATGTAAGCGAAGGATCGGGGTTCGAGTCCCGGCTTGGGCATTTTTTCGCTCAGTTGGAAAAATTCAATTTGTAAAAATCATTTTGCTTAACAATTCCATTTTATAATATGTAAAGAAGGAAAAATAAAGGCATGGCATAAGTAAATAATAATAAAAAAAAAATCTAAAAGGTAGCGAGTTCCCTTAATGCCTCTTTTTTATGGGGGAAGGGGGGCTTGGGAGAGATCATAATAAATAGAAATAAAACATTTCAAGCCATAGGCGTCGGCAGAACGAAATCCAGAGAGGAACAAGATTTTGAGACAGATGTACCTTGGCTGCACTTTTTAAAATGGCAAATAAAAACATGAAATAATCCAAACTAAAACATTTTTATTAGAATCATGCAACACGATTTTTAAAACACATAAACATAAAAAGCAATACAAAAATATTTGCTATGTATAATATAGCAAAAAAAAAAAAAAAAAAATAGATATTAAAAAATAAATTTCTGTCAGCATTTTTCAAAAATAAATAAGAAAAGAAAGAAGGGCAAAATATTTTTCAAAAATAGATTGTGTAAAGTAAAAACATGGAAATGTTGCAAGTCTCATTTTCTATGGTTAAAAAAGGCAGGGCTCATCGCAAAACGAAAAAAGCAGTGTGCGACACCCACTGAAAAACGTCAAACCGCATTAGGGAGCATGAAAACAAAGAAATTAACCTTGTCGCATTTATCGAAACCGCAAACAATTTTTTTCGTCAAGGCTTGGATGAAAATACATTCCAACAAAAGATTTTTGGTAGCAGGGCCTACAAACCTAATTTTTTCGAAAAATGAAATTTGTTGAAAATTGGGGAGGGGCTTATTTATGGAATTTTAAAACACATGAATGTAAAAAGATTAAAGGACTAAAAATTGACTTTCACGAGGGCTTCAGGGGAACAAACACTCTTAGTGTTTGACCATTTTAAATCGCTTTTGAAGAATAAATTTTAAAATGTGCACATGTTTCAAACAATTTTTACTCTGTTAAAATCTACCAATTAATACTAAAATTGCATAGTATCCACAATTGCTTTATGGTTTCATAAATTTAAAAACGAAATTACAATTTTATATAATGACCAACGGTCATTTAATAAAGGCTACTTAAATCTCAATTACTCATGTTTCATGTATGACGCGTGCTCCAATTTGCCTTCATCAAAGTTATTTGCGAAAAAATACTTCGTTATGGTAACAGTTTTTCTTTAAGGTAATATATATATAAATATGTAAGATACCTTTAATAAGGAATGGCTTTTCAAAAAGAATTTTATTAAAGTTTTATTTCATGCTATCTGACCCGTCGACGTTGCGTGTGCCCGTGACCTTAAATATATCTCAAACTAAAATCAGTGATGAATGATTTCATAATTTTAAGTGAAAATGTTTCCAGACGAACCCGGTGTTGGGTCTCCGCTGCCTTCGGCAACGTACATCCTGAAATTTGCGTGATTTTATATTTTTAAACAAAGATCTTTCTGAACGAACCTAATGTTGGAAGCTACGCTGCCGAAGTTACTGTACACCATCACAGTTGCAAGATTTTATATTTCTAAACGAATCTAAGGGAGCCCCACTACATCCGGTAGCGTGCAACGTGTGTGCTACGCACTTTCCGGTCAGTTTTTTGCAAACGAACTTCGAATTTGTATGATTTTATATTTATTAAACGGAAATCTTTCCAAACGAACTTAGGAGCCCCCGTTATAGTGATTGCCGAATTAATTTCTGACATTTAAGTATATTAAACTTTCAATTCTGACCAAAAGTTCCTGAGAAAATCTAAATAATATAAAAAGCGCTCTAGCCCCTAGTTGGAAAACGCGAAATGATATCTTCCAGTGTATTGATAACATGTGTTGAAAGGGGCCGGTCGTTGCAGCAACGAAACACAAAAGTGGAGTATGTGCATCTGCAATAATTGAGCTCTTGGTTTTCGTCTGCTTCAAGATCGAGATCAAACATAAACAGCGCTAAGGAAATTTTGCATATTTTTTAATGTGTTATACTGTTTAAAAACCAACAAAATTTATATATGTTTAAAACTAAATCACGCTATATAGGGTAAATGTGTCAATAATAAGACCCTTAAGGAATTTCTTTAAAAACTATTTTTTAATTAATAGTTGTAATTATTATATTCCAAGATTTTCAATATTATATTAATCTATCAACAATATTTAACCATTCTTATACCTGATTTCCCAATATGAATCAAAATTTCATTGTAAAAAAAAATATAATATAAAAAAAAAAAGCAATATTAATATAATTGTTTTTATGACTGCATTTAGAAACAGAATTTAATGAAGGCATACTAATGAAATAAAATACTTATTTTCAAATAAATTTAACAATTAGGATATCAATAATTAATAAAATATTTGTAGAATTATTCACTTTAAATTAATTATTGTGATTATCACAGGATCAATATTTTAATTATTTTAGATAGATGGTTTAAAATACTAAATGTCAGGGAATTAATTATATATCAAATTGTTGAGATAGTGGGAGGTTTAGAGGGGTAATTAAAAAAAAATCTGAAAAAAAAAAGTTTTGGAATACTACTACATAGATTCGTATGTTTCCCACTATTTTTAACAGTTAAACACCCGAAACTATTTGATATATTACTTGTACTAATTAGTATTGCAAATATCAAAGAAACAATACTGTGGGTTGAATGCTTTAAATACTAAATAAAATAATTTCAAAATAGAGCTGCAGAACTGACGTTTGAGGCTACTGATCTGCAGATTTGCTGGTTTCATTACTACTATAAATTTAATTAATATTACAATTCTTTTTTTCAGATATCAATAAGCAAACATTTAAAACACAAATTAATAGATTTTTAACAACTGCTGTAACTTAAATGTTTTTATTTAAATGGGGAGGGATTGAGCCCTATGAGAACCGCTTTTCCTTATTCCCTTAAACAATATTCTGCTACCTGATTTGTTCTATTGATTGCTAGATTATAAAATATGCAAGGCAGAGTATTAATTAAAATATTGAAAATTTTATTTACCACACGAAATCAATTAAACACAGCTGTTTATAAAAATTTTGGTGGTATTACATTCTGGTAAGTGCAATTTAAAAATTAAATTTGATTACTTGGGTTTTCAGTTAAAAGTCAAAATATCTTATGCACTATGAACATTACTGAAATTGCATTTTTAGCAATGTTTACATGGGGGTCGAGTTGTCCATTGCTGGAAATTGTCTAATTGAGCATTCCAGTAATGAACACAAGTTTTAAAATCTTAAAAAAAAAAAAAATAAATAAAATAAAATAAAAATTGTAAATAATAGTATATAAAATTCAAATTTTTGTATTACTACCAAAACAAAAACATGCAAATTTTACAAGAAAATAAAGAATATATAAATTTATCAAATGAAGTCAGCTCTTAGCGTGTTCATTAAGATATTCACTAAAAAACAGTGAAACTTCGAAACATTATTTTCTGCTTTCTGATGGTTTCATTAACAGTGTCAACAAGAACTCTATTATGAACATGCAAGAGAGAATTATGGAAAAAAATAATAAAAGCTAAATTTTTATTGGTTATTTTTTTTATAAACCAAAAACATCGAAGAGTGTCCATTACTGGCACATCTACCCTACTTTCCAGTTTCTGTAACGTAAATTTTATTATATAAGGATTCCACATTAATAATAAAAATATATAAAATAATGATAATTCATGAGTAGCACATTTGTCACAATTTTAAGAAAATTATAAACTTATCGAAATTTAAATTCTCCAAGATATGAATTCAGAAAGAAAAAATAAATTTTCAAACAGAACAAAAAATAAAATTAATAAAAATTAATAAAATGTGTACCGTTTACTACAGGGTTTGTATGGTCCTTAAAAGTCCTTACATTTTCCAAAAGTAATTTTCTGTCCTTAAAAATACTTATTTTTTATGCAAAATCTGCAAAAAGTCCTTAATTTTATTTTTGTATTATTTCATAATCAGGTTTCAAACTCTTCTGCGTTTCTTTGAATTTCTGATTTTTTTTTTTTTTTTTTTTTTTTAATCATCTAAATCAGTTCTTTCCTCCCTTTCTTCCGAAATTTCTCTTCGTCCTTTGCCTCCCACACATACAGTACCAAAGTTACATTACCTTTAAAATATCTTTATTTTTTTCCTGCTCTATTTTTTACTTTATAGTAACAACATATAATCAATCATAAATTGTATTAACAATTCACGTTCATTTCATTAAAATTTTATCGAAATTTCCGTCTTCCACAATTTCATTTCCCCTGTTTGCACCCCTTTCTTTTACAATACCCAAAGTTTAAAAACCCTTTTTTAAACAAATTTCTGCTCTCTTTGTTACTTTATTGTAATCGATCCTAAAAAATTTCCTCCCCCACCCGAAATTGGCGTTACCCCCCCCCCCCCCCCCTTCTTACCAAGCCCATAAAATTTTAAAGCCTTTAAAACTGCTTAGTTTATTTTTTTTGTTTTACCTATTTCACGCTGCACAGTAGTCCCAAATCGCGATTATGTGGCCAAAAATCAGAAAATCGAAGTTTCGTATTTCGAAATGAAATCTATTCTACAGTATTTAGAAATATCTGAAGATTTATATTCTGTTATATTTTGCTTTTATCAGCTCACATGAATTAGCATTGCTTATGTGAAGTTAGGAGTTTTTAGCGTTTTCTGCTGTTGCGTGAATTTCAGGCAAATTCGCTGCATTCACACCCTACCTAAGACCATTTCAGATAGTTTCTCGTTTTTTTCTTTGCACTTCTCTGAAACAACATTAAATTACATATTTAATTTGATTTTTCGATTGAAAAAATCTCAAAAATTAAAAAAAGAGGATTTTTTTAAAAAATACATAGTTTTAAGGCATTTTTGTACATAAAAAATCCCTGCCGGCCCGGCCTTCAGGCGGAGGTAGATTTCGAAGTTAAGTATACTAATTTCACAAACAAAAACCAAATCATGATTAGAGATAAACCCACTTTAACAATTTTATCTGGCCGCTTTTGACGAGTTTTTATTTCATTTTTATATAATAACTGGTTTTATCAGAATCATGTTAGGGCGGTATTTAAAAAAAAATATTTTTCCATGCTCAACAACTCGAAATTTTCTGGCATAACTCCAGATTCATTTTTAATAGGAAAAACATGAAACTTGTTGACGTGATTTTTGAAGAGATTTATAAACGACCTGTGTTTTTAATTTCCGTTTAATTAATTAAAACTTGATGCATAAACAATTGTTTTCTCAGTAAGACAATATTTTTCGTTTCTAACACAATCGCTTCGGGAAATTCCGTTCAAAATACCCACTTTGACATCATTTTTTGAAATATATTCTGCCTCTGTCAAAAAATCGATCATTACGGTACATTATATAGTTTCTGAATAAGCGAATCTACCAATTGGATGCGTTTGAGAGCAAAAATGAATTTAAAAATGAGTCAGAAAATAAGCAGTTTGGATTTGAATACTTCCTTTTCCAACACAATCCTCTTCGGGAAATTCGGTTCAAAAGGCCCACTTTGACAGCATGTTTTAAAATATATTCTTCCTCTATCAAAATATTGACCATTACGATACATTATATAGTTTCTGAGTAAGAAAAGGTAGGTACCAATTGGAAGCCTTTGAGAGTAAAAATGAATTGTAAAATGAGTCAGAAAATAAGCAGTTTGGATTTGAATACACCCTTACTAAGATGATTTTTTTCTTCAAACGCTATGTATTATTAATTTGTTTTTGCTGTAAGAATAGGTCCTATCCAAAACTTGTCTATATAGATATTGTAGACAATATTAAGAAGATATATGATAAATTCATGGGGATTTTATATCTTTTGAATTGACGGAGTTATGGATTTTTTTCTTCTTCAAACGCCCTTTTTGTTTTCGTTTTTAATTTTTTTTTTTTTTGCGGTACGAATTGGTCCTATCAAAAACTTGTGAATATAAAAGTTGTAGATAATGTCAAGGAAATTCATGATAAAATTAATTGGATTTGACATCTTGAGAATTGACGAAGTTATGAATTTTTTTCTCCCAAAAACCCTATTTTTTGCGCTCCTTGAGCCCATTTTTAACTTTATCAAAAATCTGTGATACATAAATTTTTGGCCCTATTTTTAGAAGTAATAAAAACTTTAAACTGATTCGATATGTACAAAATTTAAGAAGTTATAGGGGTTTTTCGGTTTTCACAAAACCCCTCCCTATTTCCATCCCATTGGTCCGATTTTAACCATTAACGAACTCGACCGAGATTTTATGCCCCTTGATTTTATGTATCAGTTTGGAAGAGATTGGTGCAGAATTGTGGAAGTTATCGTGTCCAGAAGAAAGTGATATATATAGATAGATACATACATATATATATATAAAGTTTTTTACTGAGGGTGGTTTTGGGCTCTAGGGGTCATGATCGGTGTAGATCTGCAAAAATTTTTCAAAAATTCCAACATAGGAACGACGCCAATAGGTAGTATTTCATACGAAATCTACCTAAAAGTGCTATATAAAAAAAGTCCTTCCGAGTTCCTCGGACTTTTATAGTACAAAATGTAGAATGAGCCTTCTAAAATCATATCCCAAGAGATTTATTGCGACTTTTTGAGAACTAGCAGTTTGAAGTTGGACATTGGATATTGCCAGTATTAGCCCAACATGAGTAATCGGGTTTAAAGTCAATCTAATTTCCGCACTGACCCAAAATTGTCAGTGTTTATATAATGCAACATTCTAATTAAAATAACACTGTCAATTTCATTTTTTTAATTCGCGGAGGGAGGGGGGGGGGGTAAGAGTTTGGGATATTTTTTTTATTTTTATATATGTTTTTATTTGTTTTTTACAATTTTTCCCTTTCCTTTTTCGTTTACATAAAAAATAATATTAAAACTTGACCTTATTTTAAAAAGTACATATTGAAAGTTCAGTTTATATATATACTAGCAAACCCCGCGGCTTTGCTCGCGTAATATTTGAAATATGCCAAGTGATATTTATATGTCTAATTTTTATTAAAAGGTACTAACTAAATTTTTATTTTATTAAAAGGTAATATTTTATTTTATTAAAAGGTGCTTATTACTTTTAGGAATAATTTAAAAAAATTACTATTTAAAACCCAGTTTGATTAAACATCATTGTTACACTGCATAAGGCAGAAATGAGACTTAAATTAATAAAACTAAATAAATAATAATTTAGAAAATATTTTGAAACTTTTATGCTCAATTCAGTATTCATTTGAAGTTTTGAATTTTTTAGAAACCATCTTCTTACATCTTAAAATTAACCATCATGTTAAATTCCAAGTCCTACCACCTCTCTCAACATAAAGGGCTATGTTGAAATAGGAACTGTCACCATTAATTTGCCAACATTAATTTTGAAATTGGTTTGTTATTTCCTAATATTCCACAGAAACGTAATTTAGAAAGCTTTTAAAGTCCTTTTTTAGAGCGTTTGTTGTTCCTGTGAATCCCAGGTGGTAGAATCATCGGCATAAAATATAGCCTGTGTAGGATCAGAGACTGTTACCATTGATTTGCAACTATTACTTTTATAATCGGTTTATGTTCCCTGAAATTGCATAGATATCGTAATTTAGGACTTTTTTAGAATGCTTTTCGCACCTCCCCTTCACTTCACCCCTTTTTAATTCGAATTTATTTTCGACAGTCCTTCGAGAGCATTCATATTTTATAAGTAACTACCATGCCATATTTAAAGTTTCTAGCCTTTTCAGTATCACAGAAATCGCAATTTAGAAAGTTTTTAGCTACTGCAACCCTCTGGTGGTAGTGGCACAGACATAAAATATACCTTATGTTTGAGCAGGTTCTATCACCAACAATTTGTTATCATTATTTTTTTAATCGGTTTCGTATTTGAAAAGATTACATAAAAATTGTAATTTATAACGCTTTTCGCTCACTTCATCATTTTAAATTTGAAATTTTCTTTAGACAGTTCATAGAAAGCAGTTGCATCTTGTAAGTAAATAACATGCCGTACTTCAAAGTGTTAGACCTTCAGTTATGCAAAAAACGCAAATTAGAACATGTTTTGCTTTTGCAACCCTCAGATGGTAGTGACAGCAACATAAAATATAACCTATGTTATAGCAGGGACTGTCACCATTCATTTGCAACCATTACTTTTGAAATATTTTTTTAATTTCCTGAGATTGAGTAGAAATCGCAATTTAGAACGTTTTCAGAACGCTTTTCGCGCATTTTCACCCCGTTTTAAATTTCCAGTTTTTTCGAAACTGTTCTTAAAGATCATTTATATGTAATACATATGTACCTTGCCTAATTTTAAGTTGCTAGCCCCTACCGATCACAAAAATTTAAATTTGGAACGCTTTTTTGCTCCTGCAACGTCTAGGTGATAGTGATACCGACTTAAAATAGCGTCTATGTTAGAGCAGAGGCTGTCAGCATCAATTTCTTAACATTACTTTTGAAATCAGTTTCATTCTTCCTGAGATACTGGTAACAAATCGGCATTTAGAACGTTTTTAGAACGCCTTTCCCTCAATTTGCTCCTGCATCTCCTCTGGGTTAGTGGAAACATAATAAAATATAGCCTATCTTGGAGCAAGATCTGTCACCATTATATTTGAAATCGCTTCAGTATTTCCTGAGATTGCATAGAAATTGCAATTTAGCACGTTTTTTACAACGCTTTTTGCGCATTTTGACCCCCCCCCCGCCCTTTTAAATTTCGATTTTTTTAGGAAATGTCCTTAGAGATCATTGATATCTTATAACTAACTACCATTCTAAATTTCACGATTCAAGGCCCTTCCGTCACGCAAAAACCGCAATTTAGAACGTGATTCTCCTGCACCCCCTTTGGGGTAGTGGCACCGACATAAAACATAGCCTATGTTGGAGCAAGGATTTTCACCATCATTTTGATGCCATTATTTTTTAAATCGGTTTGGTATTTCCTGAGATTGTGTAGAAACTACCATTTAGAACGTTTTCTAGAACGCTTTTCGCGCATTTTCACCCATTTTAAATTTCGAATTGTTTAAGAATTAGAAATCCTTTATATCAGATACTTCAAATTTCATATTTCTAGGCCCTTCAGTAACACATAAATCGCATTTTTAGAACGTTTTTTGCTCCTACACCCCCTTTGGGGTAGTGGCACCGACATAAAACATAGCCTATCTTGGAGAAAACTTTGCCACTATCATTTTGACACCAATATTTTTTAAATCGATTTGGTATTTCCTGAGATTATGTAGAAACTACCATTTAGAACGTTTTTTAGAACGCTTTTTGTGCATTTTCACCCCTTTTAAATTTCGAATTGTTTAAGAACTGTTCTTAGACATCATTTATATCTTATAAGTAACTAATATTCCAATTTTCATATTTCTAGGCCCTTCAGTAACGCAAAAATTGCATTTTTAGAACGTTTTTTGCTCTTGCACCCCCTTTGGTGTAGTGGCACCGACATAAAATATAGCCTATGTTCTATGTTGGACTAACACCATCATTTTGATACCATTACTTTTGGAATCGGTTCGGTATTTCCTGAGATTATGTAGAAACTACCATTTAGAGCGCTTTTTGTGCATTCTCACCCCTTTTAAATTTCGAATTGTTTAAGAACTGTTCTTAGACATCATTTATATCTTATAAGTAACTAATATTCCAAATTTCATATTTCTAGGCCCTCCAGTAACACAAAAATCACATTTTTAGAACGTTTTTTGCTCCTGCATCCCCTTTGGTGTAGTGGCACCGACATAAGATATAGCCTATGTTCTAAGTTGGGCGAACACCATCATTTTGATACTATTACTTTTGGAATCGGTTCAGTAGTTCCTGAGCTTATCTCCGACAAATAAACAATTTTTTCCTCTTTATAATATGATGATGATGATGATGATGAAGTATCGATATATATATATATACTAAATTCTAGCAACATGCATGTCTGGGAAATTCAATCAACTGGGAAACATCATTTAATGTTTTAAATTTCCTGATTATTTGAAAAGTATATTTTACCTACTTACAAATAAATTTTATTATTAAACCCCTTCGAGACCGGGGGCTTTTACGCAAATTTTATTCGGTTGGCACCACTTTTTAAAAAGAGTTACCTTTACTTAATCAATCAAAAAAATGCTCTAATTAAAGAAACTAAATATTTAATTTAACTAAATTTTAACTAAACTAAATTAACTATTTTTTTTTACTGGTGCCTGAAAAAAATTCTTTATGCTCTTTTTCAGGGTGCATATATGCAACCATGGTCCCGAACGGGTTAAGTAGTAGTATTAAGTTTTACTTTAATTTTCACGTATCGTCACATAAATCTATTGTAAATTTTTTTATTGCGTTTATTTTTTTCAGTTTATTATATGAATTGTATTAATTTATATGCACATTTAAATTTTAATGAATACTTTAATACTTTAACAAATTAAAAAATATATGAAAAATTCGCTCAACCCTTGGGATGAAATGTTGCAGTTACTTGAAATGTGTAAATCCACTTTTCTGAAGCTTTATTTAAAAAAACAGATTTTATTTTATTTTTCAATAAAAAGATATAAAATTATTTTTTATTAAAACATAGCTTTGATTTTTTTTAATAAAAATTTTAAAACTGTTAGGGATGATAGAATTTTATACCGGAGAGGACGGGTGGGGGGGGGGGGGAGAAGCGGAAATTTCAAATATACTAGAAAATTAGTGAGGTAATTATTTATTTAATATTACCAAAATAAAGTAACAAAGGCAGATTCTTCATTTTTATTGGAATTTTAAAGGTATTATTCTCTGTGTAATAGAGAGAAACAAAAGAAAGGGGGGGGGGGGGCGAAAATTTTGAAAGTAATCTAATTAATGAATTTAATGATTTTATTATTAATTCATAGTAAATAGATGTTGAAAACTTAAAAAATAGCAATGATATTTTTAAAATTTCCTTGGTATAGAAACAAATGAAAAAAGGGGAGATTTCACGTGTGCGTGTGTGCGTGTATGTTGGGTGTGTTGAGGGGGGGGGGGAGGTGGCAAAATTCAGCTGATTGATTCTTTATGTATTTTACTAATTGCTTATACTCTCTATTGTTAATTTGCAATAACATTAAAAAGAGAAAAAATCAATAAGATTTTAACCTGTACATTTTCAGACGGGGGGGGGGGGGGGGTAAAATTTTACATTTTCATCATCTATTGAATTAGATGATTTGTTTTGAAAAAGGGAAAATATTCCCCTCAATCAAAAGTGAAAAATTCTCATTCTTGTAAAAAAAAATCCCGTAAAAAAAGAAAATTTAAATTTAATAAAAACTTGGCCCCTCTATTGCGCCCCCCCCAAATCCCCTCCCCTAGAACCCCAATTACATTTAGTTTATATTCGCTATGTAATGTCATTTAGAATGTTATAAAATTAAAAATGAAGGATATACAACCACCAGGAAAGACAGAAATGATTTTTGGCCACTTGATTGCGATTTGGGACCACTGTGCGCTGTTTAGATCTTTGAGCAGACGAAAATCAAGAGTTCCTTAGCGTATGCGCGACTTCTGTGATTCTCAGTTGCTGCAACGACCGTTCCCCGTGTTGAAAACGTTGTGGTTTCCTCGGACATGCGCAGGAATGAAAACCCTGAAAAATGTTCCAAAGCATAATTCTCTTAATATGGGCAACTATATCTATATCTTCAAACGCATAGAGAGGAAATAAAAATATCTGACGAATCAGTGAAACGACTTCAAGAAAAAGTTTTTTTTTAATAGTAAATATTAAATTTTTTAAACCAAATATATCATAATATAATATTGTGAGATGCTGGAAATACATATATTTTTTTCTCGTTGTGTGTATATCTATCATCTATCTATCTATCTATATATAAGTAGGGGAAGATGGGGTACAATGAAACATTGCTTGTAAAATCAATCAAATTTGTCATAGAGAGTTGCAGTTTATATATATGTTGTACAACTATATGTTCCAATTACTGATGTGATTTGGATACATTCACACTTCTACAACAGTAGCAATAGAAGATTATTGCTTTTACACCATTGAAAGTAACTTTCTTTACTAAAAGTAATTTTGTTTCTTTTTCCTTGTTGTTATATGTAATAATTATTTTTTCTATACATTGTTATCTTTGGGTTGTTGTCTTCATACCTCCAAAACCAAACTAAAAAAAATAAATATTAGAAGTTTGAAAATAATTTTTTATTTAGTAACCTCAGTGCGTGGTACAATGAAACACTTGCAGACGGGGTACAATGAAACATGTTTTATTATAGTAATAAAAGTAGTAAATAGAATATATTAGAAGTAAGAGTAGGAAAACAGAAAAAAAAGAATTTTGCTCTAACCAGGTAAGTAAAAAATGCTCTTGTTAAGCAATTAAAAAACAGAAAGAGAAAAAAAGCTAAGAAGGGATTGTTTTGAAAACAAACTCTGCCTGCTACAGACTCTGACGATGATCCAGATTTTTTTTTCCAGGCCCAGCTGGTCATTGAGGTACTAAGAATGAGATATCCACACACAACATGTATGGCACAAGCAGTATCCGTATAAATGGAAACATAAGGAAATATATACCGTTGGAGAAATCATACATTTAAATGAAGTCAAATGTGAAGTACTTGATATAAAAAGACTCCAACCTAGTTTTAATTTTTTTTTCTTTTTTAAGAAACTTACATTTAAAAAAAAAAAAACTCATTGTGTTGAAACTACCAACCCATATTCCTTCAGGAGCAACTGAAATATAAGCAGAAATGCTAATTTTTGAAACTGACTTGAGCCAATTTAATATAAAATGAAAGGTATTTCTTAAACTAATAGAATTTTCTCATTTTTCATCTTAGACTATAATATTTTTATCAAGTTCCTTATTAATCATGTTTTATTTTTGTATTTATCTCATTTTTCATAAAATAAACTATACTGGGTGAAAATTGCTTCCATCATTTTGAGTGTTTCATTGTACCCCAGTATGTGTTTCATTGTACCCCGGCATATGGGGTACAATGAAACACTGTAAGACATTTATTTTTTGTTATTTTTCAAGCATAAAAATATTGTTTAGAACCTAATAAAAATTTATTTAGATGGGGAAAATACAAGATTAAAAATATGCATTAATTATATTTTTGTGCATGCAAAATTGTGGATAGGAAAAAAAAATTAGTAAATTTTGTTTCATTGTACCCCGTCTTCCCCTATATTTTTGTCCGCGAAGAAGAAGATGGAATTTTTAAATTGTTAGAAAGAATGTAAAAGAGGAAAACGAACGTGAAATTTCAGAGAAATGTTTTTTTTTAATTCGTAAATTCGAAAAAAAATCGAATCATAAATTTCCTAAACCAAAGGTATCGCCAGAACCGGAACGTACGCTGAGTAAGTGAATATTTTTGATTTATTATTATTTTCGTTCGGAAAGCGGATGCGGCAGCTTTAAAATGTAGGAAAAATGGAAAATTTGAAAAAGAACAGGAAAACACGACAACCAACATAAAATCGAACTTTATTATTTTTTTAATGGTAAATTTTAACATTAAAAAAATATGTATATAACGTTATAAGGGAAATCCCGATTAGGTAGAAATATTTTTTAATACATAATATTTTAAATGTCTAAACTAAAAATTAATAATATATCTTTTTAGGCATTTTTATGAGACTTTTTTCTATTATGTCTCAAGCAAATACTTCCTTTTGCCTGACACAATGATTCGATATATCGAGAAAATTCTTATACCTTATTACGACAAGCAGACAGAGTTTCTTGGGCTGGTTCTAGAACAACCTGATGTAGCACTGTTCGTCGTTTTTAAGGCACACCAAGATCCTCTTTTTCTGGCTGAACTAAAGAAGAGGAATATTATTCTAGTTTTTGTACTCGCTTCCTGCACAAAAGAGTTCCAGCCTTTGGACTTAACTGTAAACGGCGAGTTCAAGCGTTTGCTCAAGAATGAGTTTATTGAGTGGTATCCTAATGAGCTAAAATTTCTAGAGGAAAAAGAATCTGTGGACCTGCGAATATCACGACTAAAACCGATTCACACGCTTCTTGGTTTGTGCGCAGTGGTGGGATTCAAATAATTTAACAACCGGTTCGCTGCCAGAAGGAATTTTGATGTGTAAACAAGAAAGAAAAATGAAGCCTCACACATAGATTATGAAACACTTTCCAACATTATAAGACCATTGTTAAAAAACTTTGATATTTTGGTGTAGTAAAAAATAAATCCTGAAACATGTTTCCTAGTGGAAGGACGTAATTTATTTAATAAACTAGCTGATCCGCCCGACGTTACCCGTGTTCGTGATAATAACTTTAAATGACAGTCAAATTTGTATGATTTCAAATTTGTATGATTTTATATCTTTAACTCCATTTTGTCTAAAGTTATATATAAAAAACAAAAACAAAAAAACAAAAAAAAAAAAAATCGCGAAAAAATACTGAATTGAAAGTATATGCTATTTGGTATTTTATTTTCTGCGTAATTTGATTTCTGGAGTCTATGACAGAAAGCGAACGAAACAACAACGAAACACGCAGATTTTTACTGATTTCTTCAAAATTTTCCCACCTTTTATTTTGTAAAAAATATTTTCACCCATCCGAACTTTTCAAAATTTTAATTGATGATGTGAATCTCATCTATTGAGATGCTCTAAAAAGATTGTGTTTAGTTACGGTGTTTAGACAGACGCTTCGTTACTTTTAGCATAGAAACAATAGTCTCCTTGAGGCGCGAAGTGACCTGCATTTGACACTATATTTGAACAGTTAAAAATATTTTTTTTTTAAATCGATTGCACCATAGATTAAAAGAAGGTTTCTGCTTTAAGAGCATATTTTTGGTTTGTCGGTACCTCTAAAATTACGTCCTGGAGGGACGTTACCATAAGGGAAAATAAACCTTTTTTCTCCCGAAGTATTTCGAACATTTTAATAAATGTTATAAGATTTCATCCTTTATGATGCGTATTCTTCTTGTTCGCAGTGCTTTTGAAAGACGAGCAATTTCATTTAAAATATACAGTCACCAAGTCAATATCAGTTATAAAATACGTAGTGCGTCCCTTCTTATCGCTGACCAAGAATTAATTCCTAAATCGTTAAATTTAGAATAATTCTAATTTAAAAAATATTTCAAATGTTGTTCTTCATCACCTTAGAAAACGTTTTTCATTTAGAAAAAAGTTTAAAAAAATTTTAATTTTATGCGGTCCTTTGGGTCTTATAGCATATTTAGAAAATCATTATCCATATAACAAAAGAGATAAATTTTTGCACGACCGAAACTTCTCGAGTTATGACATTTAGAATTTTAAGAATTTCTTACCATTTTTTGGTACAAAAAACGGGCCAGGTATCGCTGGAAAGTCGTAAAATACAAAATATCAAGACTCCGTAAGTTTAGACCAAACAATGTTTTTTTGATTTGTTAAAGTGCTATCACACGATGCGTCAAAGTTGCCGTTACTTTCGGGTAACACCATGTCAAACCTATGACTTCAAAATTATTGCTCGAAAAAAAGCAACTATTTTATTGTTGGACCAATTTTGTTACCTACAATGTCTACTTAAGAATTTAGTGAGTAATGTTGCCTGTAAAAGGCAATCAAATGCTTGGAAAACTGACGAGGGAAAAGCCTCTTCCCAAACAACTAATGAAATGGTTGGAAAACTGATGAGTCGTAGGCAGTTTTTGTCGTTAAATAGCACTTTTAGACCATGGAATATGTTTTTCTAAATGTAACTTATAAGACTTAAGGATCTTATTAAAATTTGTTACATTTACGAAAATAACTGCTTTGATTAAAATGATTTCTGTCATATAAAAGAACAATAATAAAAAAAAAAAATGCATTTGAAAGTATACCACTAAATCTAACGATTTAACTACTAACTATTGATCAGGAATCACAGGGAACGTTCCGTATGTTTTCAAAAGAAGCAGCCAAAGCAAAGTACCTTTTATTCTAATATAAGTAGTTATTGTAAAGTTGAATAAGCATGCCATATAACTAGAATTAGCCAGGGCTGCTGACTTGGATTCTGCAAATCTTCAAAATTTCATTTTTTTAAAGTTAAATTTGCTCCTTAGAGAGCTGATGAAGTAAAAAATATATACTTTTTACGAATGAAACAAATCAGAACATGTCACAGTGTTATGTTTAGAAAACGCTGTTGTGCATATAAACATTTAAAGAAAGTAGGTAAATGCGATTTTCGCATTTAAAACATAATTTTAACAACCGGTTCGCCGAACTCAGCACGAATTAAAAACCGGTTCTACCGAACCGGTGCGAACCGGCTGAATCCCACCACTGTTTGTGCGCACATTTAACGGTGTTGAAGCCAAGCATAAGATAATTTTGAATGGCTTCAAAGAAGATGATATAAAAATTGTAAGTGAATGAGCTACATTCTATTGGTTGTATTATTGTTTTTATTCAAGAAATAGTTGTATAGTATTCAAGAAATAGTTGTAAGTATTCAAGAAATGTTTGTACTTTTTTCTTATTTAAGTAACTGTAATCACCAAATTTTAGATAAGTGAAAAATTTCTGATTTTTTATTATTATTTGAAGCGGAAAAAAAAAAAAAAATATTTCGCGAGGCTTAAATTTTCGCGATTACGACGGGCTCGTGAAAATCGCGAAACTTAAAGCCTCGCGAAAATAAGTGCTTTTACAGTATTCATAAACAAAACAAAATCCAGTAAAGAACAGCATAAAAACATTTGTAA
This sequence comes from Maratus speciosus, assembly GCA_963932465.1. Taxonomy (NCBI): domain Eukaryota; kingdom Metazoa; phylum Arthropoda; class Arachnida; order Araneae; family Salticidae; genus Maratus; species Maratus speciosus. Next base: position 184,626,428 of record OZ010791.1, on the reverse strand, counting down.
GGCAGATCCCACATCGAACAGACAAGCGTGCGACCAGGGGCGTTGCCATGGAGGGGGGGGGGAGCCTCCCCCCCCAATATATGTGAAGTTGGGAAATTTGAGCTTAGAGTTGGGAAATTCTAGATTTTTGAAATATTTCCTTTTTTAGTAAAAAAATTACGAAATTTTTGTTTTGGTGATTATGTTCCTTAATACTGTAACAGTAAACATGTTAAATTATTAAAAGAAATACACAAAGAAATCAGCCACACTCAATCTATCGTTGTGTTTTTCAGTTCTATAAAAATATTATACATCTACCAGACCTAAATTTCTCTATTCCTATCCATCAATAGGTGACTATATCCAGTTCCTTTATTTCCTCCAAAACTTTGTTCCTTTCTCAAAAATTTCACCCTACGTTCCTTTCTCGTCCCAAAAGAGAATCCAGCTATTTTAATCCAAAGGGATTGCATCTTCTTTTGAAAATTGGAGATCACTTGTAGCACAACAGAAAGGAATGTAGTTACCTAGTTGAAACACAGTTGGGCTAGAAGATTTGATGAGTTTTTACAAATTGCACTAATTTTTGAACTAATTGCGTGATTTTGGGACAATCTTTTACTCATTCTCATGATTTTTTCCGCAAAAATTAGTTAACCCTTCGCTGTCAAGAAAAAAGCGTTATATGAGCAAATATGAATATAAGAAGTCGCTAGTTTAGATAAATTAGTCACATTTTACATTTATTTGTGTGCGGAAATATATATCAGTCTTGTTCGTTTATATTTATAGGTGTTTAGGAAATTTTAAACCAAAAATCCAGTGTTGTATCTTTAAAACCGTACTAAAAAATGACTATAAATCTCAGCACGAAAGAACCCTTCATAATAAGGAAAAGAATTTTCGTGCAAGGTTTTGGAGCACCTAAAAATCCATTCGAGGGTAAAAAAGGTAAAAAGTGGACCATTTGAATTTGGAACAGAAATATAGCCATGAAAGCAGTCCATCAACTGAAGAAAAAATCGACATGCATTGTAACACTGACGCGTTGCACTTGAATAAAATTTTTAATCAATAAAGATTTCCCTATAGACAAGTTCACAAACAGTTATGAATATTAGAATGTGACTGAAGAAGCTGACTTCTGAAAGCACCGTAGAAAAATGGTTTTACCAAAGGGAATAGATAAAAATAATAGTACAGCAATGAACATTGATACACACAAGTTTTACAGGAAAGAATTATAAGAAGTACAAAAAAACTTAGTAATGGGCTTAAATGACAATGTTCCCTATATCAGGAGAATATTGCACCAATACATTTCATCTTTAAATTACAATTGTGCAAGGTAAATTTGAGTATCACTAACTTAGGAAAGTTAATGTTTCCACCTGGATATGAGAAACCGGATGTACATGACTTGCAGAGTCAAATAGAAATAAACCAAATCCCAATTCACTTAAAAAACCTTTTTCTCATCCCTTGAAATTCAAAGACTATTTGAACACGCCGTCAAACTATATACTCGTATCTTAATATTCACAGCAGCTTATCTTTATGGCATTGCATCTAATGAAAGAATCTTTAGTCAAATAAAAAAAAAAATATATATATATTGCAAACTACAAAGAGGGATGACAGACTTGACAGCCTAATGATTTTAAAATTTGAAAGTGAAATAGTGGGTTTTATTAAACTGGATGATGTTATCATATGGTTGGCTTCTTTGAAGACCAGAAGAATTAATGTTAAATGAAAACTACTCGGATGTTCCAATCCCAAAACTTTATTCTATCCAATACATGTTAATACCTCAAAATTTTCAATAACAATGCAAAACGAATTCCAAAGGAATAGATCCGTTTAATTGTGTGAATTTAAAAAGCAGATAGAAGCATCACATTTTTCCAACAAATCATTGAATTTGGGCGCACACCCTGTTAGATGTCTGCAACCAAAATTCCAAACCCAAAGAGCACAAAAGTGATACCTTTGGGCAGTATACACCCAAGCCCAATAAGGAATTGCAACCGAATGTGAAATTTGAAAAATTCCGTGCATTAGTTTTTCAGATATAGTTAACGCAAAAATCGTGAAAAATGCTTCACAGCAGTGCCACTGTTATATGATATACACAAAAGCCTAATAAGCACCAAATTATGTCAAGGTTTAACAGAATATGAAGTTTGATCAAATTCCGTGCAACAGTTTTTGAGATATAACTATCGCTAAAATCATGTAAATCGTGAAAAATGCAACATAGTAGCACCACCTTTTGGGTGATTTACACCAAAAACTAATCAGCATTAATTTTTATCAAGGTATAACTGAATCTAAAGTTTTATTAAATTCCACGCATTAGTTCTTGAGATAGAGCGCCCACAAAATTTGTGTCACATACACACAGACAGACATTTTCTAAAAACAGTCAAATCGTTCTGAAACGTATCAATTATAGGTGCACATTTCCAAAGTTTTTAAGGAGCCAGTGGCTCCTAAACCCAAATAATCCAGTGGCCACATTGTGAAAGAAATGCATAAAAGCAATAGCAATTATATGAGAAAAAATTTCAGGAAATCAAAGTGAAAAATAATGTACAAAAGAAACAGACTAATTACATCAAATTTGTATAGTTCATTTTATCCCCCAATTCTTTTAATTTGGATATAAATTAAGTATAATATAAATCTTAAGCTATGTACTGTCAGAAAATAAAGTTGGGCAAAACAGAGGTGAAAAAAATATATCTATAAGAATAAGCTGAGGAATTATGGTAGTGGGGAATATTAGGAAAACAATATTTCTTATTTTCATTTTGCCATACAAGAGTTCATAAAATAAATAAATAAGAGTGTGTAAGATTATTTTGCACTATAAAAGTCAAAACAGAATTCAAGCAATTGTTTTTCAAGAATACACAAGAAAAATTACCTTAAAAAAACAATCTTATCGCAGATTATTACAGGGGTGAGGAAAAATATCAAGAATTTCGACAAGTGGACGCCGAAAAAATTAATTTTGTCAATCGTTAGCAAGAAAAAGCGTGAATTCCGTCAAAGGATCAGGGAAAAAATGCAAATTTCGTCAAAGAATCCCAAAAAACACGCGTCTTTTTGTCAAAGAATTGCGGGAAAAGTGCGAATTTTGCCATTCTTTGCTGAAAAATCATCAACTTTGTCAAAGGATAACAAAAAAAAAAACAAAAAAAAACCACCAATTCTATAAAGATCTCGGAAAAAACGATAATTTTGTCAAAGGGTCGCAAAACAGACAACGTGAATTTCGTCAACAGATTACAGAAAAAACGCGAATTTCGTCAACAGATTGCAGAAAAAATGCAAATTTTATCAAAGGATTGCAAAAAAACCCTGTAAAACCTTCGACTAACATGTGGAAGTGGTAGCGTGGAACTTCAGTCAAGCGGAGGCCCAAGTAATAATTAAATCAAACAATTTATTTAAATGCATAAGATAAATGAATATTTCTTGATTAAATACTTGTAATACAACTACATTATATTTTTGGGTACTTTCAGCTGATGACAATGTTCATTAAAGACTTAATGTTCAGTGTATAAGATTAACCTTAAAATTCTATTAGCTTCTTTCTCGATACAAATCCAAAATCTTGTCACGATAGTCTGGTAAGAAACAGCTGCCTCTGTTTTCAGGCGTATACCAGTCCGTTGTCAACTACACAATATCTCACGGTTTCCACTGGAGAAATCTTACCCAGCCCGAAACGGCAGGTTCCTCTATCCCTTCGGATCTATCCGAAAACTCAACTCCCAACTCAGAGAGCAGCTCTCTCCTTGGGATTCAAAAACGCATCTCCCCCTTTTCTCTGTTCGTTCAAATTCACCTTCCTAAAACAAAGGCTATCTGTCGGCCCACTCAGAGCCTAGGTTGAATGATATCACTAACAAACTTCGATATCATTGGTCAAGAGAGACCCTCTCTGCTAGCGTGAGAAAATTTTGCATCTAGTTTCATTTTTAAATTGTCCTGGGAAAATATCGGCAAAGTTGCTACTTAAAAGGAATTCCATAACTCCTATTTTCTTCATGCCGTTCTACTTTTCCGTCAACCTTTAAGATTGGTTTAGATGGATTGATTCTTTTTATCATTTCCGGCAGAACCTTGAGACTTAGAAATATTTTGAGCTGTTATGCTTATACATTGCTTTTCCTATCTAGAGTTCTCATTTGAAAATATATGGGACCTTTTTTGTGAATCCCATTGGATTCTTCACAACCCCCACGAATTTCGTCAAAGCATCGCGAAAAAACCCGCGATTTTCGTTAAAGGATCGCGAAAAAAAACGTGATTTTTGTCAAACATCACTGGAAAAAGAATGCGAAATTCGCCAAAGGATGGCGACTTAGATGCCAAAAATTAGTCGCAAAAGCAAAAAATTAAGTCGCCGCGTGGCGACTGGCGATCGTGAATCTGCACCAATAATATCAATCCGTCGGAAGTCGATTTTTTTTTTACGAATTCAATACTTTCTTCTTGTAAAGATAGAAGAAAGTAAAAAGCTGGTTGGTTTTCTTATTAAAAAAACAATAATTGGAATTTTTATGTTTCTAGTTTAAAAATTTTCCTTTGGAAAGAAATTTTTTATGCATAAGTTTCCTTATCATTATTGCACACGTTGTGCATATCACTTTAGTTGAAAATTGGAGCAATTTGTTTCAAGTTGGGAAATTTTCGAATTCTCTCCCCCGAAAAAATATCTGTAGAACCGGTCTGAACGCTACAACTTGTCGCATGTCGCACGCTTGTCTGTTCGGTGTGGGATCTGCCTTAATCAAACGATTCGTTTGCCTGCACTGACTGACGACAGAAACATGTGACCAGATCATTGCTACAGATACATGCTTCTCTTCCTCCTCCGCCACCCTACACCAGTCAATAATATGCCGCCTGAATCAAGGTCACTTCAAACCACGTGCTGTTCTCCTTTTGACTATTAATTTTCAGAACTACAAAATGTTTTTCCGCGTTTTTAAGTTAAGAGGCTACTTCAGTCAAATGAAAAGACACATTCGCTAATGCTAATCCTATGGAAGAAATTTATAAATATATCTCGGTCGCATTTCAATATTTTTAAATGATTTCTTTTGCATTGAATAGTTGAAATGGATTTGTATGCAGGCCGTTTTTTACTTTTTCGATTTTGACTGCAGATTTTTTTTTTTTTTTATGAGGATGCTTTTACTTTCGAAACCGGTTCCGAAAATGAAAGTGTCCTCATAAGAAATACCTGTAAACAAAATCGAAAAAGTAAACAACGGCCTTTGTACAGATCAATCTCAACTATTCAATGCAAAAGAAATTATTTAAAAATATTGAAATGCGACCGAGATATATTTATAAATTTCTTCCATAGGATTAGCATTAGCGAACGGGTCTTTTCCTTTGACTGAAGTAGCCTCTTAAAAGTAAGGTTAATCCTTATGAAATACTATTAAAATGTAAAAAAATGGAATTTCAAAGATGCAAGATTTAGTAGCGTAAATATTAAAGGTATGCAGTATAAAACTATATATATATATATATATATATATATATATAAGTAGTTTATGTGTATTATTTAAAAATTGAAAACAGAAATTTATCAAATCAAAATTCGTAAAATCTACTTAAACATACATATATTCAAGTCTTTTCGGCACCTCTAAATATATTATGTTTGTTAAAATATTTTAATGTTGTCTTAAAAAAGGCATTAGACAACTTTTTATCTCTATTACATATCGAAATTAAAAAAAATAATTTCGTTCCACCCTAGTGGACACATATCTCGATTATAAAAAAATCATTGTTTTTTTTTTTGTTGTTGTTGTTGTTTTACGCCTGGTAAAAACTCAAACAAAGCGAATTTATTAAAAAAATATATAATTTTTGCTCTGTTTCTTTCTTAAGATAGGGTAACAGGAACACTATTTAAACTTAACGCTATTTAACTTAATTACGAATGTTAAAAAATCGCCGTAAAACGCAAACAATCACGATAAATAGCCTTAAAATCGAATTAAATATCGCTAAAATTCAAAAATCACGGCGGAGAAAATTGACTATAATAAGATAAAAGTTTGAAATAAAATTCTAATTAGGCTGAACGTTTAAAACAGAATTCTTTTTACAGATATAAAAAAATCGCCATGAAACCTGAAAATTTGCACTAAAATCACTAAAAATACAGAAAGTGAGGAGGAGAAAATGAACTATGTTAGGCTAAAAGTTTAAAACCAAATTCCGTTTCAGAGTATCAAAAAATCGCCGCGGAAGGGCTAAAATTTTTCTATAATGGAGTAATACATTTTAATCGGAAATCATTCATAAGAGACAAAAGATCGACGCGGAACTCTAAAAATCGCTAAAAACCATATTGACTATTTAATAAAAAAATTGATAAATTTCAAAAATCGTAGAGAACAAAATTTATTATATTAGGCTAAGAGTTTGAAACCGAATTTATTTTACAAATGTCAAAAAAATGCTGCAGAACTTGAAAAATTGCCTTAAAAATCGCTAAAATTCAAAAATATTAGAAGACAAAATTTACTATATTTGGCTAAATGTTTGAAACCGAATTCCTTTTACGAATGCTTAAAAATAGCCGCTGGACTGGAAGAAACGCTAAAAATCTCATTAAAAGTCGCATTAAAAATCGTATTAAAAATCGCTAAATAATCAAAAATCGCTGGGGGGTCAAAATTTACTAAAAATGCTAAATTTTGTATTAAAATCGCTAAATTCCAAAAATCGATTTGGTCAAAATTTACTAAAATGGGTAAAACATTATAATCGCAATTCTTTCATAAATGACAATAATTCGACGAGGAATGTAAAAATCTCTAAAAATTACATTGAATTTCGCTTTAAAAATCACTAAAAATTGAAAATCGAAGTGGACAAAATTTACTATAGGCAAAATATTTAAAACCAAATTCTTTTTACCTGTGTTAAAAAATCGCCGGAACTGGAAAAAAATGCTAAAAATCGCATTTGAAATCGCGGAGGACTAAATTTACTATATTAGGATAAAAGTTTGAAACTAAATTTGAAAAAGCCTTGTCGAATGTCAAAAAATCGCTAAAAAAAAATCGAAAAAATACTGAAAATCGCATTAAAAATCACTAAATATTAAAAAAAAAATAGTAGAGGAGAAATTTACTTCTAATCGAGTAAAATAATGTAATTGGCATTCTTTCACGAATGACAAAAAATCGGCGCGAAATGCACATAATCGCTAAAAATCGCATTGAATGTTTAATTTTGTGTTGAAATAGTTATGAATTAATTTTGTGTTGAAATAAAGGCTTCTATTAGGAAGCCTTGAAACAGTTGAATGGTAAAAGTTTTATACTTTTCTTTACTTTTTCTAGTCTACCAGGAATTCAGAGTAAAATCGATAACAAAATTCCATCTTTACATACAAAACACAAGTTAAGTTAAAAGTTAAATAAAAGAGTCAAATGAGAAAACAGCAATAAAAACAACAAAAACATTCCATATACGGTGGCAGATCTGAAATTGCTTCATGTGTGAGTTAGGGACAAATGTAAATGTGAAACAGATAATTCTTTGGATGGAAAAAGTATCCATAATAACAATTTTCTGATTTAACCTAAATAATATTCTGTAGTTATATTTGCCACGATGTAACAATTCGACAAACATGAAACAAAGAATTTCCGTATTGATAAATAGGGAAAATGTTACTTTTTTTTCTTCCAATTTCCCGCTGTTGGCAGTCTTTCTGTCCACTGGAGCAATAACCTCATCAGAAAGATAAAGTTCTACGCTATATAACGCTTAGTATTTTGAAATTGTTTTGCTCATAGAATTAAAAGTATTTCTTTTCGATATTCTAAACTAGGAAAATATGTTAGAAGGTAAATTTACAGTTTTCAATTTATTAATGTCAAGCACTTAATTTGGGGCCAATAGCAACTATACCTCAATGGCGGAATTTGTCTTGCCCATTTTTCATTGCATAAAAATTCTAAAATACAATACATTAATAATAATAATAATAATATATATATAGATATATATTAAAGTTTTTAAGAACAATATACGAGTGTATAATGTATATATGAGGATGAGGACTTGAGTTTCAAAACTCGCCTTATCCAAAAAATCAAATTTTGGGAAATCGCGAAAAACCTCTGTCTGCGCTCATTGATTTTCATTGTAAACCAAAATTTTACAATGCCAGAAATACACGATTAAACTTTTTTTTTTTTCAGATTGTGGTGTTTTTCGATGCAATTTCACCAATGTAATAGATTGACAGAGATAACTCGATTTTTTTAAATTTTGGATTAGGCGAGTTTTAAAACTCACGTCCTCTTGTATACAAGCAAAAACCGCGACTTTGTTCGCATAATAGTTAAAATATGCAAAGCGGTATTTGTGTGCGTATTTTTATTCGACAAAATCATAATTACTACGTATAATTAACAAGTAAACTAATACACATTGATCTTTACTCTTTTTGCAATTTCTTAAATGATTTCTTCACCCACCCCCACCCCGGATTGGCCCACGATCGCGGGGTGGGCCAAAAGAATAATTTTTTTTTCAGTTTTTTCTTTTCAATAAAACTAAAATTAAATTATGAAACTCAATTTTTCTTTTCCTTTTTGTGAAGCGTTTCTTTTTTGATTAGGTAAGTCCTAATTTCTCCTTCCCCCCTCCTATCAGCAATCTTTGGAAGATCTGTACAAATTACTCATTTTGTATAAAAGTCGAGGAAAGGGGATAAAGTCAAAAGCGCATATGGCCAGTGAAGGGTGGAAAGTTGTTTCGATGGGTCTGCCTGCGTAAATGTGCGTAGTAACAAAAGATCGGCAAGGATGAGCTTGCATATGTAGGCATGATCTGCAGATCTACAGACCAAGGATCTTGAGAGGCAAGGATTAGCTTATAGAGAAAAACGAGAGGAGGCAGCGGCAGACTTGAATGACAGAGACATTAAACACGGCAATCTTTTAATTGGTAATGCTTCTATGGAAATACGATCAAATTTTGCAGTACAGTGTAGCACAGGCTATCAAGAGAAGCAAAGAAAGAAGATCTTCAGAAAGTATAAAGAAGGCTAGAATAGAGCAGAAAGAAGAACAAAATTAAAATCCTAAAAGGCATGTAAGAGTTTTAATGATTATATTCCTGTCGAAGTCATTTATAAATAAGTTAATTGCTCATCTCTCCATTCAGATACAGATAAACATTGCCGATGAAGTAAAACAGTCAGGTTCATTCAATATTGAAGTAGATTTCACACAATATTGGTAATGGAACAATTTGGCCATTTGTGTTCGTTATATCCAGCATGGTAAAGTAAAGGTTAGTTTTTAAAATTGGTTGATGCCCTCAAAACAACAGAGGAAGCTATCTATCTCCAAGTGAAAGAAGAACTTAAAAAGTTTAAACTCCCTTCTTTACAAACAGTTGACACTTTGTTTGATGGTGCAGCAAATATGAATGGGAGATATAGAGCAGTTTACATCACGTGACTTTTGCCGGAGAGCAATGAAAAAAGCTATAGGACACACAAATAGAAAAAGCATTCATAAAGGTAGCGATAGCTGTCCTACAGCAGCAGCAAAAACCTTTTCGTGACATCACCTTGCAGAGCTCTATAAAGGGTCTGTGGGCACAACTGATAAAGAACAATCCAAACATACAGCATGTGTATTGAAATGCACGTGTGCTAAATTTGGTCCTGCAGATGCAACAGAATGTTGCAAACTGACAACGGACTTCTTGGACTTAATGCAAGCTAAAACCGTGTTTAGCTCAGTATAAGTGAATGAGTGTATGGACTTCAGTGAATAAAGAGTCTGCAGGTGGAAAACTTCTTCGCCGATACTAGGTGATGGAGTAAGGATCGAGCATTTAATAGCATAGCATGTATGATGAGTCTTCAAAATCATTTAAAAATCGACAGAAGTTTTTAACATTGCTCAAGTGCCTACAAGGTGTACCGGAGTGGACGATTTTCCGTCACATGTATCTTTTTCGGCAAGATCACTGATTGTGATTGATGCAAGTTTCAGTATATATTAGTAGCAACCATTTTCAGCAACCTATTCTATATATCTATGCCCACATCGAAGTATCTGCAGATAAGCGGCTTGGACTACTTAACTGTTGTTAACAAATCCAATCTGCTACACAAAAGAAGTAATTTTGATATGGTTCTGAAAAATGCTTCTGAATTTTAGGAGCATCTTCAAAAGTAACAAATAGAAAATTAGTACACCATTGAAAGTGACAGTTTCCTACCGGAAAAGAGATTATCTATAGCGAAATGTCGTTGTGGTTAATATTCTCAGGATGAGGCAAGAAGTATTATCGGATCACCATCAGAAGTATTTAACCCTTAATCTACTGACGGTACTTATAAGTACCATTAAAATAACTTCTTATAAAATTCATTTAATACATCGATCGTAATACAGTTTAAAATGGGTTATAGATGCGATACTTTAACTTGTTCCAAAAGCATTATTGGTTACACAAAACAAAAATATTTGTAAAAGGATCATTTCTTTTGTCTTTTCAGCTTTCTTGGCGTTCGGGGGGGGGGGGGGGATTTTCCAATTCGGAAATATTTCTATTGTAAGAACATTATATTTATACATTTCCTAATTCTACAAAATAGTAAGAAAGACATTTAAAATAAAAAAATTGAGTGGGGTTATAAATAGTGCACAAAATCCCCATAAATTCAGATTTGATGAATCCTTCTAAAATTTATTAAGTGATTATGTAAATCTTCTAATGTAGTTTCAACAATTCATGAAAAATGCTTTAGAAGATAAAATTTTCATGAATTCATAATTAAGTGCATAAAGGGTTAAGGTAAACGTTTATAATGTCATCTTAAACACAGCTATTCAGCAGTTGAATACACAATTTACTGGAAATGACTTGCTCATGAAAGACATTGCCTGGTTCGATTCTCGCCACTTCAGAGAGATTAAATTGTTAAACGAACTTGCTAAAGAAGCTCTTCTGGCTTGGCGAAAGTCAAGAAAGAAAATGTCAGAAAAGAGTTGCGGCAATTTTCCCGGCACTATGCTGAATATAATCACTACAAATAAATTGTTTACTAAAAAGGTGCATAAAAATTTATTAAAATATACCGTTACAAAATGAATGAACTGGTCTTTAAAACTTAAAAACCATTGATGTTAAAATCATAATGAAACAGAAAAAGATGATTCCTGAGATCTTTCGATCGCTAACGCGATCATTTTCAAAGGATACTTTCACTGGAATGTCGCATTCGAAAGTAATTACTGTTTCTTCCGGTACCGGTTCATTACGGTAACTTCTGTACAAAACTATTTGTGTGAAAAATAACTCTCCAGCCTTGTGCACATGAAAAACGAATATAGAAATCGACTGAATGTCGAGCCAGACTTGCGAATACATGTTTCGAACATTGAACCAGGCATTGCACATCTCATAGAAAAAAAGCAGCATCCTTCTCATGAGAAAATATTGCCGAAATTCCAGAAGAATTCGTCCAGTATTTGACTAAACGTCTAAAATCGAAAGTGTCCGATGACTTTTGGCCATATACCGTATGTTTTCATGGAGACAGGTAAATGGCTTATTTCTAATCCCCTCAACCCACACCACTTTTTTTTTCAAAAAGCAAAAAAATGTAAAGCATTTGCCTTGTACAGCATCTTGAATTTTTGAAATTTTGGAAGCTTTTCATTACTTTAACATTATATGCCGAGAAAGTAGTTTTACAGGTAAACCACTGCTATGCTAATTGATAAAACTTCCCACTTTTTGAAAATATAGCTTCCCATTGCATCAAGATTACATCAAGGGAAAGTACTTTTACGGTAAACTACAGAAATAACACAATTAGATAAACCTTTCGAGTTTTTGGAAATATAGCTTCTTCTTGCATTAACATTACAGGCAGAGAAAACAGTTTTAAAGGCAAATTATACAAATAATGTTATTAAATAAATTGATTCTCATTGTTTCAAAGTAGTGGTTTTGCTTTAACACTAGCTGATCCGCCCGGCGTTACTCGGGTCCGTGATAATAAAATTAAATAAACCTAAAATTAATGTTGTATTATTTTGTATTTTGTAACGAAAATCTGTCCAACCGAATCTAACGTTGGGGGCCTCACTGCTTTACGCAGTGTACACCCTCGATTTGTACGATTTTATATTTTTAAATGAAAATCTATCCTACTGAACATAGAGTTGAGGGGCGCCACTGACTTCGGTAGCATACATCGGGCGTGATAAACACTCTCCAGTCTGTTTTGATTTAATATTTTTATATGAAAATCTTTCCAAACGAACCTAAAGTTGGGGGTCTTACTGCTTTCGGTATTGTACATCCTGCGTACACCGGAAGTGCTACCCACGCTACTGTCTGTTTTGATTTTGTATTTTTAAACGAAAAATTTTCCAAACGAACCTAACTTTGGAAAGGGCTGTCTTTAGCAGAGTACACCCTCGAATTTGTATGATTTTATAATTTTAAACGAAAATCTATGGAAAAGAACCTATAATCGGCAGCGTACACCGGGCGTGCTTATGCAGTTCGAAAGTGGGTTAGATGATGAAATGGAACCAGACTATAGAGACGACGAGATGAGTTGAAAGAGTAAAGGTGTGTGGGTTGCCCAGTTGTAAGTTGCCCAGTCAGTGTTTGCTTATTTAATTCTAAAGACGTTTCGCTTCTCTTACTGTATATTGCAAGTACTTTTGTACTTAGTCTTGAATATAATATTTAGTTCTACTTTAACGTTGATTTGGGTGTAATTTGAGTTCTTTCCGGTTTATTCGAGCGGATGAACTATAAATATATCTAAAGGTATATATAAATATTATACAGACATACAAACAGTAAATACAATAAATCCAACTGGAGTGAAAAATTAGCCAGAGCCAGGAATCGAACTCGAGACCACAGTATACAATACTGCTGCTCTGTATACTGTGGTCCCGGGTTCGATTCTTGGCAGGGTTGGTAAAAAACCGGTTTTTTTTTCAAAAAAACCCTAAAAAACACGTTTTTTTTTAAATTTAAACCAGGTTTTTTTTGGTTTAAACCGGGTTTTTAAAAAAATATATTTCAATATTACATATACATGCATATTTATTGATAAAAATAAACATTGTTGGATAATAAGTAATATAGCTTCATTTATTAATAATTTAAAAATAAACTGATTAAAAATAATTTGAAAATAATTTAAATTGAATAATTACAATCAATTATGTAGGAAATTGGAATCATTTAAAATTTAAACATTTTTAGTAAAGCTATGTCTTATGTTCCATGAATAAAATGCTCTACATAGTGTTGGGTGGTTTTCTCTTCTTCTAATTACACTCCACTTTTAATTTACTCAATTAACTGTCACTAATGATATTAGCCTGACCTTAAATTTTTAAACAAGGTGTGAACAGTTTACCAACACCTGGATGTTGTTACAAAAAGAGGAAAAATAAAAATAAGCAATATGCTTAGAAAGATACTAATTTGATTTAAAAAAAACTCTTAGAATAATTACCAATAGAAAAAAACAAAACAAAGAGGAAATGCATAAACTAACTTAAAGTAAATCAAAAAATTACTATTAGAAATGTGAAATTAAACCTTAATTATTTAACAGTAACAACATCCTCAACCATTCACAACTTATGAAGAGAAAACTACCAACACTTCTGAATTTGAGAATACAATGCATTCACAATAAAATAAGAAAAGCTAAATTGAATACCACAGAACTTCACAACCGAAAGGCAAACTCTTGAGTCCGCATTATATCAAATAATATGTTTTGATAATTTAAAAGGATTTAATATCAAGATTGTGACTGCACTTATACTCTCAAATCCAGGGGCCACATAATCGTATAGTAGATCATTAGCATTGAAAATCATTAAATCTAACTGATGTTTTACACCGCAAACAAAATTACTTCTTGAATTCTTTTTCTTTTTTTTTATATTTTAGGAGTTGCCCTGAACATTCTAGCAATTATATCAATTTCAGTTTTTCTTTTTTTTTTTTAAATTTAATGAACAATACATACTCTTTTCAGAAATTAATTACTTATATATAACACTTTATTTTTTTTTTTTACTGAGGGAACATATGTGCGACTGAATTTCCGTCTAAAATGGATCTTGTTACCATATTACCTAACTCCTTAATTTAAAGACACAAGAACCAGCATAAGTATAACCAGAAAAGTAAGTTAATAAGAGGGGTAACACACATTAAAATTAATCCACATAACACTCATAAAATGAAAGGGAAATGCATAGTAAGTATAAAAGCCATTAATCAAGGTAACAAAACCCTCAATTCATTTCGCACAGTATTCCTCCTTTAATACTTAATCTTACTACTGATACAGAGTTAAAAGATCTTAAGATTCTTTAGTATTTATTTCATTTACTAATGAGATTAAAGCCCCCCCCCTTTTTTTAGAGAGATTAATTTAGTTGAAAGAGAAGTGAGCAAAACAGAGCAATACATTTGACATCATTTTATTAAACTTCAGATCTTATTAAGAATTTAATATTATTTTTGCCAATATTTTGCAGTGAAATTTCAGTATAAAAAAATCAATTAGATACATGACAGGGTTTAACTCAAAATAGTTTTTAATTTAAAAGACTCGTTTAACTATTATCATAATGCAGAAAATTTTCAATACAACAAAAGCGCAATTAAATATTTAGCAAAGAATATCTCAAAATAGTTTTCACTTTAAAATAGCCATTTTAACACAACAAATTGCGAGGGTATTTCGATTCCTTCTAATACTTTTGACATAAATATGTAAGAGATAATCAAAACAGCACAGAGAATTCTACTTACATTAAAGGCAATTCAAGAGAAGGTGTAGGCTATAACATCATTTTACTCTTCTTTATTTTTTTTTAAAATCTATTTGGCAGTCCTTCTAATAGGGTGGAGATAAGGTCGATCGGTGTATACTTTTCTTTAGACGAATGGATGTTGGTATTCTCCCATTGAAGCTATTTTTGTCCATATTAACTCTTTCTTTAAACCCAGGGTAACCACGGATATCACAGACAGTTCATAAAAGAAAAAAACGTTCAAGGGATCACCTATCAACTTTCAGTGAAGATGCACTAAATGATCATTTCCTCGACGATTTCATTACACACACAAATCCAATTTCTATGCTGCGAATCTCTTCAGACGTACCTGAATTCTGAAATCAAGGCGATGATAAGCACATGCTAATTGTGTTTCGTTAATTTCGGAGAATGCTCATAGGTTTTGTTTTTTTTTTCTCTTAGTTTCTTAAGACAACATGAGCTTCTAAATCTTCAATGTTAAAGAATCTTGTTCCAACGGTGTGAGTGGGATCAATCATGGTTGCTGCTGTACCCACGCTTGGTAAAAAAAAAATTCTTTTAAAGATAGCTGGACCATCTGACACGTCCGTTTTCTTGAGAGACTATCTTCTTCTCTCCTCGTTTTAACAAATTCGAAAACATAGTCTGACCACTGGTCAGGGGGAGGGCTAAACGAAAGCCTCCTTTCCTCCTACCCCCACTCACTAAGAGAAAAATATCACATCCTTTTTGTCCGAAAACTCCTGCCTTAACTAACTTATTCCCCGTATCGTGTAATAATATTTCACACGTGCACTCTTACTTGCTGACGTCAGACGCTCCTATTCGCTAACCTGGTAGGGTTCAACCACTTATGTAAAAGGGGGTGTAATCCGCTTTCCACCTTATACACTTTTTCTAATGGGCCACCCATCTTTAAATGCCAAGCAAACTATCTTTTCTCACGGCAGTATCCCATAAAAATTTCCAAAATTGCCTGTATGACAATAACTTTTAAAAGGAGGGTTATAAAATTGCACCAAGCATTTTACTTAAAAGGCTCATAAAATTTTATACATATGGTTGGCCACCCAAGCAGGCTTTTAGGCTGTGATAACGAACGTAGTAAAAGAAGTGTATGAAATTCACATGGAAAACACGTTTTTACTGCATCCTATGTGACATTACAAAGGCAGACTGAGGGGGTTTTGATTTTACGAGCTGGCGT
Organism: Maratus speciosus; assembly: GCA_963932465.1. Classification (NCBI taxonomy): domain Eukaryota; kingdom Metazoa; phylum Arthropoda; class Arachnida; order Araneae; family Salticidae; genus Maratus; species Maratus speciosus. The sequence goes on along the minus strand of OZ010791.1, from coordinate 184,610,333 downwards.
TGCTATGGTAACACCGCTCTATAGTGGGGGAAATACTTGACCGTTTCCAACAGCTGCCCAAATCAAAGGTTAAGCGAGGAGTTTCGCATTTTTCTTTGAAAAAAAAAGGGAAGGGACATCTTGCTTGTGTTTACGTTCTCAGATAAAAGATTACACGTACCCTAGTATTTGTTTCCACTGAAATAATACGTGTTTTTCTAGATCTGAAACTGAGAAAAAGGAATTCTCTGGCATTAAGTAATATTCTTAAACTATGAAAATTTTGTCTGACATTTTTCTTTGAAAAAAGGGGGGATATAATTGAAGAAAATTAATAATTTTAAGATGAAAGCATACAATGTTATATATATATATAAAGAGGGGGGATTTTAATAACACCAGAATTTGTCAAAATAAGGATATTGTTAAATATTCTACAACATGGCTCCCCTATCTTGAAGAAAAAAACAAAAAAAATTTCTAAAACACAATTTTTTTTTTTGGAAAGGTAAATGAAAACTAAACTCCCAGCGGAGAACTCAATTTTTCCACTCAAAGTAAGTTAACTAAGGATATTAAATTAAAAATTGGGAGAAGCGAAAATATTAGTATGTCCATTGCAATGCTGGGGTATCATCGACATGAGCACTTGATACTCGAACAAATCAAACAGCGACTCGAAGAGTCTCGAAGCACTACGTACCTGACACACCACTCTGCACAGTCCGGAATGTGCAATATGAGCTGCTTACAACGAATCGATTACCTGAATACTTCCTTAACAGACAGGAACTTTAAGTTGAATAAACCAAAAAAAAGTTAAATATTAAGCCATAAAAGTAATCCACAGCCAGCTGAATCCCAATCCCAGCCGTCACACTAGCACAAAGTTATCTGCACAACATAATATTTATCTATAATTTTACCTATTTATACTTTTGACCTAAACATGTAGACAGTGAACTCTCATTTTAGTACTACTAGTACTCTTACTGAATGAACACCACACCTGACCATACATGCCCATTACATCTGCAATTGAGCCTAAAAAAATTCTAAAATAGAGAAATTTAAATTAATGTGGAGAAATAAATATATGAAGGACTGCCAACCGGTACTTACACATATGCATAAACATCAATTAGACACAGGCTGGAGATGCAGATGCATACACATAAAAAAAAATCAAATCTTTTGCAAAACACATAACAGTATCTGATTCATAACTTAAAAAAAGATCATTGAAACTAACTTACAGCATTAACATGATATTATATACATACATATGTTTAAATAGAAAAGTATCAATAACATTACAGGGTGTGTAAAATTTGTACTGTGAAAAAAAAAAATTTGTAACCCCTATCGTGAAAAAGTTCATTGTCCAAAGGGTGGGGTTTTAACTTGAAATTTACAAATGCACTTACAGACCATTTGTGCAAACAGTGTATGTCTGCAGTTCTGTACTACTAGGAATACACTACCCATAGCTTAGAAAAATTTAGAAAAAGGCAAAAATAAACTACACAAACAATGCAAGGATGGTGATGTATTGTCTATAATCATCCAATAAACATGCCTACCAAATTTAATCAAAGAAGAAAAAAAAATAACAGGAAAGAATAATAATAATAATAAAATAAATAAGGAGAATTTATACATTTACTCATATTTACAGCTAAAGAAAATAAAACATGTAAAGCATAAAGAACATGAGCGTGTACTAGTATGGCCGTAGATAACTCACATCAAAAACACAGAGAAGTATAAACATAATATCATTCCGAAAATTTTTGCAAAATACCCCAAAATTTATTTATTTCTGAGAGAAAAAAAAATTATCTATGTAAAAGATATTGGACCCACAATACAAAATACACTTAACTAAACGTAAGTAGACATTTAAACATATCGCTTCAGTTGCAGCACCTAATTTTCGAAATACACCTGAAAATTTCAAACTCCCCAAAATTAGCTTAAATTTTGGCTAAAATTGGCTAAAAACTTTTTAGAAAACTGGTGCGGAACGGTATGCAGGCCATAATATAACACAAAACATGAGAATTTTTCCAAATAGGACATATAAAGCTCCAAAAACTGCTACTAATATTTACGGACGACAAATCAAAACAAACCCATTTTGAAGCTTCAACATTTTCGATATTGAGTTTTAAATTAAATACATTTACCTAAAAACAGATTAAAACACATATAAATACAAATTAATTAAAATATATGTACAGAAAACATTAAAAAAAATAACAAATAAAATCGTTACTCCCTATAATCTGGTCGCACACTTCTATCCCGAAACGAATATTCGGTTCGTGTAGTCGACCTGGATCGACTGACGCGTTTCGATGTCGCCACAGTTCGTATCGAATCACCCGATGTCCCTGCATTGTTGCTATCTGGATGATCAATTTCGTCCCTGACCCTTTCAGCAACGCTAGATGCATCTGGTGAGCAACCTAAACATTCCCCTCCCGGTGCAATCTCTGGTTGCGATTCTATTCCTCCCGGAGCTTCCTGCGGTTGCGGGGAAAGAGCAACAATTTCCGTTGGATCCCTACGTGCGTCATCGGGAGTACTGCCTCTATTTTTATTAGTTTCGATTTCCCTGGTGCTTTCACTTACATTACGTTGCATTACAGGGGGCGGTACCCATGCATAGCATCTCCTACGTCTACTAGTGCGGGGGTGGGTTGCTCGCTCGCTACTCTGAATCGGTTCTGTTTCATCGATGGTCGGACTGTGAATCGAATCCCCATTAGTCGTTTGTTGTTGTTGTGGATTGTTTTGGTCTGCAATCGTTCTGTCTTTGAATAAAGTGAGCCTGTCAATATGCACAACTTGAGTATTTTTCGGGTTAGCAACTAGCGCGATTTTAAAATTAACATCATTTAACTGCTCTATTATAGTGAAAGGACCATTATTTAACTTACTTAATTTTTTTGTATGACCTGGCTCAATTTTAGGTGTGTAAAGCCACACAAGATCACCCACTTTTAGATTTTTACAAACTGTTGTTTTCTCTCTGTACTTTTCTTGCTTCTCAGCTACTGAAATAAGATTGTTGTGAACTTCAGCATACACTTTTTGAAGGGCGGGGATTATGAGTTCACAAAAAGATGGTGCATCGTTGTAATTGATTCTAGGTGGTTGTGAAAATAGACTTTAGGGAAGGTTTAGGTTTCTTCCATACATTACGGCTGCCGGAGTAAGTTTTGTTGAAGAGTGTACAGCAGTACGCATTGCAAGAAGGGCAAATTTGAGCTTAGTATCCCAGTCAGATTGATTTTCATTCACAATATGAGAGAGCGCATTTTTTAATGTACGATTTTGACGTTCGATCTGGCCATTGCTAGAAGCATGATAGGAAGTTGTTCTGATATGCTTTATGCCAAACATATTGTACACATGTTCAATTGCTTCTGATATTAAGTTTTTACCATTATCTGTTGTAATATAACACGGTGCTCCATATCGCGATATGAAATCAGCCAAAGTGTCTGCTATCACATCAGATGTGACCGAACTGACAGCATATGCTTCTGGCCACTTTGTAAACGAGTCAATGTAGGTAATTATATACTTATTTCCAGAAAAGGTCAGTGGCAAGACTCCAATTATATCTAAGTGTACTTTATTAAGAGGGAATTGGGGGGTGGGAAGACGTTGCAGTGGTGCAAGATGGTTTGCCTTATGGGCTCTTTTTTCTTTGCAGCTAATACATGATTCCACTAGGTGCTTGACATCTGACGACATCCCCGGCCAGTAAAAATGCTCACGGATGCGGTCAATCGTTTTTTGGAACCCCTGATGACAGGCAGCTAGAGAGTCATGTGTTAGAGTGAATACTTGTAAAATTAATGCTTTAGGAACAACTAATTTGATAGGATTATTTACAATTAAAGAATCTCTCGTATCTTCACATACTAGGATATCATCTCTAAAAAAAAACTTCATGTATTTAGGTGAAATTTCCAAACCTTGCTCTAATTTCTTTACAATCTCACAACACTTCTTGTCCGCTTTTTGGCATTCACTAATTTTTTCTATAAGGTTGGAGTATGGTTCAAAGGATGTCTCTTTAGCAACTTGAATATTGAAATTGCAGCTGACTGCACATGTAGGCTCGTCTACCTTAACAAAACGGGATAAAAAGTCTGCCACACTATTACATTTACCACGGACATAACTTATAGTAAAGTTATAGTCTGATAGGGTACAAATCCATTTTGCCATACGTGACGTCGGGTCTTGAATCTTTAACATGAAAGTTAGTGGTGCATGATCTGTATAAATGGTGAAATGAGTGTTGGCAAGGTAGCATTTAAAATGGGCAGTGGCCCAGACAAGAGCAAGAAGCTCCCTCTCAGTGGCCGAATATCTTACCTCAGCATCTTTGAGTCTCCTGCTAGCAAAGGCAACAGGGTGTATCATCTTGTTCTCATCAAGTTGTGAAAGGACTGCCCCTAGAGATTCACTACTTGCATCTGTATATATAATGAATTCTTTGTTAAAATCTGGCAAGGTGAGACATGGTTTTGAAATAAGCGCTTGCTTAAGATCCTCAAATTCCTTTTGGGCTGCCTCATTCCAGACAAAAGGCCCAGTTTCTTTAGTTAAATCTATTAAATTAATTGCTCTTTTAGTAAAATCTGGGATAAAACGCCTGTAAAACGAAAGTGTGCCGATAAAAGATCTGACACCTTTACGAGTAGTAGGAGGTTGCAATTTTTCAATAATTTCAATATTTTTATTAATGGGAGACACTTTGCCACTATGAATTTCAAAACCAAGATATTGAATTTTATCTGTTAAAATTTTACATTTGCTAGGTTTAAGTTTCAGTTTGTGTTGGCGAAGCCTTTCAAATACAAGATTGAGTTTCTTGATGTGAGACTCAATGTCTTTCGACGAGACCACTATATCATCAATGTAGACCAAAATACCCAAGTTTCCTAGGTCCCCAAAAATGGCATTCATAAGTCTTTGGAACGAATTACCAGAATTCGCCAAACCGAAGCAGTTGCGGGACCACTCAAATAATCCTTTATGTGTTATAATGGCTGTCTTATGCTTGTCCTCAGGTCTAATAACTTGTTGAAAAAACCCACTCGTGAGATCAAGAGTTGAAAAATATTTAGCACCTGACAAAGAATCTACAGAGTCTGTGATATTAGGAATAGGGTCCGCATCTTTTACCAAATTCTTGTTAAGCTTTCGAAAATCGACAGCTAGGCGATAACTACCATCTGTTTTTTCCACTAAGATGACAGGAGAGGCAAATTCTGACATTGAAGGTGACAAAATATTAGCTTCTAACAAAATATTCAATTGATCCTCCATTTCCTGGCGCAGTTTGTAGGGAACTCTATAAGCTTTGCAGCGAACCGGTTTGTCAGAAGTTAAGTTTATAGTATGGGGAATTGTGTTACATCCGGGTAAATCGAGTACAGAGGCTGCAAACACATCTTTATTTTTATCAAGGAATTCTTGCATTTGAGTTTTTAAAGGAGGTGTTAAGTGATCCAAATTAATTTCTGAACTCCACTTTAAATCAGCGTGATCAAAATCTGCTATTGGGGTGTCAAAATTTACATTACAGGTTAAGTTACATTTATTTGGAGTTGAATTACATTTACTTGAAGTTAAATTACATTCATCATGAGTTAAATTTAAGTTATCTGTACATTTAAGAATTTTAGCTACAAACGTTCCTTTATTTAAGTGAATCATATTGTCTGAAAAATTAGCAAAAGATAAAAATAAACCATGCTCTTGTGTGCAAATGGTTCTAGAAATAAGGAGGCCTTGATGCAAACTCCTAGCAAGGGGTTCTAACATTATAGGATCATTTACGCTTACATTTAATTCTTTACTACACTTAACATTTGTCAAAATTTTAGTTTGGGGAGGGATTGTTATTTTATCACATAATGCGGCTATACCTATGATGGTTTTGTCATTACCCTCATTTTCATTAACTTTATTTTCACTTTCACTATTCTCATTGTCACCACTTAAATCCTCCTCAATATCAGCAATTTTCACCGCATCAGGTTTCTTTTTATCTACTCCTTGCTGTATCCTACCTGTGTCTTGCGAAATAAGGTTTACTTGGTGAACATGAGTAGTTTGTGGTATATTGTGGTTATCTATGGTACTCTCAACTTCCTCGGTGATTTTCTCCCTTTGCAAGTCACTATTACTTTCATTTAGTAACTTCTTTTGCCCTCTATTACCTAATTCTTCCTTCTCATTACTTATGGTACCCTGAACTGCCTCTATGCCACTACTACAGGCTACTTTTTGTTCACTATTAGCTTTGTTTACACTTTTGCACTGGTAGTTCTCACAAGTAAATTTCCCACAATTTGTACACATTTTTGCTGTATTACATTTACATTTACATTTACTTGAATTATTTACAGCATTATTTACAAAGTTTTGACACAATCTGGTACTATTCTGACACTTTTCTACATCCTCGGTTATTGTGCTAATACTATGGCAACCTGAATTTCCCTCAACTTTGGAATGATCCTGGTCTTCAGTTGTTTGTTTACCTTGTGTTTGTTCAGAGCTTTTAAGACTGACAGTATTATTTGAACAATCAATGGTAACTCTGTACTTTTTTAAAAAAGGCATTCCTAAAATGGCAGAAAATTCATCCGCCAGTTTCCCTGGGACAACAAAAAATTTAGCACTGCACAGAATATCATTAATTTTAAACGTTGCTACCACACATTGATTTAGATTCATTTTCTCGCCAGTTACAGTCACAATGGGTGTGCAACATTCCTCTACGTTACTCTCCAAAAAAAATTTAGCATAGCACTACTCAAAAGATTTATCGCAGATCCAGAATCGCATAATGCAGTGATAGTTTTATTATTTACAATCATACTCGTCACTGGGAGACTGTACACTTGTGGGGAAAAAACACTATATACTGGGGTGGAGTCGTTCGGCTTCTGGGGGATCAGTCCGACCATTTCAGATCCAGCCTTATTTAGTTTAAAGGTACTTTAGGAGCACCCTGTGTATTGCTGTCACTACTAGGTTGATTTACATTTACATTATTCGTTTGATCCCTATTACTATTCCCTTGATTATCAGTATCCCTATTGCTATAATGATTCCTATCCCTATCACTATAATCATTTCTGCCCCTATTGTTATTACCACTTCTACCCCTAGTTCCCCTATAGTTAAAGTCCTGTCTATCTCTACCATTACAATTATAATCATTTCTGTCTCTATTTTCCCTAAAATAAGTATTATCAGGCTGGCCAGGATACCCTTGATAATTGTTGCCATAGCCCCCACGGCCCCTATAGTTACTAAACCTGCCCCTACCATAATTGTTTTGATACCTAGCTTGCGGGCAATCTCGTGCAAAGTGGCCTATCTCAGAACAGATGTAACACGAAAAATTACGCATATTTGTTCTTTCCTGGCTCTGCACCTCGCTCCGTTTATCATTACTTTGCACCAAACTTTCGATTTTCGCTGTGAGTAATTCTACTTGTTCCCTTAGTTTATTTATTTCCTGCTGTGACTGTTTCGATTCGCTTTTTGGGTGCACAGCGGCACACGCTACACTTTGTTGTACACACTGAGGTGTAAAAGGGGTACTAACGTCATTTTGCAGATTGTAGAAAGGGTTTACACTAACACTCCTACATGCTTTTTCTTCTAAAAGCGCAACTCTGAGGATTTCTTCGGGTGTCTGTGGATTTTTTGTGATAACCCCCCTCCTAATTTCAGGGGAAAGGTTACCAAGGAGCATCGAGTGCAAAATAGCATTCCTATTTTTTTCTACTACATCACCCTGCAGCCCATCAATATCCAACGCTTTAAGCGACATATCATATGCCCTATCATAGAAATCCTGCACAGACATATGGGGTGTTTGCTTGAAACTGAAAAAATTCGAGAGTGCTACATCCGGAGTGATATGGTGGGTATATCTTTCCTTAAAAATTTTTATAATATCATCTACTGTTTTTCCCTTATTAAGCTTATATAATCTAGCTGCTCCCCCATTTACTCTACTAAACAAAGCAAGCTTTTTTTCTTCCTCTTCCCATTTGAAAAAATTAGCCAAACTATCAAATTTTTCAAAAAATTCATTGAAGGGCACTGAATTTGCCTCACCGCTAAAAGGTGGAATGGAGGAAATATTTTCCATAAGTGCATTCTTCTTTTGGACCAGTGCAAAATCTTTGATGTGCTCGTCAGTAGCCATAATTAGTACAAGAAAATTTCAAGAGGGGTGTAACTATTCACAGAAAAGTAAATTCATAAAAATAAATACCAAGGAAACTCTTAAAATTACACCAGTATGGAAAAAAAATATCCACAGCAATCCTTAATCAGTAGTACAGAACCACACACTTACCTTTCACATGTTTATATAAAAATGCAACAAAATTTTAAAAACAACAAACCAGGACTAAATGTCACGGTACCATTCTTGTTGGGTGGTTTTCTCTTCTTCTAATTACACTCCACTTTTAATTTACTCAATTAACTGTCACTAATGATATTAGCCTGACCTTAAATTTTTAAACAAGGTGTGAACAGTTTACCAACACCTGGATGTTGTTACAAAAAGAGGAAAAATAAAAATAAGCAATATGCTTAGAAAGATACTAATTTGATTTAAAAAAAACTCTTAGAATAATTACCAATAGAAAAAAACAAAACAAAGAGGAAATGCAGAAACTAACTTAAAGTAAATCAAAAAATTACTATTAGAAATGTGAAATTAAACCTTAATTATTTAACAGTAACAACATCCTCAACCATTCACAACTTATGAAGAGAAAACTACCAACACTTCTGAATTTGAGAATACAATGCATTCACAATAAAATAAGAAAAGCTAAATTGAATACCACAGAACTTCACAACCGAAAGGCAAACTCTTGAGTCCGCATTATATCAAATAATATGTTTTGATAATTTAAAAGGATTTAATATCAAGATTGTGACTGCACTTATACTCTCAAATCCAGGGGCCACATAATCGTATAGTAGATCATTAGCATTGAAAATCATTAAATCTAACTGATGTTTTACACCGCAAACAAAATTACTTCTTGAATTCTTTTTCTTTTTTTTTTATATTTTAGGAGTTGCCCTGAACATTCTAGCAATTATATCAATTTCAGTTTTTCTTTTTTTTTTTTAATTTAATGAACAATACATACTCTTTTCAGAAATTAATTACTTATATATAACACTTTATTTTTTTTTTTACTGAGGGAACATATGTGCGACTGAATTTCCGTCTAAAATGGATCTTGTTACCATATTACCTAACTCCTTAGTTTAAAGACACAAGAACCAGCATAAGTATAACCAGAAAAGTAAGTTAATAAGAGGGGTAACACACATTAAAATTAATCCACATAACACTCATAAAATGAAAGGGAAATGCATAGTAAGTATAAAAGCCATTAATAAAAAAAAAAGGTAACAAAACCCTCAATTCATTTCGCACAGTATTCCTCCTTTAATACTTAATCTTACTACTGATACAGAGTTAAAAGATCTTAAGATTCTTTAGTATTTATTTCATTTACTAATGAGATTAAAACCCCCCCTTTTTTTTTTAGAGATTAATTTAGTTGAAAGAGAAGTGAGCAAAACAGAGCAATACATTTGACATCATTTTATTAAACTTCAGATCTTATTAAGAATTTAATATTATTTTTGCCAATATTTTGCAGTGAAATTTCAGTATAAAAAAATCAATTAGATACATGACAGGGTTTAACTCAAAATAGTTTTTAATTTAAAAGACTCGTTTAACTATTATCATAATGCAGAAAATTTTCAATACAACAAAAGCGCAATTAAATATTTAGCAAAGAATATCTCAAAATAGTTTTCACTTTAAAATAGCCATTTTAACACAACAAATTGCGAGGGTATTTCGATTCCTTCTAATACTTTTGACATAAATAAATATGTAAGAGATAATCAAAACAGCACAGAGAATTCTACTTACATTAAAGGCAATTCAAGAGAAGGTGTAGGCTATAACATCATTTTACTCTTCTTTATTTTTTTTTAAAATCTATTTGGCAGTCCTTCTAATAGGGTGGAGATAAGGTCGATCGGTGTATACTTTTCTTTAGACGAATGGATGTTGGTATTCTCCCATTGAAGCTATTTTTGTCCATATTAACTCTTTCTTTAAACCCAGGGTAACCACGGATATCACAGACAGTTCATAAAAGAAAAAAAACGTTCAAGGGATCACCTATCAACTTTCAGTGAAGATGCACTAAATCATCATTTCCTCGACGATTTCATTACACACACAAATCCAATTTCTATGCTGCGAATCTCTTCAGACGTACCTGAATTCTGAAATCAAGGCGATGATAAGCACATGCTGATTGTGTTTCGTTAATTTCGGAGAATGCTCATAGGTTTTTTTTTTTTTTCTCTTAGTTTCTTAAGACAACATGAGCTTCTAAATCTTCAATGTTAAAGAATCTTGTTCCAACGGTGTGAGTGGGATCAATCATGGTTGCTGCTGTACCCACGCTTGGTAAAAAAAAAATTCTTTTAAAGATAGCAGGACCATCTGACACGTCCGTTTTCTTGAGAGACTATCTTCTTCTCTCCTCGTTTTAACAAATTCGAAAACATAGTCTGACCACTGGTTAGGGGGAGGGCTAAACGAAAGCCTCCTTTCCCCCTACCCCCACTCACTAAGAGAAAAATATCACATCCTTTTTGTCCGAAAACTCCTGCCTTAACTAACTTATTCCCCGTATCGTGTAATAAAATTTCACACGTGCACTCTTACTTGCTGACGTCAGACGCTCCTATTCGCTAACCTGGTAGGGTTCAACCACTTATGTAAAAGGGGGTGTAATCCGCTTTCCACCTTATACACTTTTTCTAATGGGCCACCCATCTTTAAATGCCAAGCAAACTATCTTTTCTCACGGCAGTATCCCATAAAAATTTCCAAAATTGCCTGTATGACAATAACTTTTAAAAGGAGGGTTATAAAATTGCACCAAGCATTTTACTTAAAAGGCTCATAAAATTTTATACATATGGTTGGCCACCCAAGCAGGCTTTTAGGCTGTGATAACGAACGTAGTAAAAGAAGTGTATGAAATTCACATGGAAAACACGTTTTTACTGCATCCTATGTGACATTACAAAGGCAGACTGAGGGGGTTTTGATTTTACGAGCTGGCGTTGCTATGGTAACACCGCTCTATAGTGGGGGAAATACTTGACCGTTTCCAACAGCTGCCCAAATCAAAGGTTAAGCGAGGAGTTTCGCATTTTTCTTGGAAAAAAAAAGGGAAGGGACATCTTGCTTGTGTTTACGTTCTCAGATAAAAGATTACACGTACCGTAGTATTTGTTTCCACTGAAATAATACGTGTTTTTCTAGATCTGAAACTGAGAAAAAGGAATTCTCTGGCATTAAGTAATATTCTTAAACTATGAAAATTTTGTCTGACATTTTTCTTTGAAAAAAGGGGGGATATAATTGAAGAAAATTAATAATTTTAAGATGAAAGCATACAATGTTATATATATATATAAAGAGGGGGGATTTTAATAACACCAGAATTTGTCAAAATAAGGATATTGTTAAATATTCTACAACAATAGTGAAACATTGATACCTTGAAAATCTTAATAAACAATCTTTTGAATAGGGTCTTTACACGTTTCAAGAAGTATTGTGTATTGTCATTTGGCACTTCTCCACAGAAACTGCCACGTAAAAAAAGGCGACAGTAAAATAAACAGAAATACCTATTTACCAGCTTTTTGGACTACTGAAAACATTGATCTTAAAATGGAAAGTAAGATTTATAAAAGTTGTCATCCACTAAAACATTTAAAGAGCCATCAGATTTAATGCGCAGGATTTTTTTAAAGCTAGTTTATAATGCATATTACTTTTAAATGTCTAAACTAAAAATTAATAATATATATTTTTAGGCATTTTTATGAGACTTTTTTCTGTTATGTCTCACGCGAACCTTATCTTGATTTTTACCCATTTTTTTGTCAAATCTAAATAGTGGATTCGATTATGCAACAGACGATTTTTATAATTCTTATTGCATATTTTAGTTAAAAGTAAACAGGTGCTTCGATAGCACCCAATTTTTCAATGTCCTCTCATTCGACTTTATATCTTGAGTTTTTTTTTTATTCTTAAGGCTGTTCTCAAATTCGAAAGGGCAACTTTATGACATAAGTTTTAATTTATTTTTGTTCGGAAATGCATGAAACTAGCAGATGCTGTTGTTCAGAAACTATGTAATAGAACTGTGTTTTCCGGTTTTTTTTTTTTTTTTTTTTTTTTTTTTTTTTTTTTTTTTTTTTTTTTTTCCAGACGCAATAGATCTTTCAGAAAATAGTATCAAAGTTGGCGTTTTGAACTGAATTTCCGTGCGAAAGAAAAATAACTACTCAAGGAAGCTTAAAAAAATCTTTGTCACGTGATCAAAATTGCTTATAACTAAATTGGTAATTCATTTATCAAAAATCGAAAACACAGTCGATTCCAAATCGCTTCCAGTTTTATATCTTTCCGTTAAAAAATGAATTTGTAAATGTGCCAAAGCATTTTGCGCTTGTTGAGTTGAACAGTTGAGAACAAACAGCCTTAAAAGATAATCTCCCCAATCGAGAAAATTTTCTTTTGCAGCTTGACTGAAATCTTAAAGGTCATTTTATGTTATTAATTGTAAATAATCTGCGTTTTATCAAAGGAAAATATTTTATTTAAAATATTGAATATTTTTAATCTATTTTATCTTTGCTACATTCACATGTTTTAAATTTTATCTTTAGAGCTTCAGATATGTTCATCAACACATGCAATTTGCATTCTACATGCATACAAATATAACCTAGACTCACTATGTCTCACAGTGACTGCTGGGATAAGACTGTTAAAAGTAGAAATTATTTATATCCAATGATTTGAAACAAATTACAAAAATGAGAAAATATTACATTAGATCTGTTCTAAATAACTTGTTGGTTAACCAATTGATTTAAACCGTGCCAATCCTGCTGGTAACAGAATAAAATCATAATACAAAACCCCAATCCCAATGTAGGAATACAAGAAAAACAAAGGCTTACTAAACCCAATAGCCATGATACAGCAAAGAAAACTCACAGCCATTCATTCATTAGCATACAGAACAAAAAGTAACCAATGGAGAGAATTACTTATGATTATATCATCATTGAGGCGTATGTACTTCTTAGTAAGTCTTAACTAATCAAGATATCTAAGTAGTAAAAGTACATTTTTAGCTCAAATCTGCCATTTTGGCTATTTTTAAAAATAAAAGGCTTTAAAAAAAGAAGAAAAATAACTAACTACTTGTTTTTTTCTTCCCAGCTAGTTTTAGAAAAAATAGTCTGCTATGTAGATTTAAAGCTTACAAGAAAAATTTGATTGATTAAAAATGTTTGTCAACTTTACAAATTTATTAATTCATCACTTTTCTAAAGCTTTGCTTGCAGCTTCTGCATTACTTGGATTTTGCATTTTTCAATAATGTGCAAAATAAAGGAAAACATTAGAGAAAAAGAGAAAAAACCACATGAAAAAAAAAAACCATTTGGTTTAAACCATGGTTTAAACCACGGTTTAAACCAGCGTGCTTTAAACCAAACAACCCTGATTCCTGGCTCTGGCTAATTTTTCACTCCAATTGGGTTTATTGTATTTATTGTTTGTATGTCTGTATAATATTTATATATACCTTTAATTGTTGAATGCAGGCGTTATTTATGTGTGTATGTGTGTTTTAATATATATTGTAGTATGAGTGTTTTATTATATAAATATATCTGTTAAAAATTTGGCATAAATGATTGTGTATGACAGACGAAGTATTTGCACTTAAAAGTTACAAAAATCAGCGTAATTAGGCAAGATAAAAAGCAACCACGGGTACTTTCGCATTATCTCCATATTACTAGTAAACTTATCAACAAATGTTTTTTATTTCGAACGAAGAATGTTTAGCAATAGTCCTTGGGATACAGTCAATTATAGAATGAAAATAACAATACATACATGAATTCATACTTATAATGAATAAATACATATATACATGAATATATGCATAGGCCAGCTACGCAACCAGTTTTGTAGCCATGATTGGCATTAAACACGAGCAATGCTGGCAACAATGTGGTTTAATGTGTATGAGAGCAGTTGTATAGCAGGCACGAAAGAGAGAGGTCTCCATAACTTCTACCTCTCCTGACTGTCTGATCAAGATAGGCACCTTTCTACCAGATGTCGAACTGCCATGTGATGATGTTGCTGAAAAGTAGACGAACTGGTTTAGTGCCGCTGCCTGTCATTGGCTGCGATTTATATAAAAATGGAGGCAAATGTTTATATTCAACTGTAAATTTTATAAACATGGTATACATAATTAATTATACAAACAGCAATTATATAATCATAGAGGCATATTGTTGAATTCAAGTGTAATTCAAGTACACACACAAAAGGAAAATAACAGGTTAATACAGTGAAATTAAATTTGCACCCAACGCTCACCAAAATAAGGCAATCGTCTGCGAAACCGATTACGGAAATTTCCCTATACAAACATACATACATATGATTATATACATACATACCATGAATGAAACCATGACATGAAAACTTTCTTGATTTATTTGGTGATTATCCGTTGGCATGCGACGAATAAGATTGTACCTAAATTCGTATACGTATTGTAAGTTAAAAAAAATAAAGAAATTTGAAATTCAAACCAAATTACATCGATTTGGACGTTACAAAGAATGTACACTGTTAAAAATTTTGTGATACTTTGAACAAACTTTTGGTGCTCCAGTATCTGCAAGCATAAGATGATAAAATCTTGAATCAACATTTGGAGCTAAGGTTCAACCGGAGCTCCAAATCTTGGAGTGATATTTCACCATCTTATGGTTGCAGCTACAGCAGCACTAAAAGTTGATTCAACCTACTACAAAATTTTTAACAGTGTAAAGTATAATTTGGCTACCTACCTGTTCCCGCTTAAAAAAAAAAAAATAAATAAATAAATAAAATAAATAAATAATAATAATAATAAAAATAACGTTTTCGCCACGTACGTTAGAAAATTCAACCTATAAATCAGAAATGCTGATCAGAAAAGTTCAGGTAATGTTGACGTCATAACGAAGCGGGCAGCAATGTGATTAAAATACATGAGAGTTACGAGGTGCATTCAAGTTCTAAGGCCTCCGTTTTTTTTTTTCTAACTAACTACTCACCCAAAAACTATGAAACTGGTGTTACTTCTCGACGTAATCTTCCTGCAGACGTACACGTTTTTCACAACGTCGACGCCATGATTCCATGTCCGCGGCGAAGGCTTCTTTAGGATTCTGTTTTGACCACTGGAAAATCGCTGAAACAATAGCAGCACGGCTGGTGAATGTGTGGCCACGGAGAGTGTCTTTCGTTGTTGGAAACAGCCAAAAGTCAGGGATGTAGTGGAGGGTATACGGTGGTATACGCCGTATACCTTCTGGATTTTTTTTAAGGAATACCGTATACTCTCTGTTTCTCAAAAAAGCTATACAGTATATATACTGTAGGGTATACCCTCTGCCTTGAGCGTATACCCTCTGCTTAGAGCGGATGCCCTCTGCTTTTTTTACGACTACACCACTGCAAAGTTACTAGCCAGGTCAGGTGAGTAGGGAGCATGAGAAATCACATCAAAGTTGTTTTCACGAAGAAACTGTTGCGTAACGTTAGCCTGATGCGCGGGTGCGTTGTCTTGGTGAAACAGCACGATTTGCTTCAGCGATTTTCTAGCGGTCAAAACAGACTCCTAAAGGAACCTTCGCCGCGGACATGGAATCATGGCGTCGACGTTGTGAAAAATGTGTACGTCTGCAGGGAGATTACGTCGAGAAGTAACACTAGTTTCATAGTTTTCGGGTGAGTAGTTAGTTAGAAAAAAAATCGCTTGAATGCACCTCGTACAACAATGGAACTATTTTTTAAATTAAAAGTAAATAATTTCAATCGTTATCTATATGGGGGAAATGCAAATTTTTGTGTCGACGTTTCTGAGCATTAGGATTGACGAATATTTTTGAATTTCAATCCCAGGCGATATTTTAGTATTCTCGACGCCCAGTCCAATTTTGATCTCAACGTGAATAATATTTTTGGGCGTTATCGATAAGACACAAGAGTAATTGTTCATGGGAAACCGGAGTTGTGCTCCGACAATTATTACAGGAAGTAAAATTCCAGTTCTAAAAGTTTAATTTTCCATGAATTTGCAAGAAATACCAAAATAGTCCCCCTTTTCCTGTATAAAATCGCTGGGAAGATCGCAGCATTACTTGCAACGCATTTCATATCCATAATTTAAAAACGCACCAACTTCTAATGCCATTGAGTTCGCGCAGTTAGGAAGGGTCTTGTTATTATTCAACTTTTATTTATTTTGTTTTATTTCATTTAGCTTGAAAAATGGTATTTGTATACATTGTTGACAACTCCGTGAAATGTGGTCGAGCGGAAGTTTTTAGTATTTCATTAGCTGTCACGTGACTTGAACGGGAAGTCGCGTGAGCCAGGACCGTAAAAGCATTTGGAGCGACAAAAATGATGAAAAAGATGAAATCAGTGAAATCTCAGCCGTTACGCACAATACCTGAAATGAAAGCGAGAGTGATATGATTATTATTTTGTTTATAGAAGAGATCAAAGGGCGCGGATTTATCCTTTTCATCAGTGACATTTAAATGAAACGGCAGTTATTCTTCTTTGAAGAACTGACCTGAATTCTGCATTAAGAGTGTTCTTAAATTTTTATTCTCCCCGCTCAGCAACGCGAAACATTTCGACTCAATCACGAAATCATTTTTTGACACGTAAAAGCTTGAAAGTTGTAGACATTGCCATTTAAATGCCTAACAATCGAATAGCGTTTACCATTTTCCTGTACAGGCAAGACAGAAGGGTAGATCGTTTCTGTATACCTTCACATCTGGATGCCACCGGTAGAGTAATAGCACTTTCGGGAAACCCGGGACTAAGGCGAAGTGCCCGGCTCTATTATGAGTGCCCGGTACACCCGAGGTCCCTGGAGGACTTAAGAGGTGTGATCCTCGAACCACGCGATCTAATACTTGAGTACATGGGTTCTGTCGCAGCGGCCTTGACTTCCAATGGTGTGGAGCCAGGGAAAATGACACGCGCTGGGCGGTGCTCTCTCTTGGCTGACATTAGGCTTCATGGCGGCACCACACTAACCAGTCCATTTGACTAGTCAAGGCGGCATCAGGCTGATTGGTCCCGTCTGACAGCTGCGCATTTATGGACTTCTCAGAGCCTATGCCGGCGGGGCAGTTTGCCGAAAGGCATGTTAGTTTTTCCATTTTCCTGTAAATACTACAAATCTTAGGTTATAATTGAATGTTGCTTGATAATGACCTTTATTGGGCTATCGTTGAAAAGCGGCTTAAAACGTAACTTACACAGCATTTTCGGAAAAATCCATTACATTTATATATATATATATATAAAAGAAGGAATTGATATTTGATTTTTTGTTTTGTTTTGTTTCCCAAGAAGAGGTGCAACGAATTTTACACATGGGAATAATTTTGTAAATGTGTTAGAAAGCAGTCAGTTTGGATTTGAAAACGGCCATAAAGTATAGGAATATTCTAGTATTTTTTATTTTTCCGCTCACCAACTCGAAATATTCTAACCCGTTCACAAATTTATATTTGCTCATAAATTTCAGCCTAAGAATTGAATGGTGTTTTTAATTTTCCCATAAATCCAATACGTCTTAAATTACAATCAATTGCTGCGTTATGACAGTTTTTCAGAATGACTTTAAGCATTAAGGTAGCTAGGGTGGGGCAAGAGGGCGTTCGCCCCGTGCCTATTACTATAGGGCGCTAAATTAAGAATGCATTTTGTCCTTGATTAGTTCTTTCTTTCCAATATTTTTTATAGTTTATTTTTCAAAAAAAAAAAAAAAATGCACCGATTTCTTTTGCAATATACTATTTATGGATATTGTTCTTTAATATTTAACTACCGCAAGTGTATGATGTACAGTTGCAATTATAGTTGGCAGTATAGTATGTATAAAGTACAATTCTCATGACAACTTTCGTCGTTTTTAACTGAAATTACCTCACTTTAAAAAAAAAAAAAAATCCTTATTTGGACAATAAATCATAATTGTTGACCGTTTTTTTTTTCTTTCATATGCACAAGCTTTTATTAGAATATTTTAAAATATCAAATTTAAAAAAGAGGTATTCTGGGAGAAATATTTCTTAAACATTTCTAGTGGTGATTCAACAATCCACTTTGCCACTACCCTGAAGAAGCGACTAAAAAAGAAGCAAGGGGAACTGTCTAACGAAGCATCATTTTTTTATTTTAAAATTTTTGGTAAGGGGTATTTTAAATAAACGTAAAAAGGAAGATAATGGTAATAAAGATCGCAATAAAAATGAAAATATTAATTGGGGGACAAGCTTTTAATAAAATATTTTAAAACATCAATTAAAAAAAGAGGTATTCTGGGTATGATGAAGTTGAGGACCGGTTTATCATGAAATAGGTTTAAATTAGTAGTCATCGTAATTGTAAATTCAAAAACATGCGAACAATAATCCAAAGTGATCGTTTCCTGTAAAAGTCCATCAGTAAATAATTCAGCAGTATTTCCATGGAAAAAACTATTTTATTAGATTAAGATGTAAAATTAGGGCCCCTCTCCTTACTCAGAAACTTTCAAGCTGTTACCAGTACCAAGATCAGAGGTGAAGTGCTTTCAATCTGCGTAATTTAATAACGCCAAGAATACATCTGTCCTGAGACAATACGCCAATCCCAAAATATTCGTCAGACTAGGAGAGATATTAAAATTTTAACGAGATAAACGCCAAGTACAGAAACCACATTTGGCTATTAATTAAAAAAGTGAAATAAAAAGACAAACCTATCACTGCATACAGAGGTATAACGGCGAGGATAATTAATGACCAATATCTGTTTGCCGGCAGAAGTGAAAATGAAATTTATGGGACTTTTAATGATTATATGAGACGTTAGAAACTTAAATTAAATTTATTATCTTTAATTTACGTAAACAGATTTTTAAAAAACAGTGTTTTTCTAATAACATATCAATAAAGAATATTTATGCGGGGATACGATTGCGCTTAGATTAGAAATAAAGAGAATCATTTTTGAATGCAAGCGTTAAAAAGAAGAAAGGAAAATAAATTTAGAAAATGGATTAATTTTGAGTGAAAATATAACACAAATATGTGGCCTCGCCATATTGGAAGAAACCTTTTTTAAACATTTCTAGTGGTGATTCAATAATCCACTATGCCACTGCCACTACCCTGAAGAAGCGACTAAAATAGAAGCAAGAACCATTAAAGTATGTGTAACGAGGCACCATTTTTTTTCTTTTAAAATTTTTGATAAGTGGTAATTTAAATAAATGTAAAAAGAAAGATAATGGTAATAAAGATGATAATAAAAATAAAGATATTAATTGGTGGACAAGTTATTAATGAAATATTTTAAAATAGCAACATTTAAAAAAGATGTTTTCTGGGGGGAAATCTTTTTTAAACGTTTTTAGTAGTTATTTAAAAATCACTTTGCCACTAGCCTAAGAAGAGAGTAAAAAGGAAGCAAGGGGTACTGACGTATGTGTAACGAGGCACAAATTTTTTATTTTAAAAAGTCCTTCCGGCCAGTGCCGGGAGGAAGAGGTAGCTTTCATAATCCTTATTTAAAAAAAGCCAACTTATATCATGCAAACACACGAAGCTCAATTTAGTGGAAACCGAATATAGGAGATTCAATACTAATTTTTATCAATATAATGAATGAGAATTTCGCGAAATTAGTCAGCTTTATCCAAGCTGCTTTTCTTTAAAGTAACTTATATTTGGCTGCCAAATTCGGCAATTTCTTAAAGTGCCTGTCATTTTAATACAACATGGTGGATGAGGCTAAGCAGTGAACTTGGTCGAGACCTTAGTAATTGCTGTGCACATGCTCACTCACATCGGAATCGGTTAATATATAGGAGTGCTGTCGCATGCAAAAAATCAGATTTTTCAAAATGTCACCCACAATAGAAATTGAAACTGCTATATCTGAAAGGTAAAGACAAACAAAAAATGCTCCTGAATCCTTATATCAAGATCAAATACTTAAGAAAGAAACCTTTTTCAATTTCTAATTTTTTTTGCACCTCACTTTAAATATATATATATTTTTTAATTTAATGGTCGCCATTTTGAAACAAGATGGCTGATGAATCTGGCCAGAGAATTTGGTCGAGGTGTTGATGTATACTATCCACATGCCTTCTTACATCGAAATAGGCGAATACGTGTGTTATCGCATGACAAATACAAGATCGTTTCAAAATGTTAGCCATGCTAGAAATTCAAAGTGCTATAAATCAACCATTTTTTAAGATATCAACAAAAGAACAAATTTTCAGAAACAAAAACTGCTCCGGAATCTTTGTATCAAGGCCAAACACATAAAAAAAAATCTTTTTCATTTTCCAATTTTTTAATACCTCATTTTGAATTTTAAATTTAATTTTTTTTAAATGACAACCCTTTTGAAACAAGATGGCGAATGAAGCTGGCCAACGAACTCGGTCGAGACATTGGTATGTACTATGTACAGACCAAGTTACATGCAAATAGGTTCATAAATACGCCTGTTATCGCGTGACAAAAATCAGGTCGTTTTAAAATGTCAGCCACAAGAGAAATTCAAAATGCTATTACTCAGCCATTTTTTTTTAGATATAGACGAAAGAAAAACTGTTCCGGAATCTTTGTATTTTGTCAAACACATACAAAAACAATCTTTTTCATTTTCCAATTTTTTGGTATCTCATTTAAATTTTTAATTTTTTAAATGGCCGCCATTTTGAAACAAGATGGCGGATGAAGCTGGCCAACGAACTCGGTCGAGATATTTGTATGTACTATGTACACACCAAGGTACATCCAAATCGGTTCATAAATACGCCTGTTATTACGTGAGAAAAATCAGGACGTTTCAAAATGTCAGCCACGCTAGAAATTCAAAATGCTATAACTCAGCCATTTCTTAAGATATAGACGAAACAAAAACTGCTCCCGAATCTTCTTATCAAGGTCAAACACATAAGAAGAAAATATTTTTTCAATTTTCAATTTTTGGTACCACATTTCAAATTTAAATTTTTCTTAAAAATTTAAATGGCCGCCATTTTGAAACAAAATGGCGGATGAAGCTGGTCAACGAACTCGGTCGAGAGATTGGTATGTACTATGTACACACCGAATTACATCCAAATCGGTTCATAAATACGCCTTTTATCGCGTGACAAAATTCAGGACGTTTCAAAATGTCAGCCACGCTAGAAATTCAAAATGCTATAACTCAGCCATTTTAGGTAGCTTTCTTTACAAAAAAGCTACCTATTGCAGCCGTTCGGAGGAAAGCGATTTCAAAAAATGTTGGTATATTTTCATCGATCATGACCCCCAGACCCCGAAACCACCCTCCGTTCAAAATTGATATATATATATATATATATATATATATATATATATATATATATATATATATCTGACCTATGTCACACTGTAACTCCCGTAATTATGAACCGATTTCGATGTAATTCGGTGTGTACATAGTACATGCCAATGTCTCGACCGAGTTCGTTGGCCAGCTTCATCCGCCGTTTTGTTTCAAAATGGCGGCCATTTAAAATTTTTAAAAAAATTTTAAACTTGAAATGTGGTACCAAAAAATTAAAAATGGAAAAATATTTTTTTCTTATGTATTTGACCTTTATACAAAGATTCCGGAGCAGTTTTTGTTTCGTCTATATCTTAAAAAATGGCTGAGTTATAGCATTTTGAATTTCTAGCGTGGCTGACATTTTGAAACGTCCTGAATTTTGTCACGCGATAAAAGGCGTATTTATGAACCGATTTGGATGTAATTCGGTGTGTACATAGTACATATCAATCTCTCAACCGAGTTCGTTGGCCAGCTTCATCCGCCATTTTGTTTCAAAATGGCGGCCATTTAAAAAAATTTTAAAAATTTAAAATTTGAAATGTGGTACCAAAAAATTGAAAATGGAAAAATATTTTTTTCTTATGTATTTGACCTTTATACAAAGATTTCGGAGCAGTTTTTGTTTCGTCTATATCTTAAAAAATGGCTGAGTTATAGCATTTTGAATTTCTAGCGTGGCTGACATTTTGAAACGTCCTGAATTTTGTCACGCGATAAAAGGCGTATTTATGAACCGATTTGGATGTAACTTCGTTTATACATAGTACATACCAATGTCTCGACCGGGTTCGTTGGCCAGCTTCACCCGCCATCTTGTTTAAAAATGGCGGCCATTTAAACTTTTAAGAAAAATTTAAATTTGAAATGTGGTACCAAAAATTGAAAATTGAAAAAATAATTTCTTCTTATGTGTTTGACCTTGATAAAAAGATTCAGGAGCAGTTTTTGTTTCGTCTATATCTTAAGAAATGGCTGAGTTATAGCATTTTGAATTTCTAGCGTAGCTGACATTTTGAAACGTCCTGATTTTTCTCACGTAATAACAGGCGTATTTATGAACCGACTTGGATGTACCTTGGTGTGTACATAGTACATACAAATATCTCGACCGAGTTCGTTGGCCAGCTTCATCCGCCATCTTGTTTCAAAATGGCGGCCATTTAAAAAAAATAAAAAAATAAAAAAATTTAAATGAGATACCAAAAAATTGGAAAATGAAAAAGATTTTTTTTGTATGTGTTTGACCTTAATAAAAAGATTCCGGAACAGTTTTTCTTTCGTCTATATCTAAAAAAAATGGCTGAGTAATAGCATTTTGAATTTCTCTTGTGGCTGACATTTTAAAACGACCTGATTTTTGTCACGCGACAACAGGCGTATTTATGAACATATTTGGATGTAACTTGGTCTGTACATAGTACATACCAATGTCTCGACCGAGTTCGTTGGCCAGCTTCATTCGCCATCTTGTTTCAAAAGTGTTGCCATTTAAAAAAAAATTAAATTTAAAATTCAAAAGGAGGTATTAAAAAATTGGAAAATGAAAAAGATTTTTTTTATGTGTTTGGCCTTGATACAAAGATTCCGGAGCAGTTTTTGTTTCTGAAAATTTGTTCTTTTGTTGATATCTTAAAAAAATGGTTGATTTATAGCACTTTGAATTTTTAGCATGGCTAACATTTTGAAACGATCTTGTATTTGTCACGCGATAACACACGTATTCGCCTATTTCGATGCAAGAAGGCATGTGGATAGTATACATATACACCACGACCAGGTTCGCTGGCCAGATTCATCAGCCATCTTGTTTCAAAATGGCGGCCATTAAATTAAAAAAAATATATATATTTATAGTGAGGTGCAAAAAAATTAGAAATTGAAAAAGGTTTCTTTCTTAAGTATTTGATCTTGATATAAGGATTCAGGAGCATTTTTTGTTTGTCTTTACCTTAAAAAATGGCTCAGATATAGCAGTTTCAATTTCTATTGTGGGTGACATTTTGAAAAATCTGATTTTTTGCATGCGACAGCACTCCTATATATTAACCGATTCCGATGTGAGTGAGCATGTGCACAGCAATTACTAAGGTCTCGACCAAGTTCACTGCTTAGCCTCATCCACCATGTTGTCTTAGAATGACAGGCACTTTAAGAAATTGCCGAATTTGGCAGCCAAATATAAGTTACTTTAAAGAAAAGCAGCTTGGATAAAGCTGACTAATTTCGCGAAATTCTCATTCATTATATTGATAAAAATTAGTATTGAATCTCCTATATTCGGTTGCCACTAAATTGAGCTTCGTGTGTTTGCATGATATAAGCTGGCTTGTTTTAAATAAGGATTATGAAAGCTACCTCTTCCTCCCGGCACTGGCCGGAAGGACTTTTTTAAGATATAGACGAAACAAAAACTGCTCCGAAATCTTTGTATAAAGGTCAAATACATAAGAGAAAAATATTTTTCCATTTTCAATTTTTTGGTACCACATTTCAAATTTTAAATTTTTTTAAAAATTTTAAATGGCCGCCATTTTGAAACAAAATGTCGGATGAAGCTGGCCAACGAACTCGGTCGAGATATTTGTATGTACTATGTACACACCAAGGTACATCCAAATCGGTTCATAAATACGCCTTTTATCGCGTGACAAAATTCAGGACGTTTCAAAATGTCAGCCACGCTAGAAATTCAAAATGCTATAACTCAGCCATTTTTTAAGATATAGATGAAACAAAAACTGCTCCGGAATCTTTGTATAAAGGTCAAATACATAAGAAAAAAATATTTTTCCATTTTTAATTTTTTGTTACCACATTTCAAGTTTTAAATTTTTTTAAAAATTTTAAATGGCCGCCATTTTGAAACAAAGCGGCGGATGAAGCTGGCCAACAAACTCGGTCGAGACATTGGTATGTACTATGTACACACCGAATTACATCGAAATCGGTTCATAATTACGGGAGTTACAGTGTGACATAGGTCAGATATATATATATATATATATATATATCAATTTTGAACGGAGGGTGGTTTCGGGGTCTGGGGGTCATGATCGATGAAAATATACCAAAATTTTTTGAAATCGCTTTCCTCCGAACGGCTGCAATAGGTAGCTTTTTTGTAAAGAAAGCTACCTAAAATTTTGGCAAGTGGTAAACACCAAATAAAAGTAAAAAGAAAGATAATGGTAATAAAAATGAAGATATTAACTGGTGAACGAACTTTGAATAAAATATTTTAAAATATGATCATTTTAGGAATTTTTATGTAGTTGTTGGGCTCGAAGCATTAATAAAACACAAAGCTTCGTTGTGCACTTTTCGAGAAGATTGTACTCCATGGTGTGGAGGACAGAAAAAATCCTTTTCTTCCATATTTCCTATACTTTTTGTCATGTGATCAAGATTTTAGTATTCATAAAAAACACAATAAAGTTCTAGCATTAAAGGAGTTTTTTAAAGAGGATTCCAAAAGAATTATTTTCTGTTTGTAATCTCCGAGAGAAACGGATCTTTAAAGGCATAGTTACTACAAATTTTTCAGTATTATCATGATAATATTTTTCTAAAAAAAGATTCTCGCATAGCTGTTCTTCAGCACTAATAGGACACAATTCATCTTCAACACTTTCAATTTTCCAAAACTTTTGAAGGTTTTCCTCTAACATATCTGTTTTCTGAGTAAGAACACAAAACTTAATCGCCCTTACCTACAATTTAACACGTTGAGTGCCACGGTGGCTGACACTGAAGCTGAAAAATTTACAATGTTTTAAGTAATTTTTAAGAAAGTATAATCCTGTAATAAATAAAAGGTTGGTAAATTTTAAATAAATTTTCAGTAATTACTTAAAACAATATATATATTTTTAGTTTTATATCATATTTTAGACCGTCAGTCATTGGTGAATGACGCGTTCTAAACGGAAAGTTCAGTGTTAGTCACCGGTGACTGACGGGGCGCTTAACGTGTTAAAATTAATCTAGAAGTTTGTTAATATTTTTAATTTAATGCATTTTTTTTTCATTTTAATTATTTTCTGCGACCTAATTCGCTTTACGCTACCACACCACTTCACGGAATCAGAAAATGTTATACGGATGTTATGCATTTACGAGCAAAATAAACAGTGTGATTTTGATAAACATTGATAAATTTTATACTTATAAAAAAAAAAAATTCAAACATAAATTATATTTTTTAACTATCGAATACGTGTCATATTCATTTAATTTTTAGAAACATATAACAACTATAAATGGGCGTTCCATAATAACTGAGAGTAAAATCATAAATAATCAATAAATATATTTACATAAAAAATACACCGTTCTTCTTCAAAACAACTTCCCTCAGATGATATGCAACGGTCCCATCGTTCAACATACTTTTCAAAATAAGTAGAGAAGCTGCTTCAAAGAACCCTACACTGCTAAAATAACTTCAGAATATGTTGTTGAATCTGCCAGAATCACTTGTTGCGGACTTGATAACGAGATCAAAATGAAAAATTATCCGAATTTCCAAGAGACTGTAATAACAGGTGATGAAACTTGGGTGCCTCATTTTGAACCCCTTATCCGCAAATAAGTGATTCTGACAGATTCAACAACAGATTCTGAAGTTATTTTAGCAGTGTTGGGTTCTTTGAAGCAGCTTCCAGAAAACGGTTTCTCTAAAATAACTTCAGAATCTATTGTTGAATCTGTCAGAATCACTTGTTGCGGACTTGATAACGGGATCAAAATGAAAAATGATCCGAATTTCCAAGAGACTGTAATAACAGGTGATGAAACTCGGATGCCTCATTTTGAACCCCTTATCCGCAACAAGTGATTCTGACAGATTCAACAACAGATTCTGAAGTTATTTTAGCAGTGTTGGGTTCTTTGAAGCAGCTTCCAGAAAACGGTTTCTCTAAAATAACTTCAGAATCTGTTGTTGAATCTGTCAGAATCACTTGTTGTGGGCTTGATAAGGAGTTCAAAATGAGGCACCCAAGTTTCATCACCTGTTATTACAGTTTTTAGGAAATCCGGATCATTTTTCATTTTGATCCCGTTATCAAGTAGGCAACAAGTGATTCTGCCAGATTCAACAACAGATTCTGAAGTTATTTTAGCAGTGTAGGGTTCTTTGAAGCAGCTTCCAGAAAATAACTTCTCTGCTTGTTTTGAAAAGTGTGTTGAACGATGGGACCGTTGAATATCATCTGAGGGAAGTTGTTTTGAAGAAGAATGATGCATCTTTTTATGTAAGTATATAACTGATTTTTTATGATTCTACTCTCAGTTATTATGGAACGCCCGGTGTAGAATGATTAGATCGGGAAAGAACAAGCTTAATTATAGTATAGGAATTATTCTTTACGAGCAAATTTTTTTGCTTTTTGATTCCTTTCATATGATAAATGTATAGGTTTCATATCTAAATTATTTTGGGAAGTTTTTAAATACTAAGTACCGTTTTTGTAAAAAATGACAAAATTCATTCCATTCTGGTAATTCTGTGGCAATTAGTGTGAACTCATATTGCTTTTTTATTTCTTTGTTTAACTTTTTAAGAATAATGTTTATTAACACAATTTCTGAAAACTGATTAAGTTCTTAAAATATAGTTTTATGATCTGGAATATGCTTTCGACATTTTCCAACTGCAATTCTTAGACTTTTAGCTGCTTTCTGGTGTTCACATTCCCATAGATAATATTTTATTCATGTAACTAATTAACAATAAATAGTTTCCTTTCAAGACGATCTTCTTATTCTTTGAAAAGCGATTCACGAGAGTCATCAGATATGTAACAACATGTAAAGCAAGGGTAGATTTTAAACTAGAAAACAGGAATTCTGCTTTTTCAGAATTTAGTGTCGCCCCCTATGAAAAAAAAATTGTATATATAAATAGTACAAAACATATTTCAATTTTAAGACTTACAACAAACGCTTTTATTTTATGTAAAATGACGTTATTCGCATCCGCTTAAGAATTCCACATGCGATCCACTCTTAAACATCTACAGAAAAGTATGCAATAGGACGTCACTATCGCGAAATAATGCACAAATGCAGCAAAAAGATGCTGTCATTAAAGAAACTCGACAAAAAAAAAAAAAGGTTGTTTAATGATTCATAGGCCTTCATTTGTTTATAACATTAATATAGACACTTAAAATTAAATATAGTTTATAATAGCTCCATGTTTTAACAGGAATCATTCGTTCGTATTTTTTTCAAAATAGCACGCATTTTAATTACATTTTCTTTCGGCTGTTATGAAAAAATGGCAGCAAAAATATATAATTAATATTCTACAACTATTGTTCCTTTACTTTCTACAGAAATCGAGTACTTCCGTTGCCAATATTAAGCAAATGGATACAAAAACTACTAAAGAATTACAAATTACATTTAAAAGTACTTTTTTCCCAATACGACGGTATAAAAATTGAAAATGTGTGATGCTTAGAAGTTTAAAGAAATGTTATTGAGTTTCTAAGTAATCGTACTGCTTTGTTTTACGGCTGGCTTCTGTAAGGTAACGTTATTGTTTGGGGATGTGACAAAATAAGTTGGGAGAAAGAAATAGCATACCGTACCGGGGCTAATAATACATTTTCTGTAAACTATTTAATTTATCATCGAATCAGTTAAAGCCTTAAATTACTAAACATTTACCAATCCTGGTACATGTTTAGACAACTTTGGTAATTGTTATATCAGTCAACTTAAAATTAACACTTCAATTACCTAATTTCGAGTGTGAAGCAAACGTATATTTGATTTTCAGATGGATAAAAATGCATTATACCCCCTGAAAATTGTTGCAGTTATTAAAAGACAACTTATGAGTAACCGTCATATTTAAACTAGCATTAATCTTATATCAATCATAGTTCGTTTTAATAAATTTTAAATATCATAAGATACAGAAAAATTTCATTTAAAATAGTATAATTAATGTGCAATTATAAATTCGAATGTGATAAAAAAAAAAATGAAATTTTTCGTCGATAAATTACACAGGTCTGCAAAAAAAAAATCTTTTTTTTCAGCTGCATGGGATATTTTTGGTTAATTATATGTTGCTTAGGATGTTGAATCCAAAAACGACTACCATTTTCCTCCATCGCGTACAGTATTGTTGCAAAACGTGGGGAATTTACATTAGAAAAGCATAACTGCGATGAAAAAAATCAATATTGTATTACAAGTAACTATGTTAAAAATTATGCTGCAAGTTCCAAATTATACTTTCCCCCTTTATTATACTTTCCATTTCAGTAGATGTGTGAATCGTGGTAGAAGCTTATGTCTGTGTGCATCTGTTTTTGTTGTCTTCAAACTCCTCGTATTTTCTATTTCTCTTGAGTGTTACTCTCAGAAATATGAAATAAATATATGGAATCATTATTGGATATGGTTTTTTACTCAAGAATGGGATACCAGATTTCAGGTTAAAAAGAGAAATTTTACGCTTGATTAAACTAAAAACATGAGTTTCGCAAGAAAACCTGACGTGATGGAATTTTTAAAATATTTTTCCCGGTTTCAATGAGTAAAAACCTGTAAGAAACAGTCAATAAATGTCATACAGTTTTTTGGTTGCAGACCTGTGTTATTGAAGACGCGAGTGGAAGAACATGTTACGTTATATTTTCTCGATAGTTGTATTATTTTATAGAGAAGTGCTTTATGAGGTAATCCATCACACGGCAAAAGTAAAATATTAAGATTCTTGGTTAAAGACATGAGATATTAGTTTTTAATATTTAATAATTTTACATTAATAATTTAAGTAATAATAGTACGTTTTACATTTAATAAATAAATATGAAATTATTCTGAAAGAGTGTCTACCACTTGTTAAAATTTCTAAACAAATGCCACCAAGAAGAAAATAAATAATAGAAAAAAAGTACAACAAAAACCTTTCGCTACAATTTCCGCGAAATTTATTTATTTTTTTATAACACGTTCTTTCACACGTTGTATTCAATTATAAAATTGTTTGTGCTTAATTTGCATTCATCACAAATATTAATATGCAAAATGCAAATAGAGCTTTATTGAATTCTTTCTAATAATAAGATTCAAATGGGAGTATAAACTCACAAAAAGAGGTTAACTTTATTAAATTTATCTCTTTCACTTTAGTCGAATTTACGAAGCGATTGTAGTCAAAGAGATTGATGAATGGATTATGTATCCTCTCGCGAATAACATATTTAAGAGTCAATTTATAATATTAACTGTATGTACATGACACCAGTTTTACTTGTGGCAAAATATTTTTTTTTTCTGCACTTGACTCAAATTAACCCTGCAAACCATACATCAATTTAATCCTCCATGTCCTCGTTGCCAATAGTGATGTAATTGTAATCTAAATGCACGATGGTCAAGTACTAACTTTTGAAATTTTTCTCATTCCTGATCTCACCAGTTTTTTTTTATTTATTTTATTTAATCACCATCTAACTAACGATCTCCGTACATAGGAACTACAGACGGTTGCTTTCGCGCGGAAATTCTTTCATGGGGTCTCTTTTTTGGAGGTTGTTCCCAGTTTCCGTTTTTTGGCAAGTGGCGTTCGCTGATCCCAGGGGCGTTCATCCCTTGCATTCCTTCCTGGAACGCTAACGGCTAGCATATGTTCTGTCAGACAGTGACATAGATGTAGCAATGCCCGTCGACAGAAGCCCAACAGCAAAGTCTAAAAAAAATTTTAAAGGCTTCCGCGGCAGAAGATTGTTTGAAAATTTGTGAAAAATTTTGTGGTGCGTGATTTTTTTTTTTCTCCGTGCGTTTCATAATATGATATTTTTCACTAAATTTTATGGAAGGCAATATTTTTCTCTATCTTCATAAAATGAATTTCTGCAAATTTTCATTCTTTTACGACATATAATGATTTGAAGAAATGGAAAATAATGTGGTCTGAAAGTGGCGGACGTGGAATTTCGGAGTTGTATTTCTTGCATCTTGAATTTCTTTTCATCTCCATGTGTTATTTTAATGACTTCTTTGCAACTGATCTTCGCTAATTTTTTAAACCGATGAGAACTGTATGCAACTTTACGATTGTTCAGAAATGCCACAATGCTTTGAAATTACTCCGTTTTTCTAACATTACAGGAAAAAATGATTGAAATGGATTAAAAAAAAAATAAGTGTATTTTCGCTCCTACGAAAAAACCCCTTTTAAATCATGCATGCATATATAAAATGCTTAGTTTGGAAGTGATTAAAGTTGTCTATGGAAATAACTGAAGTTATTGCCTCTGGTGCCTATCAATAATTATTATCAATATTATTTTGATAAAGATCATTAATAAACATACAGAATTTATAAATATATGACTCCTGACTTTTAAATGGAAATAAATCAAGCACAATACAAATGATTATACCATTATGTAAGTTTATATTTTAAAAAAGCTATGGATTTTTTAATGCCGATTGATTAAGAAAAAGTACGTTCTTTTTCTTAATAGTCCATTAATATATCTATAAAGTTAAGTGTGTAATGTTTTGATAACGTGAACATAAGGAACTGTTCAATAATTAATATTATACATAAAAGTGTATTTCCAAAATAATACAAAATCCATTTAATGATTTACTGATACACCTGGAAAATCATTTAGAGCGATTTAATTATTTCACAAACTCTGTGTTCTAAAACTTCATGCGCTCCAGAAGAAATGAGATGTTTTTTAGAAATTTTGGTGTGATACTTTTTAAAGGTAAGCCATTTATACATATATATATTTTTTTCTTTTCAATGAAAACAAAATATAATGGTGCTGTTTTGCTACTCTTTTTAGCCTCCGGTATGCTATTTCTTTCTCCCAGCTTATTTTGTCTCCAATAAATAACGTTACCTTGTACACGCCAGCCGTAAAACAAAAGCCGATGTTTCATTGTGCGATTAAATACTCTACAGCATTTTTTAAAACTTCTAAGTATCGCACATTTTCGATGTTTATACCGTCGTATTGGGGAAAAAAAGTACTTTTTAATGCAATTTGTTTGAAAACGGCATCTCCATTTTTTTTTTTTGAAATATTAATTTTTTTGTAGTTTTTAGCGACATTTGTTTCATTTTGGCAACTCAAGTACTCTATTTCTGTAGAAAGTAAAGAAAAAATTGTTGAAAAATAGCAATTATATCTTTTTGTTGCCATTTTCTCATAAAAATTGAAAAAAAAAAATTAATTAAAATACGTGTTATTTTGAGAAAAATATAAATGAAGGATTTATGATAAAACATGGAGCTATTGTAAACTATATTTAATTTTAACTATCTATATTAATGTAAATGACGTCATTTTACATAAAATAAAAGCGTGTGCTTTAAGTCTTAAAATTGAAATATGTTTTGCAATAGAGTCCCGATTATCCAAGTCCCGCTTAACCGAGTTATTTTCTTCTGATGGACTGGTGGCTTCTATTAATATGAAACAGCCATTATAAATGAAGCGTTAGGTGAAGATGAAAGAGCAGTCGTAAAAAGTTAGAACTCTGATTTTCTAGTCAGAATGGGAAAAAAATGGCCATAATTTTTTATTATAAAGAAATAAATTTATAAAAAAATTATGGCCATTTTTTTCCCATTCTGACCAAAAAATGAGAGTTCTAACTTTTTACGACTGCTCTTTCATCTTCACCTAACGCTTCATTTATAATGGCTGTTTCATAATAATAGAAACCACCAGTCCACCAGAAGAAAATGAAGTAATGGAAATGCCGGGGGCGACACTAAATTCTGAAAAAGCAGAATTCCTGTTCTCTAGTAATCTTTTAATTTATTTTCTCACAAAATTTTACTTTTTTTTTTTTACATTTATAATTTTTTTCAATTATTTTCCCTCCGTTGAATTGTGAATTTATTTATATATTTCTTTTCGAGTATAAATTCCTTAAAAACTTAATTTAAAAAAAAAAAAATTAATTTTATCCATGTTTAAAATTTGATATATCTTCTGTAAAAATAACTCTTTTTTGCATCTTTTTTTCATTTTTGAATGTAGTAAATATTATCTTCGAGATTTACATATTACTTCGATATATTTAAAAATAATTAATAATTTTTAAAAGAAAACAATGTAATTTTTTTTAATGAGTACGACAATTATATTAAAAAAATTGCCGCTCAAAACTAAAAATTCCGATTGTAAATTAAAGGATAAATAATTGAAGAACGTTGAATAAAGTGTTAAATTTTTATCTTTCATGAAAGTTTCTATATATATCAATTTAAATACACATATAATTGTCAGTATGTAGATATACAGGTAATGGGAAAGTTAAATTGTGATGGATTAATGACGAAAAACTTTTTCCTGGGTAGAATATTTTACTCACAATTTTTTTTTTAAATTCTTACATTCATCGGAGAGAGCTCTTTTGTTAAAATTTGCAGTAGTTCGGTTTTGCTTTTCTTTACTTCTCTTTCTCCCTTTTTTAGCTCACGGGTATCAAAGCCTGAGAGCTAATGTGCCCGCAGGTTCTGTATTTTCATATGTACGTACAGTCGTGGACAAAAAAAAAAGGTAAACATTCCCTACTAACTCTGCAACTAATTATAATAGAAAACAATTAAAGGCACCAAACGATTGGAAATAAAGTCTACTTTTAAATGATGTATATAAAATTTGCTTAGGGAACTATCTACAAATCAAAACCAGACCAAACTTTTTTTTTTCAATGGCAACACTCAATTTTCTCAATATATTTTAAATCGTCAGTTCAAACTATGCCTAGAAATGAAATTTCAAATTACTTGGATGATAAGTTTTTGAATTATAATCCTTCAAAATTTAAAGCTTCTAACGTTAAATTACGGTTTCATATTTTTATTAATATCTCCTGAAATTATAATCCTAATCTGATAATTTTTTTGTTTAATTATAATACTAAAAAACCCAAACATAAAGACATTGAATTTGTAATTTTAAAAATTTTATAATATGAATTATGAAATTAATATGCGAAAAAAATATGAATTGAAACCTGCAATTGAAACCTGATGTGATTAGATTTGGAGGAGGTTGCTTAAGTATAAAAAGGGGAGAACGGGGTGCTAATCTCCTCTTAATTTATTTACCGTTTTGCTCAAAAAGACTGAGTTCTATATTATGAATAATAGACATAAATAACAATATAGCATACAATTAGTGTAAATAGCCTGCGAGCTCAATGCCGCCAGTTTAACCGGGCACTTCTCTTTTTTATTCTTTAGTTATTTATTTACTAATAAAAACTTTCTTCTTCTTCTTTTTTTCGGGTGTGGTTTGAAGGTATTTTTCGAAACACGAATTTTTCTTTTTTTTCGGGTGTGGTTTGACGGTATTTTTCGAAACACGAACTCTTATTTAATTTCAAGCTGGCGTTAATTAGCTTGTTTTAAGTTTTTAAAGTTTACTAATCCCTATAATAATACACTAAAGTTTATTATATCCTAACTCAAATTCTATAGAAATGATAGGAATGATGTAAGATACATAATTAACTTTAAAACAATGAATAACAGCGAATGATTGTGATGAATGTTCATGTTCCTTGATTACGCCTGCCATTTTCTAAATAAACTAAACTTACAGTAAAAATTTTCCATCACGCTACCCCCAACACTCCTTTTATTTATATTATTAAAAATAACTCTAAAAATTGCTGTCGCATATAACTGAACTAATTGAAAAATGAGCAGCGACTCCCAAAAATTTGTTATTTTGCTGACTGCATTTTCAAATAGAAGCTAGAATTTATCTGTTTTCCAATAATTCGGAAATTGTTTGTATCCAAAAAGTATGGGATTTTATTTATCATTATCCCTTCCCAACTTTTATTTATATACGCGAAAAACCATTCGATTCTTTCTTTAATGTTAATTATTCTAAATTTTATAAGAAAAATAATTATAAAGTATATCAATGGGTTTCGTATTTAAAATTACGAAATTACAATGCTTTTATATAAATGCATCGTTGAATCATTTTCAAACGCCGTAATATTTCAAGAAAATGTTTTATTTAATAATTCTCAATACACATGCACAGTTTTTAGATTGTCAGATTCGTTTTTTTTTTGTTTATTATTATTATTATTATTATTATTATTATTATTATTATTATTATTCACCATTACACATGATTTAAAATTTTCAGTTTTATAAAGTGGTTTTTTTTTATCGTTGTTAAATGCTTAATTTTAAGAGATTTTTTTTATTTTATAACTCAACAGTTAATTATTTTAAGACTGTTTTTAGACTTATACAACAATTTAATAAATATAAAACATTTAAAACATTAAATTTCTATAAATGTATCATATTTATTTAAAGAAGTTAACAGGGATCGAAAGAGAAGAGACAGGACAGATTATGTTGGTTTTTTCACCATGATTGAAATATAATTTTATATTAATTTAAAAACGATGCAAGATGTAAATGATTCTTAAAAAGAATTATTTCCGTATTTAGCAGAACAAAAACATATTCAATGATTACAGTAAAGAAAGAAAATAAACAAATATGCAACATCTAAGAGACATAAAAATATTGTAAATGAAAATGATACAAATTAATTTTTCTAGTTTTGCCCAGGAATTATATAAACACTAAATTTTGATTTTAGTTCATAAATGGAAAATAATTTTTACGAACTTAATTATGCAGTGTTATTTAAATTAGCTCAGATTTTCATGGATTTAATAAAGCTTAAATAAACGGGCATAATTTATAATAGATTTACTAGCCTTCATATAAACAGAATATATATATATATATATACACAAATAGACGTGATTATTAAGAGCGAAATTCTTTTTTTTCAGGATATCACACCATTTTTTACTAATTTTTGGATCATTCCGAAATCTTAATTTTGCATGTAATAAACAATAAACTTGTATACATTTTATAACACATTTGTTAACACAGACTATCAAAGTAACTTTCATTTAACATTTATTTCTAATTTTTATTTACATATGCGAAAAATCAATCATTGAAAAATAATTTATTTTTTAATTTTAATTATTACTGTATTGTATAAAGCGCATCCTTGTTTTTGACTTGAAAAAAAAAAATAATAATAATGTCTCGTTTATATTGTGCACCGTATAGTACTTAAAAGGCAGAAGATCCGTGATTGCGAAAAATTTTGTTGGGATCCTGACACAGAAAACAAAATATTCCTGTAGATCAGGGGTTCCCAATGTGGGACGTAGGCCCCACCGGGAGGGAGAGAAGAGGGGAGGAGGGAAATTGACTTTTTAGGGGGGCAATTTTAAATTTGTAACATACCTATTCGATGTCAGTTTTTTTTAAGTAATGTTTCAGACTAAAAATAAAATAATATTTAAAAAAAGTTTTTTTTAATTAAAAAAAGTTCCTAATCAAAAGTTTAAAATGGAATGAAAACCGGAATAATTATATGAAAAATTAAAAAATATATTTGAACCATCCCCCCCCCCCCCCTACTTTTTTTTAAAACCTTTTCTGGTTATTAATTATCTTGCAATTTTTCTCAACTTTTTCGATTATTTATCGAAAGAGCTTTTCTTTCCTATTTGCTCTGCTGTATGTGACATAAAGAAACTTTTACATGTGAAACTACTTAAGAGTAATATCTAAATCTTATTGCCTTGATGGCTACTTAAAATTGATAAAGGTCAGAATCTCGAAATACTTCTTGTGTATTTTGTTATCCATGGAAAGAAAATTTAGTGTCTACGGCTTTTCTACCAGCTCTTAAGGCTGTTCTTAACTGCTCTGCTCAACAAGCGCAAATCGTTTTGACACTTTTACAAATTCATTTTTTAACATAAAGGTATAAAATTGGAAAACCTAGCCATAGAACTGATTTGGAATTAAACTGTTCTTTTCATTGTTTGATCAATCAATTACCTATTGAGTTATAAGCCATTTTGGTCACGTGACAAACACGTTTTTCTCCCGCTCTTGAGTGCTCTTTTTTCCTTCGCGCGGAAATTCGGTTCAAAACGCCCACTTTGACACTATTTTCTGAAAGATCTACTGCGTTTGCAAAAAAAAAAAAAAAAAAAAAAAAAGGGAAAAACAGCTCAATGACATAGTTTCTGAACAACAACACCAGCTAGTTTCATGCATTTTCGAACAAAAATAAATTAAAACTTATGTCAGAAAGTTGCCCTTTCGGATTTGAGATCAGCCTTAATAAGTTATTAAAATGAATTATAAAATACGCCAATGATATCAATTTTAATGCTAACCGTGAGGGTTTCTACAAGCATTTTGTGAAGATAAAAATGCAGACCATATAACACTTTTGTTAATCACTGGGG
This sequence comes from Maratus speciosus, assembly GCA_963932465.1. NCBI lineage: Eukaryota > Metazoa > Arthropoda > Arachnida > Araneae > Salticidae > Maratus > Maratus speciosus. The sequence goes on along the minus strand of OZ010791.1, from coordinate 184,573,348 downwards.
TAAGTTGAAAAGGCGCAACAAAACTCTTTTTGACATAAAAGTGAGGATGTATAGCCTCATTGCATTTGTAGAATTGTGTTAAAAACACATTTGTGAGAGAAAATTCACAACTTTGATAAGTTAAAAGATGTGAAATAAATAATTATTATTAAGGGTCTGTTAGGCTTCCTCTAGTTCTAGGTGAATAGAGTTCACTTTTTAAATAATAAGAGGTATACCGGGTGAGCCAAAAGTTCGTTAAAACTTTAAAAACTCATAAAAAAATGGAAGAAATTATGATAAAGGAGTGCGGTTTGCAAGAAAGGGCTCACAAGGTAGTTGGATTTTTTTTAGCAAAAAAAAAAAAGTTAAAAAATCACCTGTAGAGGGCGCTGACGACCCGAAACACAATGAACAGGGCAACAATACGCTCTATTCATTTGTTCTTCCAATACCAAATGTTCAATATGACATCCAGAATATTCAACGACACAACTGTTGTCCTTACCTGAGTTATAAGCCATTTTGATCACGTGACAAACATGTTTTTCTCCCGCTCTTGAGTGCTCTTTCTTCCTTCGCGCGGAAATTCGGTTCAAAACGCCCACTTTGACACTATTTTCTGAAAGATCTATTGCGTTAAAATATCTATTGCGCTCCTCTACATGTGATTTTTTAATTTAATTTTTTTTCTTTTTTTGCTGTTAAAAAAAGTTTGACTACCTTGTGAGCGGGGCCATCGCGAAACAATTTTCTTCTCTTATGGGCCTGCTCAGGAGAGGATGACGTCACGCAAGAGATCTGAGTAGCAAACGAAACTTATGGAATAGTTGTATGTGTGCATCACAAATAATGCCAGAAATTTTCGTTTTACGATATTTTGTTGAGCAATTTGTGACTTATTTTAGATCTGTTTGAATTATACATTCTATAATTAAACACCCAAGGTTCGGTAAATAAGATATATATATATTTACTTGATATATATATATATTTATACATATATATATTTACTTGATTTCAAATCCATGCTTGCTCCTTGATTTCAAATACATTTGATTCATGGTTTTTATCAAAGATTTTAACTTGAAATATATACACGTATGGCAGAAAAAAATCATCATTAAAATTACACAACTTTAGTTGCAAAAAAATAAAAATACAAAAATAGATAAAGAATTAGGATTTATGGTATTTTTCGGAGAGTTTAACTTGCAATATAAATTTATGGCAGGAGGAATCATACATTAATATTACACAATTTTAGCAGTAAATGATTAAAGTTCCCTTTAAAAATAAATATGCCTTGATTTTAAATTATAAATATTAGGATTGTTATTACAAAAACTCGTCAATAAAAATATTAATTTTTTTCAAACAGTTAAAACAAAAATTCTATTTATCAGTTAAAATTTCAAATTTCACAATGTATGATTAATTTAAAATACACGTTCTGTTGATAAGTATTACAACTAAAAAAGCATTTTTCACTAGTAATATTTACTTTCTTATAATTTACAACAAATATGGCATTTAATATTAATATAATCCAATAAAATCTACAAAATATAACAAATTTTTTTATTAATGTTAAATTAAATGAATGGTTAAGTGAATGGAATAAAATATATACATTGAAAGCAAATGAGGTAAAACAAATGGGTATTCCAACTGAAGGGGGACTTCTGTCAAAAGAAACATTTTTTGCATGAAAATTTACCACAGATACTTTAATTAAAATTTATTGTATTTATTGAATTGGGTTTGCCAGGAATTGCAAATATCTTGCTAAATAACTATACAAAATTTAAAAATGACATTAGAAAATTCTCCGTATTAATAAACATGTAAGTGTCACTGATAAAGTTTCATGATATTTTAGTTTTTTCAATATTGTCTGTTTAAGTGAGGTTATTTTCTATGAGGCAATATTAAATGCCATATTTGTTTTAAATTATATGAAAGTACATACTACTAGTGAAAAATGCTTTTTTAGTTGTAATACTTATCAACAGAACGTGTATTTTAAATTAATCACACATTATGGAATTTGACATTTTAATTGATAAATAGAATTTTTGTTTTAATTGTTTGAAAAAAAAAATATTTTTATTTACGAGTTTATGTAATAACAATCCTGATATTTATAATTTAAAATTAAGGCATATTTATTTTTAAAGGGAACTTTAATTATTTACTATTAAAATTGTATAATTATAATGTATGATTTCTCCTGCCATAAATTTATATTTCAAGTTAAACTCGCCGAAAAATACCACAAATCCCAATTTTTTTACTATATTTGCACTTTTATTTGGCAGCTAAAGTTGTGTAATTTTAATGAATGAATTTCTCTATCATAAATGTATATTTCAAGTTGAAATGTTTGATAAAATCCACGAATCAAATTATTTGATTGAATTTGAAATCAAGGGGCAAGTATGGATTTGATATAAAGTAAAAACAAACAAACAAAAAAAAAACTTGTTTATTGAACCTTGGGTGTTTAATTATTGAATGTATAATTCAAATAGATCTAAAATAAGCCACAAATCGCTCAACAAAATCATAAAACGGAAATTTCTAGCACTGTTTTTGATGCACACACACAACTATTTGATAAATTTCGTTTGAAACCCACATCTCTGGCGTGACGTCATCTTCTCTTGAGCGCTCATGAAGCACCATAAGAGAAGAAAGTTGTTTCGCGACGGCCCCGTTGTGAGCCCTTTCTTGCAAACCGCACTCCGACTCCTTTATCATAATTTCTTCCTTTTTTATGAGTTTTTAAAGTTTTAACGAACTTCTGGCTCACTATGTTACATAACGTGTGTGTGAGGAGGGCGGCATTGCGATTTTACAGATACTTTGGTGGGGCGTGGCCAATAAAAGGTTAGGAATCACCGCTGTACAGAAAGAAGGTCGTTAAAAATTTCTCGGTTGGCGCGAACCGAGCTCAGAAACCGGGTTTACCTCCAAACTCTCCAATTACAGGCATCCATTTGTAAATTCCTTAGGTAAAATTTCGTCAGAAACTGCAATATTTATTATATATGTATAATATATACATTATTTACACAGTATTATTTTATAAATAAAGTAGCATGCAGTAGTATTTACTTGGATATAAACTATAAAAGTATGAAAAAATATAAAAACAAACTGAAAAAACACTTTTCAAATAAAAAGTATCTTCTGGAATATGGGATTTATAAATTTAACACTGATGAATTAATTTATATCAATTTTGAATCTACATCAAACGAACAGCTCTGAAGCTGGGAGAAAAAATACACTCGTTCCTCTTCACCGAAACTTTAAAATTAGGTTTCATTATTGTTTGAATTCAGTTAACAAAATTGTAACGGTTAAACAGTTTTTTTTTTTTTTTTTGCTTATTTGAATTAGATTTGTGTTTGTTTTGTTAAAGATTTGATTGTATATCCCAATATAAATATAACTACATCTAATATATAAAACTATATTATCGTTGTGTTTTTTATCTGCATATTTTATTTATAAAACAATTATCAAAAGTATGCAAATATGTATGAAGCGCGCTTGTATGTTCATAAAGGTAATTTTCGAAATTTCTTACGTAAGTGCGAATTTACGCAAGTCGAGTATTAGTAAGTCGGGGGATGCCCGTATGTGCCATTTACATTTCTTAAGTATCTCCGACTAGTAGAAAAAATTAAAGCCCGTTTTAATCTTTTTGGAGCACCCCTGTGTAAAACAAAGTTAAAAGTCTTAAATACTTTTTTTGTGCACTTCAACTATTTATAAATACGGATTTTTGATGTGTGCTACGGTCTGCTCATTAAAGATCGACTGGCCGTAGGTTCAATCTTTTTTTTTTTTTTTTTTTTTTTTTTTTTGGTTGATTTTTTTTCTTTTTTTTTTTTTTTTTTCAGGCATCAATTTTTTTTTTTTTTAGTTGATCTAAGAAATAGTCTAAATCAAAATAAATTTAAAATGCAGTTGTTTCATAACATACGTATTTATTTAATAAAAATAAAATGAGCAAAAACCATAAACTAGTTTTGCAGTTTAATAATGAAATTTCTTTTAAGTAACAAAAAAATTTCTAGAATTATTTTCACTGAATTAGAAATTTAAACGACAGGATTGAAAGTTAAAGCAAGTATTTAGATAATCTTTAAATATATATTTTAAATGCTGATTTAAACTATATTTTCAGAATTTTTTTTTAAATATAAGACGTAAATGAAGCGAAATATTTTTTTTTTCATTTAATGTTAAATTTTTGAAACAGTGAAAAAAATTCAAGTTTTGCTTTAAATTTTAAAAGAAATTTTTTAATTAGATATTTTAAATAAAATTACTACTTAAAAAACATATATTATCATGTTATCTTTATCACAGTTAAGGGGACACCTCAGTTTTACTACACCAAAATTTCAAGATTTTAAAAAACAATTATATTTCATGTGTCTCAGTTTTCTTCGAATGCATTCGTAAAAAAAAAACAGCTTTTCAGAATTAATTTTTTAGAGTTTGAATATTATATTCCATTGTTAATTTTAATATAAACTCATAAAACTTTACTATAACACTGAAATATTCAACATGTATGGAAAAAAAAAATACATGTATTAAATGGTAATAAACATCACATTCAAAAATACATTCTAATCACAACAAATAAAATTACATTGTTGAATTGACGAAAAGAATAAATAGAGATTGTAAGTATTATATTCATTTTATGCATAGCTGTACAAAATTAATGATCTGTCTACATATATATATATATATATATAACCATTAATTAAACATTACCGACCATCATCAAAAGCCGCAATATTGTGAAATGACAATAAAAATGGATACCCCAAACCTATAATATAGAACTGTATGTATAAAATAAAGTGCCTTATACATAATTACAAGAATTAATATGGAAGAAAAAAAAAGAAGAATATGGATATCGAAAAAAATTGAAAAACTTATATATTGAATTACGTTTTCTAGAGTGCAGAATTCAATGATATAAGCAAATCGGTTGTTTTCTGTGAGAAAAAAGCTAAAAGCTGAAATTTTTTTTTTCTCCTGTACCCAAACAACCAATATGATCAAGAGAATAGTTCCAAGATGAAAACAGAACATTATCAAATGGCATAAAACAGAAAAAAACAATACAACCCTTTAAATATTTAATTTATAGCATAAAAAACAGAAATATTACACAACATACCGAATAAAAACCCAGTTGATTTTCAAAATATCCTCCCGCACATGGTATCCACGCATGATAAGATTAAGGTGAATAAAACAGTTAAGCTAACACAGAAATTAAAACCTATGGATTCAGTTAATTAATTTTGAAATACCGAAACAAAATCGATTAATATAATATAAATAGAAAATAATTACATTATTTAAAGTACCTAAAAACACTTTTAAATTGTTTAATTTCAATTTTACAATATTGCCAATATTCAGTGTTTAATACCACCTGGTGTAAAAAATTAAAATTATTACTTTAATAGAAGCTTTAAAAGGCAAAATGTTTTAGTGCTGCCATCTATTATGTTATTTTAAAAACAATTATTATTATTCAAATGTCACAAGAAGAAAATAATAAAAGCTAATGAAATTAAAATATATCATCTGCATTACCACACTAATCCTAATATATAAATAATAATCTACTATATATCATTATTCAAAAAAATTAAATTAATTAAATGTTAATAAAATGCTTTCAATGTATTCTATTACCAAACCCATTTAATCTACACTGAGAAAGTAAATAATTTTATAACATTGATAATATATAGAATACAGCTATATGCTATAACATAAAATAAATTATATATAATATAAATATAAAAACTTTAAGAATTACTATTAAATTTAAAAAATAATAAATTAATAAAATGAACAGGAAAAAAAAAGGATGTTTATAGAAGATTGTAAGATTCTAAAATTCCCAATAGCCTAAAGATTACAAATATAGTGTGTGGAATATATATATAACCATTATAGGATATTACAAATCATCATCATTTTTAAATATAATTTATAAATTGAGTATCAAGACATGATACAGACATGCATATTTATGTGTGTGTGTGTGTAATACCGCGTGCAAGTAACAAAAACATAGTTTTGAGAAAAACGCTTGCAAAGTTAAAAATCAATCAAAGTCGGTATTAAAGTAAACATTATTAATTTAAAATTGTCTTAATTTGAATATTTTTATGCGACTTTGCTTTATTAAAAATTGAGTAATAATGATAATAAAAAAACCCCCATGAGAAACGAAAAGTTAATTTTTTGAAGTTTTAAACCTGATGACTCCTTTTAAATGAAAGACAGAATATTTTAAAGTTGGTCGCATGTACCATAATAACCTATAAATATGTTAATATCCGAACATGCTTAATGATATTTGTTACTTTCAGAAGAAGACGGAGCTCAGTTTACATATAGACATGCAGAACCACTCCTTCAAATTGTGTTTATTTTTACATCGTCCTAACTTCATATTAGTACTCATAAGGGTTCGTTGATATACATCAATGGATATGCAGGGTGCCCACTCTCAACGGTGTCCAATGGCTCATTCCTAAACCGTTAGGCATAGATATATACACTGTTAAAAAAAAAAAAAAAAAGGACTAAAAAACGGAAATACTACTGGCAATCTAGAAGCCAGTGTTATTTCCGTTCTTTTACGGGAATTTTTACCCATAAATTACAGAAAAATTTCCGTTTTTAACAGTAGTATTTCCCTTTTTTAGTCCGTTTATTTTACAGTGTAGGGTAAAGGGCCCTAATTTCGTCCCCCTTTATTTCTCCGGTTCTGCGAAAGTGACGCCACTTATCACGCAAGGCACAGGGAACGGAAGGTAAAAGGGGTCAGTAGTGAAAGTTTCGTCCGCCAAGACGCATACATATATTAAAGACGCTGGATTTCCTATTTTTAGAAGACCTGAGTTCTTATTACGTCGTTTGTAGAACGTTATTTGCTGTACTGTAAGTATTTTTTCTTATTTATTGCATGTATCTTACATAGATATAAATGCTGACAGAAGCATACAGTGAGTTTTAGGACGCTCAGTTCATGTTACGGGAACTGAAGCTGCGCCATATTGGGAAGTAGCGTGGTCCCAATTTCGTCCCCGGGACGAAATTAGGAATGCTTTTTCATGACAATTTTTTCAATTTTTCCTCATGTTTGGATGGCTAATATTTCGTTTTGTTGTTCTTCCACTGATTAATTAGTACATTTCTTTGTGCCTTAATTTAATGTAAATTTAATTACTTACTTATTTAGAAATAAATTTTAAAAGTTATAAATTATTATAAGTAATAATTATAAGTTAAGTTATTATAAGTTAAGCCTCGGTATATTGGATTTTTTGAGGGGGACGAAATTGAGACCATTTTTTTTCTTTTGCCATACATAGATACTTTTTAAAAAGCAATTTTTCGCATTGTTAATTTTTTTTTGTAAGATATTTGCCTATGTTTCTATGTGCGTGGGTAGTTAGGCAACGTAAAATCCAAATTTGGTAGGTTTTTACTGAAAATTAAAACATTTAGGGCCTAAAAGTGACTGGGGGACGAAATTAGGGCACCTTACTTTAGTTCCAGTTACAAAAAAAGTTTTAAATGAGCTAAAGAAGTATTTTTAAACCGAGCAATACCTTACTATATAACTTCATACACTTTTCAATGGTACAATAATGAAAATGGCACAAGAATCGCTATTACAGTGCCTCCTTCCGTCAGAATTTTTCCAAATTAAGGGAGGACCTTCTTGCCATGGCCAAAAACATACACAAAAAAGTCCTTCCGGCCAGTGCCGGGAGGAAGAGGTAGCTTTCATATTCCTTATTTAAAAAAAGCCAACTTATATTATTCCAACACACGAAGCTCAATTAAGTGGAAACCGAATGTAGGAGATTCAAGACAAATTTTTATCAATACTAAATCATTATGAATGAGAATTTTGCGAAATTAGTCAGCTTTATCCAAGCTGCTTTTATTTAAAGTAACTCATATTTAGCTGCCAAATTCGGCGATTTCTTAAAGTGCCTGCCATTTTAAGACAACATGGTGGATGAGGCTAACCAGTGAACTTGGTCAAGACCTTAGTAATTGCTGTGCACATGCTCACTCACATCGGAATCGGTTGATATATACGAGTGCTGTCGCAGGCAAAAAATCAGATTTTTCAAAATGTCACCCACGTTAGAAATTGAAACTGCTATATCTGAGCCATTTTTTAAGATAAAGACAAACAAAAAATGCTCCTGAATCCTTATATCAAGGTCAAATACTTAAGAAAGAAACCTTTTTCAATTTCTAATTTTTTTTGCACCTCACTTTAAATATAATTTTTTTTTTTAATTTAATGGCCGCCATTTTGAAACAAGATGGCTGATGAAGCTGGACAACGAACTTGGTCGAGATATTGATGCATACTATCCACATGTCTTCTTCCATCGAAATAGGCGAATACGTGTGGTATCGCGTGACAAATACAAGATCGTTTCAAAGTGTTAGCCATGATAGAAATTCAAAGTGCTATAATTCAACCACTTTTTAAGATATAAACAAAAGGACAAATTTTCAGAAACAAAAACTGCCCCAGAATCTTTGTATCAAAGCCAAACACATAAAAAAAATCTTTTTCATTTTCCAATTTTTTAATACCTCATTTTAAATTTTAAATTACATTATTTTTTTAAATGGCAACCCTTTTGAAACACGATGGCGAATGAAACTGGCCAACGAACTCGGTCGAGACATTGGTATGTACTATGTACAAACCAAGTTACATTCAAATCGGTTCATAAATACGCCTGTTATCGCGTGACAAAAATCAGGTCGTTTTAAAATGTCAGCCACAATAGAAATTCAAAATATTATAACTCAGCCATTTTTTTTAGATATAGACGAAACAAAAACTGTTCCGGAATCTTTGTATTAAGGTCAAACACATACGAAAAAAAATCTTTTTCATTTTCCAATTTTTTGGTATCTCATTTTAAATTTAAAATTTAAAATTTTTTTTTAAATGGCCGCCATTTTGAAACAAGATGGCGGATGAAGCTGGCCAACGAACTCGGTTGAGTTATTTGTATGTACTATGTACACACCAAGGTACATCCAAATCGGTTCATAAATACGTCTGTTATCACGTGGCAAAAATCAGGACGTTTCAAAATGTCAGCCAAGCTAGAAATTCAAAATGCTATAACTCAGCCATTTTTTAAGATATAGACGAAACAAAAACTGCTCCCGAATCTTTTTATCAAGGTCAAACACATAAGAAAAAAATATTTTTTCAATTTTCAATTTTTTGGCACCACATTTCAAATTTAAATTTTTTTTAAAATTTTAAATGGCCGCCATTTTTAAACAAGATGGCGGATGAAGCTGGCCAACGAACTCGGTCGAGACATTGGTCTGTACTATGTATAAACGAAGTTACATCCAAATCGGTTCATAAATACGCCTTTTATCGCGTGACAAAATTCAGGAAGTTTCAAAATGTCAGCTTCGCTAGAAATTCAATATGCTATAACTCAGCCATTTTTTAAGATATAGACGAAACAAAAACTGCTACGGAGTCTTTGTATAAAGGTCAAATACATAAGAAAAAAATATTTTTCCATTTTCAAATTTTTGGTACCACATTTCAAATTTTTAAATTTTTAAAAAATTTTAAATGGCTGCCATTTTGAAACAAAATGGCGGATGAAGCTGGCCAACGAACTCGGTCGAGACATTGGTATGTACTATGTACACACCGAATTACATCGAAATCGGTTCATAAATACGAGAGTTACAGTGTGACATAGGCCATATATATATATATATATATATATTGATATATATATATCAATTTTGAACGGAGGGTAGTTTCGGGGTCTGGGGGTCATGATCGATGAAAATATACCAAATTTTTTTGAAATCGCTTTCCTCCGAACGGTTGCAATAGGTAGCTTTTTGTAAAGAAAGCTACCTAAAATTTGGTTCAATTCTATACATAATTTCATACCCTTTTCGGATGGTACATTAATGAAAATCGTACAAAAATCGCTAGTACAAAAATCGTACAAAAATCGCCCCTTTTGTCGGAATTTTTTCAAATTAAGGGAGGACCTGCTTGCCATAGCCAAACACTCAAAAAAAAAAAAAAAAAAATTGGTTAAATTCTATGCGTAACTTTATACATTTTTTGATGGTACAATAATAAAAATGGCACAAAAGTCGCTAGTACAGCGCCCCCTTTTGTCGGAATTTTTTTTAATTAAAGGAGAACCTGCTTGTCATAGCCAAACACTAAAAAAAAAAAAAAGAAATATATATATATATATATATATATATATTTGATTCAATTCTATGCATAACTTTATACACTTTCGGATTGCACAATGGCGACATGCGGACACACGGACAGACAGACATTTTCTATAAACATGTTTTTTGGGATCTCTGACCCCTAAAACTTGTACAGACGGAAGTCCAAAAAAATTTCAATTACCAATAGAAGAAAGTAATAAAAAAATGAAAGTTATCTTAAAACTTGCTCGAAGTGGCTCCTTTTGGTTGCAATGCAGAACTGCACACTAAAAATAAATCCTTCTAATACTTTAAGCACTTTGTGTACAATCCCTCGAAGCATGGCCCAAGTCGTCTGGGTTCTGATGCAAAAAATGAGTATAAGTCATGCAATCGAAGTTTCATAACTCGCTCAATTTTAGTGTTAGATGAATGGAACTTTTTTTCGTCTTACTTATTAGTGTGCAATAGAAATTTTTAACTAAATAATACTTATAAGACGGGAGGAGGGGGATTGTAAAAATTTAAATTTCGTAACTTTTAAGAAGTGTTTTTATTGATCAAAACGACTTAAAAAAATGCTTTACATTTAAAACACTTTTATAATTGGAAAAATATGACTATGACTAACGGTTTAGAAATTAGCCATTGGACACCGTTGACAGTAGACACACCCTGTATATCAATGGATATATGTATCATGATGTATATCCTGATATATATCCGATATTTATTTTCAAAATATTCAGATTTTTCATATTTTTAATATTTTTATATATACTTGATATTTATTTTCAAAATATCAAGATGTTTGATATTTTCTACATTTGATATTTATTTTAAGAGTATTAATGTGCAAGATATTTTTGATATTTTCAGCCAAGTGCAAAGCGAATTTTTAAACTGTTATTCGCTATTTCAAATCTGTAGATAAAGAACTTTTGTCTCTTTCTGTGACTTTTTTAGCCCCAACAAGAGAAAACAAAAATCTTTTTGAAGCTTTTAATTTTAAATGTAGAACTAATAATTGTGTGAGACTGGGACACGATTAATTCAGAGCAGCCATTGAAAGATATACTGTTTAATTTAAATAATCAGTCATATACAGCTTCGTTAGAAAATAATTTTTTCTGGTTTGGTTCAGTTGAGTTTTTAGCCAGCTTTAAAAAGCACATTTGAATATATGGTACAACCCAACAGCGACCAATCTTGATCACTAGCAAATCGACGTCTTCACCCACGATAACTACACACACAGTTATGTTGTTGTGCAAGGTCCCTTGCTGCGGTGACAATACGTGTATCCGCATCCTCTCGTGCCTGCTTCATGTGAATGTCAGCTTCTGAAAATTTGTCCTTTAACATTAAAATCAGGCTCCTTTTGTTTTTTATATTGCTTAGGATATTTTCTTGTGACACTGTAGGCACCATTGTTTCTTCTAACATCCAATCTACTGATGTTTGTTTGCGTGATCTTTTTGCTCACTCAGTATATTTAGTACCTCTGCAACTTACTTCAGGATAACCATCGAGCACAACTACAGTGCTCACTATCTTTGTACTTAAAAATGAAATGTAACTTTCACAAATTTATGAAAATGTTTGACCCTTGCTCCACATGACTCTATGCAACGAACATCCTCCAACTATCACATACAGTGAGCAAAAAAAAGTATTTGCACGCAGACGATTTTTTGCATAAGTAACCATAGAAAGCAAATTTGATACTATTCTCTTAATTATTCATTTATTTAAATAAGAAGAAAATAAAAAATAACTACCCATTTTCCTTAAACAGTAATATTACACATTTTAAAAAATAAATTAATATTTTCTTATACCTAAAAAGTATTTGCACAAGAAGCATTGACTGTTAAAAAAGGCATTAAATGTGAACATTATGCAAATGTTTACCATATCAGTCCCGCAGTACATTAGCCCCGCACTTTAAAGTCACGTAATATATTAACTGGAGCAGGGATTCTGGGGAGTTTTTGTTCTAATGGCGCCGAAAACGTGTGAACTGTCTGTTGCTACCCGTGAGAAGATTATATTTTTTCACAATTCTGGATTAAGTTACCGAGGAATAGGTAAAAAATTAAATCTAAACTTTTCTAGTGTTCGTTATGTAATTAAGACGAAAAAAGAAACTGGTTTGACAATAAATAAGACGCGAACTGGGCATCCAAGAAAGCTAAATACCAGGCAAAGGAGAGCCATCATAAAAGAATCTTCAAAAAACCATAGTTGCCAACCTCCCGATTTTTTTTATACCAGTAAAATCTTACAAAAATGTTCGCTTTATGTAATTGCGTAAATTTTGCGATTGTATAAAGCAAATATTTCTGAATAAAAATATTGGTATGAAAAAAATCGGGAGGTTGGCAACTATGAAAAAACTCTTTTTTAAGTGCTCGAGAATTGGCTGTTGATGTCGCTTCAACGTCGGGAACAATAGTTACACCACAATCAATTAGAAATATTCTTCATGATGCAAATATTCGAGGAAGAGCCCTCGAAAAAAAACATTTATTAGTGAAACAAATAGGGTGAAAAGACTTGAATTTGGAAAAGCTTATGTCAGCAAACCACTAGAGTTTTGGAAAACTGTTATTTTTTTCCGATGAAAGCAAGTTCAATATTTTTGGCTCAGATGGCAAGAAAACGAAATGGCGAAAGCCAAATACTTCTCTTCAAATTAAAAACTTGAAACTAACTGTAAAACATGGCGGTGATCATGTAATGATTTGGGGATGCATGTCTTTTAACGGAGTTGGCGAAATGACCTTTATTGAAGGCAATATGAATTCTAAACAATATATTAATATATTGCAAGATCATTTATTTAATAGTGCTTTGAAATTAGGAATTCCTAATTCATATTATTTCCAACAGGTTAACGATCCGAAACACACTGCATATATTACGAGGTTATGGTTGCTTTATAATGTAAAAAATCAATTGAAAACGCCACCACAATCACCAGACCTCAATCCGATTGAAAATTTAGGGCATATTTTGGATGTGAAAATAAGGAAAAAGAAAATTTCTAACAAATCAGAACTTAAGCAAGCTCTTAGGGAAGAATGGCTACAAATCAGCAGTGAAACATGTCGCAAATTAGTGGAATCAATGCCCAGACGATTACAAGCTGTAATTGAAGCAAAGGGCATGCATACTAAATATTAGCACTGTTTTTAACTTATAAATAATTCCTCTAGTTCTATTTTTATTGCTAGTGTGCAAATATTTTTTTGGCAGTACAAATGCTACTTTTTTATGTTTTCATATTTTAAATATAATTATTAAGTCAGATATTAAATATGTTTTTTTGTTTTGTAAAAGTCTTGGCATTTTTAATTCTTAGTTGCTTTTTATTTATTTATACATATGCTACAACAAATTTACCTGGTGTGCAAATACTTTTTTTGCTCACTGTACACACATATTTGGAGATTTGCCTGTTCAGTTGGTGTAATTGCTTTGTATAAAGCAGATTTGGTTCCTTTTCGCATACCGCAGTCGTCGAAAAGAGGCAGTGGATGCGGGCAGAATTCGCATTTCGGAAATTCTTGAAGTTCTTCATCAGAATGATTAGCAATCCTGATTCTGTGTAAAATAGTCGTTGTGATTGATGACAATATTTGCATAATCTATTTTGATTGCATTGTTCATAGTAGCAAGTGGCAAAATTCTATCTTTTCTGTGCAATTTAACGTTTTGAAAATCAGCATTCACAATTCTATAGATTGCGATGAGACCAATCTCTTTGGTCATGTGACAGTATGCCGCTGTCTCCTACAACACCAGTTCTAAGAGACAAGCTTCCTGGGACATAAGGAAAAGAATACTGTTTCATAAACCATTCCATTCAGTTTTTTTCAATCACTGCTACTGTTATCCCTTTTAATACTTGCATCTCTCATCTTCACGTGTTATTCTGAACTGGTAAATACTACCCCATAAATCTTCTCCATTTCTTCGTTAATATTTTGGAGGGAACTCATTCCTTTTGCCCACCTACAGCGGATACTTTCGCTGATCCCACGACCATGAGCCAGGCAAACAGCAATTTTTGTCCAAGCATTATCCTGATGAGGGACTGTTTATTGGCCATATATCTGTCCATGTTCCACTCCATAATTTGCTGGCCCCCGAACAGTAAACCCTGCAACCGTGAACTTTTCATATTACTTTGTGTTTATTTTGTCTTTCAAGCTGTGCATCTCTTGTTGGTACAGGTAACAGCTTTTGGCATATAAGAAATGTCCGCCGGCGTGGAAGTAGTCGAGCATCTAGTACACAACTGGAAGGTGGGGGTTCCAGTTGGCTGTTCTTTCAGCTTCAATGAATAGCTTAGCAAGCAAAAACATTTCAAATTGCTGGATCCAAAGCTTTGATGTAGCAAAAAAAAAAAAAAAAAGTGGTAAACAGTGAAGTCGTTTCATCTCATGTAACTGCTGAAGAATCAATTTCAATTAACAATCTTCTTTCTTTGATTTTATACAAGTGAAGGATATTGATTTCAGTAATACAGCCTTGTTTACTATCCAAAGATGATATTGATTTTCCGGTCAAACTTAGGCATTTTTCCAGTGAGACCTTTTCTTCTGTCGGCACCTCGTGTTTGTTCCTCTGAACGTTATCGGTGGTTCTATTTAGCACAATGTCATGATTTCATTATTCGCTAATCCATCGCTTTAGATCTCGGAGTTTTTAATTCCTATACAATTGCTATTTTTATTTTCTCGTAAGTTGGAATTGGAAGTGAAAAAAAAAAAAAAAAAAAAAAGAAGGGAGGTGACTTTGAGGCCGAATTTTTGGACGCCGGATTTTCGAGTAGCACTGTATACGTATATCATAATAATATATAACCTAATAATAAGTAGATACGTTAGCAAATGTTTACACTGAAATGCTTACTTTTAGTGTTATGAATGGAAAGGCTGTAAAAGAATGTATTTTTTGCTATTTTTCAAAAATTATCGCCGATTTTTCAATGCTTTTATGGAAAACATATGTCGTACAAAAAAATTATAAGAATTTGAATTGCAGATAATTTTCTCGTCTTAATTTTAATATAGGATCACCTTTTGCGTAAAAAGCTTTTTTGCAAGTTATAAGCCAAAAACAAAAATAAAATCTGTGATTTTTAGCGATTTTTTCATGATTTTTCATATTTGCCGAAAAATAAATTGTAGGACAACTTCAGATTCGCGTTCAGCACCCCCCCCCCCCAAAATTATAAAGTAAGCCACTAAAAACAATTATACCAGAATTTTCCACTTCAAGCTCTTTTTGAATACTACTTTACTGGACACACATACATTAAAATCTCTATAAAGGACATCTCTATTTAGCGAACACTTTTGCAATCTCCAACACCCATATATTTGAATGTTTTTAACTTCTGTATAAAACACCTCTGATTAGCGGACAAATTCCGCAGTTCTGAGGTATCCCTGAGTTTTACTGTATTTATTTTAGTATTATTTTGTTAATGTTTCCTCAGTGTTACTGACATCAATGGCTACAGCTCAAGTAAATAACAGTCTACCTTCGACTCCTGCCGACTGCCAGATGAAGATTCACAGCTGCACGAGACTTGTCCGCCCAATGTTGAACGATGCCAGATACATGTTTCCAACGACACTGACGGATGTGGACACTATGTGCAAGTAAGATTGCGCATTATTTCATATCTATACATATAATATATAATACATTTTAGAGTTTTAATCTAGCCCATATATATTCTAACTTTTTCCCATTTAATTTTACTATTTTTTTCTTAAAATACTATTATTCCCTTTTTCTTTACCCCTTTCACAAATCTAATTGAGTTTACGGGTCTTTACTTCATTTTGGCTTTGCGCCAGTAATATTTTATCATTTTCAAAATTCCCTTTCAAAATTTTCCTTTTTAATTTT
Organism: Maratus speciosus; assembly: GCA_963932465.1. Lineage (NCBI taxonomy): Eukaryota > Metazoa > Arthropoda > Arachnida > Araneae > Salticidae > Maratus > Maratus speciosus. The sequence continues at coordinate 184,557,112 of OZ010791.1, read as the reverse complement.
CCCTTTGCAAATTCGGTTGTTCTTCAGGCCATTTTAGAATTTTCTTTCCCGCCAAAATCTTGCCATTTTACAGCTTTTCTACCTAAGCGATGCTTTTTTGCACTCTCCAACCTCCTTTTATAAAAGCCATTGCATCACTTCAGAAGTATTGTTCTGATTGCTACTCACTATATTTAACGAAGATGTATGAACTAAGATACTTTTGTATCAAATCATCTGAAGCAAATGTTCTGAATATGAAGAAACGTCAACGAGAAAAATAATTTATTTCGAATAAACATTATTCGTCTGAATTTTGACTCTTACTTTTTGGAGAAACTTCAGCGTTTATTTCATCGATGGGTTTTTCTGCACGGACAAATTTTACCAGCGACTCTCAATCTGTAATACGAAATGATCCAACTATTTTACCGACTTGGATTAAAAAATATTTCTTGCTAACTATTTAGTAGCCACGTTTTTCAAATACCTGTTATATATCTATCCCGACCTAAAGTTTTTGAAGAGTGATTTCATGAGCGGTGTGACTAAATTACACCATAATATCACATATACTATGTATACTCATTAGAAATAATTTTGTAGTCAAGATTCAATTTAAGATTTCAATAAAAATTCTTTATTTCACAATCATTGAAAATTTGAAATAAAACTTCTTCGAATTTTATTCTTTGAGATAGTTTCCAATCGCACTGTAAAAAAAAAAAAAAAAAAAAAAAAAAAAAAAAAAAAAACACTGTAAAATAAATAAATAAATAAATAAATAAAATAAAAAAATATATATTTCTTAATTTAGAAAAATACAATAGAACCAGGAATGGAAATATACAATAAGTTCGAAAGCGTTCTTTAATTTAGAAACCTCAGAAATCAATATATTTTCGAGATTTAAAGAAGCATTTCTAATAAGTTTCTTTTGCTGCCACTGGCTTTCGAACACGTTGCTGAGTAGTTTTTACAGCGTAATAATAACTTTTATCAAACTTGAATATCAATTTTTAAAATTCTATCAGTTCCCAATTAAATATTTTCAGCTGCGTGACTGAATTTATACGAGCAAGAGTAACAAACTAGTATTAATTCCAATAATGTTGTTAATGCTGTTAATTTATCATGTTTGTCTGAAAAACATGTTTGTTGAACATGAAAATGTTTATTAAAGAATGGATGGCATCTGAAAAACCTACATTTCGGGTTGAGAAAATTGATTAATTGTAACATCTACTTTCAAGTTTATCAATTGAATTCTGCACCATTATTATTTTATTTGTTAAACATATGTTAGCATAAGGGTGGATATAATAACAGTGTTAGTATTATATTTAGGTAATGTAGATGGTGGATTTATCTCTCTATATTTTTTTTACTATAACAATTAATCTAAAATATTATTACATGCCATCTTTAAATAACAGATTCGTTTCTTTTTCTTATACGAACTTGCAAGCTATTTTTATATTTTGAAGGTCTTATATATATACAGAGTGTATCTGAAATGCTACAACAAACTTAGGGGAATGATAGTACTCATCAAGACGAACAAAAAATGCAATGGAACATCGGGTCGCAAATGACGTTTAAAGGGTGAAAATAGCAAAACTAATAAAAATATCGAAATTTCGCATGCTGCTTTGATGCAGAACTGGCTAGTAGCACGAAGCTGGCTTTCCTTTCATTTTGTGCATATCCGGTGAGAAAGAGATAACAAAAACGTGGAAGAAAACCAAACAAATCTGTGAGCAGGAATCCACGTATGCAAAGTTGAGCGTGTCCGCCAGTCGTTCCTCCGTAGATATACTCTGTGTAATAATGTCCGCGGTCGACACTTTGAACAATTGTTGTAAAATATTTGTTTTCTCTAGACATCACGAGCTGTGTTGTACCTATTCTGCGCAATAAATAATTTTCTGGAGTGTTTCTTTCTTTTCCCAGTTTGTCCATTTCCAGACGCATTTTCTCGATTTTCATTCCTTAAACGTCATTTGCGGCCTTATATTCCATTGCATTTTTTGTTCGTTTTCATGAGTACTGTCATCCCTCTAAGTTTGTTGAAGCATTTCAGATACACCCTGTATATATTTTTTCTTTTCTTTCTTTCCCTTCGTTTTAGGATGTGGAGCCACTTCGTAGAGTGCGTCAGACGTTACATGTCAGCCTGTTCTACGGAAGACCAACGTTTGAAGTTCAACAAGGCAGTCAGTCACTCCATGGACACGGTGCATGCCATATGCAGCTCAGACTCGCACCAGAAAGGTTTCTCTTCCTCTAACGTTCATCTTCCACCAATATGCCTCCCAAATTTCAGACAAACACTTATAAATACTTAGATAAAATTATTTCTAACTAAAAGGATTTGAAGAGAGCAATTTAGGAAAATTCTTATTTATTTTTTTTTTTTATTTATTTTTTTTTTTTTTATATATAGATGAGAAACAAATATCGTGTTTCAGCGTGTTCAGCCCATACGTAAGTAATAAAATATCATAAAGAAGAGTCTTTCTAATACATATATGAGTTATTTTTTGAGTGACGCTCACGAAAATATTCAATCGTAGACGTTTGTAGCTTGATAAAAAAATATGGCATTTAGTTCAGATTAATTACAGTTTAGTTAAATTTGTTATTAAAATTCAGCTGTCGAACTGAGTAAGTATTATTTCAAGGATAGTTTATTTTTTAACGTATTGAAAGCTAAACGCAGTATGCTTTATAGCTAAATTACTCTTTTCCACGTAGTTTGGCAACATGCATGTCATTATGAATGTGGAAAATATTTTTTAACTTTTTTATTTGTAAACAAACTTTCTCTTTTGGCACATTCTTTAGCATGGAAAAAATAAACTCATTTGTTGAGATCTATTCATTCTATCTTGGTTTTTATGATTTTTATAAAAGGCTATACAACACATTGTTCTTTCCTCTTTCTATTTATTGGATCATTTGCAAATTAAGAATTTTTTTTTCATTATCTATGTAGTTTTGAGCTAAGAAATTGCCCTCTCTTTTCAGATTACCTTGAAAGTGCTCATTGCTTCAGACGTGTTTCTGTTCACAGTTGTGGTCGGTATTACCGTCCTTTAGTGGCTCAAGTAGCCAACAGAGATGCTGAAGACACCCACATTTGCTGGTTAATATTAACATTTGTCTTTTAGATTTTTTTTCGTTTGTAGTAATTGATAGTCCTTTAAACAAATCTATTTGACATTTATGGATTTTAAATAATGCTAGTATCAGCACATTATAAGTAATTACTAGAATTGGTTATGCAAAGTATTTTTAAAATTTCTTCTTTTTCTGTATTATTATTATTATTATTATTATTATCATTATTATCATTATAATTATCATTGTTATTATTGTTATTATTATATCAGTATTAGATGGTTTTTCTATGTCACTCATTTTTAACACATCTTAACCCTTTAGTGCGCAGCTTTGGATATATGCAAATAACACAGTTTAGAATTTAATAGACTTTTTTTATTCGCATATACCTAATTCATACTAGAAAATTAAAATAGCAACATTTGGTTTAATTAAAAAACAGGCATTCCGTATTTAAATAAAGCGAAATTAACCATCAAAACTTTCTAGTGTAAAGTCAGATTCTCTGAGCTACGTAATTTCTAGAACGTATTCTATTTTGGGAATTAAAGGGTTAAAGATTAAGTTTTATAAAATAAATAATTATATAAAATAAGGTATTTGGAGTCATATTTATTAAAGTATTTACTAATTTGCATTATTTTAGCGTAAAACAGCCACACGACAGTAGTTTTTACTTGTATTGGGGATGTGCAACAGAAGAAAAGATTGACGTATTATATGAAAAATATATCTCTGATTTTTTTCATTATTTTTTCTGCGTAATAAACCTTTCAGAGTATCTTATATAATTTTTTCGAAACAAAATAAAAAATCGCGCATTTAAGGGTTAACTATTAAAATCTGAGAACGTCTCTGTGTGTGTATGTGTAAGTGTTTGTATACCGGTGTTTCCTCCGGAATCACCAAGAGTACAAGGCCCGGACCGGTACCATTCGACGCAAAAAAATCTGGGAAAGTCATACCACTCATTCGCTAAGGAATCAAGTCGTAATTAGCCGAGATATTATTGTAAAACCCTCATCAAAGAGTCTTATCTAGCCTTCAAGGTCCAAGCGATCACTTCTGGGCATTTACGGGGATTTCTTCATTCTTCAAGCAGGCGAAGGGGGAAATGTTCCATTTTTCGCATTTTGAAACTGCTGCATTTGCTTCCAAGAACGAAAAAAATATATATAATGCCGATTTCATGTTTTTCGTGGACTGAGATAAAACATGGAGTTTTGAGCATGGAGTTGAACATACGCACGGGACATATGCTAAGATTAAAAGGTTTTTCAAAAACATAGCAACCCACTTTACAAGACTTGACCATACTAGCCTGGGCAAATTCGCCTAGACGCGTTAAACATTTAAACAATTTTAGATTAGCAATAATTGCAAGCTCATCTAATTTTTATCCGAAATCCTATCGACCAAAGGAATTTTATTGCCCGTACGTATCCCTTTTCTACTATAATTTCATCAAATCATCTAACATGAAAATGTAATTTTCGTGATTTTCAGTTCACTTACATTGTTATGATTTCTTGCTTTTAAGAAATATAATAAAATTATTATTATAAATATTTTCCAAAAGTAGAATTCAATTAAATCCCCCTCCGCCTCTTCAAATAAATAAATAAATAAATAAAATCGAAGGATTTTATGCAATAAAATGTAAAACAGCGGTTGCTACGACAGTCAGTATATAGGAGAGACCGGGGCTAGTAGGCGCAGTTTTTAGTTTTTGATTTTTGTAAATTTTTTATTTAAGTTTTTTAACAAACTTTAACTGCACTTTTAAAGAACAGACATTTGGCTATAAATACCCGGAGTTTTGAGTTTGTAGCTTTTGTAGTTTATGTTTAGCGGAAGCCTAAAGTAAAAGGAAAATTGTGCGTCAACCTACCCCGTCACGGGGTAGGTTGACGCACACCTATGGGGTCAACTATACCTATGGGGAAAGTTGGCACACGCTTTATAAAAATTTAAATGAAGCTCAAATAAGACACGCAGTTAAGCGAAATCAATTTCATTATTACCAGTAAGTTTAGACTAAGGCGTTATAGCCGTACAATGTAAATTCTAAATTATACAGACATAAAAATAATGAATAAAGCATTAACATTGAGTTACTTCTATCCTACCCTATATCATCATCAGAGTTACAGTTGCCACAAATAAAAAATCGAGTGTCTCCGTTTGGGAAAGCCACGTTTGCCCAAAATCTTGCATTGCAACCACTTTTCTCGTTGTTTGCTGATTTTCAAACTACCAGTGCACACCAAACACCGAGCCAACTTGCCCCGTGTTCAATGCGCCTACTTGCCCCATAATAAATTTCTTCACAAAAGGGACACGTAGTTCTCTAAGCATAAATAATCCAAGTAAATCACATATGGGGTAGGTACAGTTAATCATACACTAAGAAAAACTGCACAAGTTAAATCGCAATTATTAAGATAAGTATTAGAAATTAGAAAAAGAATGAAGCAACAAAAAATTACTCATGAGTGCAAAAAACAGAAAAATCGTAATAAATGTCCACTGCACGTAGGTAACGATGCAAAACTACATTGAGAATTGTAAAAAGCAATAAGAAAGGTACTCTGTGACTGGTTGCGCAATCTATCCACAAACAGGCGATTTATGAGGACTGCGCCTACTTATCCCTGTAGCCAACTAGCCCCAGTCTCCCCTATTTATAAAGGTATTAACTGTATTTTAAAAAAATACCTAAAATTACTTAGCCAAATAATACAGTAAAATGATCTTTTTTTTCCAAAATGTCAAATGTATGGAAGTTGTTGTTCAATTATTTTTATTAAAATAATAATAATAATAATAATAATAATTTATCATGGGTTGAGATGATTAATTTTTGATATTAAAAATAATTTACTTAAAATTTTAAGAGTAAATGTTTAAGTATGATTTTTGTTATAAAAAGAGGTTTTTAAGTAAATTAGAGATTTATATGGGCTACTCTGTGTGACACACAAATTTTGTGGTCGCTCTATCTCGAAAGCTAATTAATGCACGGAATTAAATCAAACTTTAGTTTCAGGTAGACGTTGACATAAATGGGTGCTGATCAGGTTTGGGTGTATATCATTCAACAAGTGGTGTTGCTGCTTTTTTTCACGTGTCATGCTACATTTCTCAGGATTTCTGTGATAGCTATATCTCAAGAAATAATGCACCTAGTTTCATCAAATTTCATATTCTGTTAGCCCGTCATATAAATAGATGCTGATTATAGGTTTGGCCCAACAGCCAACTATATATGCTATGCTATATTTTTCACGATTCCCGCTATACTTATATCTCAAGAACTAATGCACGGAAATTCATCATGTATTCTGTTAGATCGTGACATAAATTGGTGCTGATTTTATTTGGATGCACATGGCCGTGGCGCTGCCATTCTGTGTTTTTCACGTTTTTCGAGATAGCTACATCTTACAACCTAATACACGAGTTCCATCAAACTGCATATTCTGTTAGACCGTGACAAAAATTGGTGCTTATTGCCCGACTGCCAAGAAGGGTTATGAATTTCACGCGTATCTGGGTATGGATTTTAATGAATGAGGTCTCTATCGATTCGTCTTAACCGTCCGATGGTTATAGGCTAGGTTTTGTTTTTATAAATTCAAAATGACGGCTGTAAAATACAAAATGGCGGTAGAGACGGAAATTTTTTTACGCACTATATTAAGTGGCATATCATTGGATAGGTCTTTCAAAATGAAGACGATGTTTCATTGACTATTTTGCAGTCAGAAGCTCCGTTTAAATATTACACAACCTGGAAGTTATGTAGGTAGGATCTCTAGCTTTACTGCAACTCTAACCTTCATGGACATCTATAGGCCTCATCGAAACAGTGTTTATAGATAGGAACTAACAATTAAACACAACTTAAAAGTCATCAGTTCAAGTAAATAAAAAAAATAGGTATATCAAAAATAGTTTCACATTGATCAGAAATAATTAATTAGTTCGCTTTTTACGCAGTCGGATTTTTTGATTTTTTAAATTTAATTTTTACTTGTTAGGTTTGAGTGTATGTCGACCAACAGGTACCGCTGTGCTGCTTTTTTTCGCGATTCTCCAAATAGCTCTATTTTAAGATGTAATGCACGAAATTTCATCAAACTTCACATTGTGTTAGACCAGTGTTTCCCAACCTTTTATTGCCCACGCCCCACCGAAGCATCTGAAAAATCACGATTCCCCCCCCCCCCCCCCCCCACTCCTCACACAAATATTCTGTAACCTATATCTCTTATTATTCGAAAATCGAATTGTAGTCACCTGAAGGAAGCCTAACAGTGTTTGAACGATAACTATTCATTTCACATATGTTAACATATCATAGAGCTGAATTTTCTTCCACAAATGTGTTTTTAGTATAATTTTATAAATGGAATTAAGGCTATAAATCTTCACTCTGTTGGCATAAAAGCCAAAATAGATTTCTTGTGCCTTCCCAACTTACCTGAATGTTTAACAAAAGTATTATATGCCTATATTTTTATTGTCCCAAAATGACAAAAGAGACTCTCATATTTAGTATTAAAATTGAAAACGATGACACATTTTACATTGAATTTTAGTAACTTATTGAAAGTTGTTGGAAAATCTTTGGACACCAAATTTCCTTTCTATGGATAACAAAGTAAACAAGAAGCATTTCAAGGTTCTGACCTTTATCAAGTTTAAGTAGACATTATTCCACATCAAAACATATTTATCTTTTTCCCTCCCCAATTATCGTTAATTAACTGCCATGTATTATGACATTTTCAAATTTAAATTGTACATGTTATACATTCATTTACCGTGTGGGAGGCCTGCACTACAGCCATAGTTATTTACAATTTATCCATTTTCTTATTTAATGCTATTAAAAATTAAAAAAATTTATAAAGTTGTTAGTACCACATTTACTTATTTCAAATATTTTTTTATGTTAAATATGTTAAAGACAATAAGATTTAAGTATACTCTTAAATAATTTCAAGTGTAGAAGTTTCTTTATGTTACATGCAGAAGAATGAATAGATAAAAATAGATCATTCGATAAATAATTTTGAAAAAATTGCAAAATACATTAATAACCAGAAAAGTTATAGAAATTTTTAAATATAACAAAAGGAAAAAAGGTGAAAAAAAGAAAAATTGCTCATATAATTATTCTTGTATTGATTCCATTTTAACATTTTGATTTTAAGCTTTTTTAACGTTCTTATTTATTTTTTAATTTTGCATGTTTTACTTTTATTTTTAGTCTAAAACCTAACTTTTCTTAAAAAAAAAAGGTGAGCGAAGGCTGAGTTACAAGTTTGAAATTGCCCCCCTAAAGAATCAAATGTCCCACCGGTGGGGCGTTCGCCCCACGTTGGGAATCACTGTGTTAGACCTTGACATAAACAGGAGCTGATTGGTTTTCGGTGTATACCTCCCAACTGGTAGCCCTTCTACGCTGTGTTTTTTTACTATTTTTGCAATAACTTCAACTCAGAAACCAATTTATGGAATTTCATCAAACTACACATTCTGTTAGATCTTGACATAAAGTGGTGCTGATTAGAGTTGGACAATATCATTGAACAAGTGGCGTTGCTATACTGTGTTTTTCACGATTTCGTCATAGCTATATCTCATGAACTAATGCAAGGAATTTTATCAAGCTGCATATTCTCTTAGATTTTGACATAAATATATGCGGATTCAATTTTGACTTTGATCACTCAAAAGGAGCGCTGCTGGCTTATGTTTGGAGAAAGGTTCCAACTCGAGTAACGATCAATTGATGTAATTTAGAAGCGTAAGTTTGTAATAGGATTTACTCTATTCTTGTAACGCTCATAAAAATTTTAATCACATTTTTGCCCATATCGCTCCTTTTTGACGCCAACTTTTGGTTGTGATCCGATTACAGAATTATTAGCCTATGCTTTTTGCGATGAATGCTATAGCTGTATCTTATTTTCTTTTTAGTAGAAATGCATCAAATTTTATATTTGAGTTTATTGATTTAAAAAAGCATATGTCGATCTAATTTTAAATTTTAATACTAAGCAGGTGGCGCTATTGTTCTGCTCTTCTTTCAATTGACTTATGACTGTAATCCCGTGTTAAATTCAAAGAAATGCACTATTATATTACACAGCTATTATAAATTAATATAGCAGAAAGTTTTGTGATGGCCGCAGCATACTAGTTTTTTCTGGTACAAATGTGTTATAGACCAGTTTTTACTTGTAATTTTCGACTGTTTGAATGAAACTTATTCTAAAAAAAAAGTATTTTTACTTTTGGCATATTTTACTTCATAAAAACTTGTCGGAATGCCAGATACGCCTTTTTTTACAAATTATATTTACTGTATAGGGAATTTGTCTCTTAAGCGTTAAGCCCAGAATAGGCTTAGATACTCCCGTGCTAAATTGCAACAATTCATAACAGATACCAACCCACTATCCAGGTTTAAATGCTTTTATCAGCGGATTAAATAGAGAAAGGATTATCCTAAAAGGATTACGCTTCTTTGGTGCCTGATGAGAATATTTAACAACGTTAAAATGAATTGCGGTTACTTTGCATCCGACGAGTACTTTTCAGGCCAGGTGGATTTTCACAATGCAGCTGAATGTGTCGCAGCATGAATCCGTTATAAAAACGGCTGCAGTAGAAATGGAGCATGGAGTACGTGTCTTCGATTAAAGTCGGACGGTTCGGTATTTCCGTCGACACGCTCCTCCGTTAGATGGATTCAGTAGATTAAGGCTGTTCTCAAATCCAAAAGGGTAACTTTCTGACATAAGTTTTAATTCATTTTTGTTCCGAAATGCATGAAACTAGATGTTGTTGTCGTTCAGAAACTAGGTAATCGAGCTGCTTTTTTTAGCAAACGCAATAGATCTTTCAGAAAATAATGTCAAAGTGGGCATTTTGAACCGAATGTCTGCGCGAAGGGAGAAAATCCACTCAAGAAAGGATGAAAAACATGTTTGTCAGGTGATCCAAATCGCTTGTAACTCAATAGGTAATTAATTGATCCAAAAATGAAAAACACAGTTCGATTCCAAATCGCTTCCATAGTCAGGACTTCCAATTTTATATCTTTACGTTAAAAAATGAATTTGTAAATGTGTCAAAACTTTATGCGCTTCTTGAGCAGAGTAGTTGAGAACAGCGTTAATACCATTGGCGCTGCTCAAAACAAAAGAAAATTAAAAAAAATTCTCCTACTCTCTTATTAAAAAAGAATTTTCAAATGTAAATATATTATTATTGACGAGACACGTGTAAAATGAATTAACAAAATTTTTATAACACTTTTTTTCAAGAAGGTGAAATCTTATATTGATCATTCTAACTGATAAAATCAAAGATTAACGTTCAGACTGCCTCCTTAACTCACATGAGTTTAATATAAGTACATGGGACAGTCGAAACATTCGTTGCATCTGAAGAAAAAAATTTGTTTATAGAATATATTTTAATGGATGTTGATAAAATTTTCATCTTTTAGATGCATCAGATGTGTGTATAGGGTTGGCTGCAGCTCTTAATCTGTTTTAAGCCTCGAAAAGTGTGGTATCAGGTGGCTGTTTCATCCAAATGGCACCTTTTTGTAGTAACTCGGTTCTATGAATAGTAATGGTATAATTGCACTGAAATTCAATACCAGATGCAAAAACTTTACTGAGAACAAACATAGTTGGGATGCAAAATGGCGCTAGCTGCTAGATTCTCACATAGCATTTTTAGTTTGCAGAAAATTTGCAGAAATCTTGCTTTGAAAACCTGCAAAGTTGCAACAAGCTCAGCATGACAAGACTGAAAGTTCATAACAAGACTGCAGTAAGATAACGCAAACGGCGAAGTCAACACACTTTGAACTTGCAGCTAACATGTCGTGCAAGTTAAATTCATGCTGCATCAAATTCATTGCAAACAAGTAATCAAAAATACTGCAAACTTACTGCAAAGCAGTAATCTTTCCATGTCACGTTAACTGTTTACAACTGTTACACTATGAGTTTAACCCTTTCGAAGGGGTCCATAGACCTGATCAGGTCTATTAATGCATACGCACCGTTAAGGTGGAAGCATCGTTTTTACCACCATAAACAAGTTAGGGTAAAATATTTGTACTTTTTGAATTCGAGCCTTTTATGGTATTTGATAAGTATAGCGTTTAAAAAAAGCGGTACCAAACGAATAAAATTTCTGCAAATCTGCTGATTGTCTATTCTCTCAACAGAGGGATTTTATGCTTTCGTCACTTTCGTGAATTAAAGACAGTCTTGCCATCAGTTTCACAACAAACTACTCATGCAAGTGGGTGATGGTATACCTTGCGAGAGATTTGCTGCGAATTTCCCAATTCAAATTTGTTACGGCAAGATAATATCAGAAAAAATCAAACTTGCTGCTGATGCTCATGCTATCTGGGTAGTAATCGTGCTGCAATTGAAAATGATGACAGTCAGGACGGTCATTAATAGCAACAACGACGGATGCCAGTCGGATCGCATTAAAGAACTGATTACTTCAAATAGACAAATTACAGTTGACAATATCATAACTGAATTGCATTTTTCACATGAAACTGTATTAATACACGAGTAATAATATGGACTCTATACCTGGCTGACGCAATACTTTTAATACTCAAAACAGACTGACCACTGCAACCACATACAAACATCTTCTTCCACCTTAAAAACGGATGTCTTAACAATGATTACATCAACTCTTATAAACATTTATTTAATAAACACTAACGTTTTGACTCAGCTATGTACTAATAATATCTGTTCCTGTATGTTTTCTTGGAAAATAACATTTAATGGCCAGATTTGAGTAAAAAGTTCTATTTTTAGGGTTTCGTTCATCTGACGAAACCCTATTCGTCTCGCTCCTCTGTCTGTCTGTCTGTCTGTCCGTCTGTCTGTCCGTCACAGAGCCCGTTCTCAGAAACTATACATGTTAGAGACATGAAGTTTTGGGTACTTATAGCTGAACACCTCACATCATACGACAAATCATATAATTTTGAAAAAGTTCTACATTTAACCCTTTGGGCTCCCGTATGTGTATTTTAAACAATTCTTTCTAAGTGACTTCCTAATTAGTTTGGAGACGTGAAATTTTGCATACTTATAGCTGAACACCCCACATCAAACGACTAATCATAAAATTTTGAAAAAGTCGTACATTTAATCCTTTGGGCTTCCGCATGTGTATTTTAAACAATTCTTTCTAAGTGAGCTCCTAATTAGTTTGGAGGCGTGAAATTTTGCATACTTATAGCTGAACATCTCATATCAAACGACAAATCATAAAATTTTGAAAAATTCGTACATTTAACCCTTTGGGCTCCCACATGTGTATTTTAAAAAATTCTCTCTAAGTGATCCCCTAATTAGGTTGGAGGCGTGAAATTTTGCATACTTATAGCTGAACACCCCACATCCAACGACAAATCATAAAATTTTGAAAAAGTCGTGCATTTAACCCTTTGGAGTCCCCCATGTGCATTTTAAACAATTCTTTCTAAGTGAGCCCCTAATTATGTTGGAGACATGAAATTTTGGATACTTATAGCTGAACACCTCACATCATACGACAAATGATAAAATTTTGAAAAAGTCGTACATTTAACCTTTTGGGCTCCCGCATGTGTATTTTAAACAATTATTTCTAAGTGATCCCCTAATTAGGTTGGAGGCGTGAAATTTTGCATACTTATAGCTGAACACCTCACATCCAACGACAAATCATCAAATTTTGAAAAAGGTCGTGCATTTAACCCTTTGGGGTCCCACATGTGCATTTTAAACAATTCTTTCTAAGTGAGCCCCTAATTATGTTGGAGACATGAAATTTTGGGTACATATAGCTGAACACCTCACATCATACGACAAATGATAAAATTTTGAAAAAGTCATACGTTTAACCCTTTGGGCTCCCGCATGTGTATGTTAAACAATTATTTCTAAGTGAGCTCATAATTAGTTTGGAGACGTGAAATTTTGCATACTTATAGCTGAACACCTCACATCAAATGACAAACCATAAAATTTTGAAATTATAGCTGAACACCTCAGATCTCACGTCAAATAATAAATTTTGAAAAAGTTTTATGTTTAACCCTTTCAACTCCAGCTTGTGTATTTTAAGCCATTCTTTCTAACTGAGCCCCTAATTAAATTGAAGATTTGAAATTTTGCATACTTATTGCAGAACACCTGAGGCCTGGCGACAAATCATAAAATCTTACGTTTAACCCTTTGAGCTACCACATATGTATTTGAACAATTCTTTCTAAGAGAGCCCCTAATTAAGTTGGTGACATGAAATTTTGCATACGTATAGCTGAATGCCTCAGACCACACGACAAATCATAAAATTTTCAAAAAGTCTTTTATTATTTACCCCTCTGTTCTCTAACTTGTGTATTTTAAGCAATTTTTCTAACCTCCGCTCTTTTAACACGGGGAGAAATTTTCCAACTTTTGCCGACACCCCTTTGACCATTCTTTCATATTATGCACCATAACCTTACATATTTTAGTTCCATTTTTTTCCGCCAGGTGCGCCTACTTTTCTCGGGTGCTATGGGCCCAATCCCCTCGACTAATATATCTACGGATAGTATGTAAAACGGATTTTCGTTCGGATACATGTTTGTTTAGAATCAAGAGCGCCCCCTGGTTGTGAAATGTGGAACTAACAGATTTTTCAAAAGGATAAAGTGTTTTGAAAGGAATATTAAACGAAACCCTCTGTGCGATCTGTGATCACATTTACCCACTTGTTTATATTTACGTTGCATACTAATATGGGTAGAAAAAAAAAAGTGGTCTTATTTTCCGTTTTATGACGGAAACTTTATAATTCACGGCAATCGTTGTAACTGTAAAAAACTGACCGACTGAAAATGAAGTATTACGCATAACATCGCTTGAAAATTATACTGAATGCTGCCAACAGACTATGGTATTACTTATTACACGTTGTAGCGGCACGTAATGAGTTCGTCCAGAGAAGTCTGTCTTCTGAAGACTGTACTTCACGTATTAAAGATGATAACCAGAAAAGCGGAGAAATATTTATGTTCTAAAAATTCAATCCTCTACTGCAAAAATGCACCTTAATCTCAAGAGAAATGACAAAAATCGTTGGATGATGATGCTTTGCAGTGTCGAACTGCTGGTCGTCGAGTTGAGTATTTCAAATGAGAACGCATAACGACTGTTGATCTGGTATTCAGTGAGCATAGCGTGCTCTCACACAAAAATTTGAATCACCATTATTGCCCATTGTTCAAAAAAAGACATTCAAAATATACGAATGAATTATCATTATATGCGGATGCTAGTAGCAGTGTTGAATCATTTGAATGCATACAATCGAAGGTTTTCGAACCTTTAACATCGTTAATAAAGCTGTGTGAAAAGAATTCGAGGAATATTTCGAAGATTTTTTTTTAACTGTGCTATATATATAAAAAGATATATATTTCCTTACTCAGAAAAGTGAAACTTTCTGACATATTCATGAATGCATTGTTAAACGTATAATGGGTGATCGGTTAACGAACTGTTCGGTTCACGAACAGATCGGTTAACCAACACTTTCGAGAGAGATTTTTATATTCGGATAACGAACACCTCACAAAACAAAGGCCAGAAGAAGCAATGATGTGTTTCAGATTTGCCGATCTGTATTTAATTGCATCTATTGTCGACTTAGAGAACATTTTAACAGTTGTATACGTATGGATTAATTAAATCCGGGCTACCGGGGGCTCGGGCCCTATATTTTAGGTCCCCCAAATTATAATGAACAGATTTGAAACATTAATTTTTATATTTTGTATCCCTTTTTAAAGAAATATTTTTAATTGCAGATTGATTATTTTAATTGAAATTTAGTTCACAAATTATTAACAGGCTCCAGGCTCAACTTGAGCTTTATCGGGCCCTTCCGTAAACATGAACTTTTAGAGAACTAAGTAGTTTTTGAAAGGTCAAAGTGACAAATTGATATGATTTAATTCCGTAGTCAATTAATGTAATCCAATCCTAAAAGTTTTTACAAAGGCCATGTCATTTATTTTTTTATTATACACCACGACACGGACAAAGCCATCAAAATACGATCTGTCCATATTAAATAAGGACGGATATTAACCCTAACATAAAGGGAAGATTCATATTATTTTTATACATTATTTAGCTTTTAAGAACGAATTAATTGGATTCTCATGCAAATCAATACAAAATCTATGATTGGCTAACGAAAAATTCGGTTAGCGAACATTGTTTTGGAACGGATTAAGTTCGTTAACCGATCACCCACTGTAAAAGCACGAAATTGTCAGGCATACAATTGAAATGATTTGGAATCGAATGGCGTTTTTAATTTTTTTTATCAATGTACTATATCTTGAGTTAAGATCGATTGCCTTCTCATGACAAAACTTTTCGGACTGTCGCGTCCGAAATTCGGTTCAAAACATCAAGAAAAAGATCCCTTAATGAATAAAAAGGAATTCAGGAAAGTGTCAAAAAGGGGATAACTTAAATTTGATAATAGAAGTTAAGGTAATGTATAATAAAGAAGCATATGCTTATTCATATCTTTGATTGATATTGGCTGTTTGTACATCACACGTGATTTCGTTTACTTTTCTTGTACTTTTTTCATAAAAAAAAAATATTTTTTCAATTTTCATCCTCTGTTATAACTAAATCATGATTTCCTTTATTTATTTATTTATTTATTTGGTCTACCTTTGCACTCATTTAGTGAGTCTCGACTTTTTGGCAGCATCCATGCATTAATTTCTCTTCCCTACAAATCCGCATAGTGATTTACCTTTGCATCATCTTAATTGTAAACTATAAAACTGTTGCTAAAATTTTTGAAATGACATTTGTATACAGTGCCATAACTAACAAATCCTGTGCCCTGTGAAAGAATTTGCATTTAGGCCCTTAATTAATTAGACTTGGGAAAATAATAAACAAATACATTACAATAGATTTTCAAAAAGATTTATTTAAATTGCACTTTTCTGCCTTTCATTTCTGTAGATTCATTTATTACATCATAATAATTAATATTTTTAACGATATTGTATTCTATTGAAATAATAGAAAGACTGGATAATCGTTCTTGTCCAGTAGTTGATCTTAAATATATTGCGTTATTCATTTCAACTTTCTAAAACTTCTCTCGCATAAAGGAATAAACGAGAAGAGTTAGAAATACTCGCAGAGTGACATTAATATTTGGGTAAGATTCAATTAAACCAAAATCATGAAGAGTCTGTATAATATTAACCGGAGATGTAGTTTTTATATTTTGTATAAAAGTCATTGCTTTAACCCTAAAAATTTCAATTTTACGTACTTCTTAACATCTTTCCTAAATTTAACAGCAAGATCTACAGCCGATTTTTTTTTTTTTTTTTTTTAATCATCAAAACTCATTTATTAAAAAGTTGAGCCATAGAGAAAGCAAAAACAGTCACAGATAGTTTTCATTTTTTAATAACGCCAACCTTTTTGACACAATAGAATGTCAAGAACACTGTAAATTTGTAATTTAAATAATTCTACGGGTATCAAGTTACTTCCTCCATCTGGTGTTTCACGTCATTTTCTTAACTCTTCTCTTGCGTTTTGCTAAGAAATCCCTTCTCTACACCCATTTCTTTAGCCAAATTTCGTACTTCCTGAAAATTTTGCTCAAAACCTGTATCTAGAAGCCCTTGTAATGTACTGCGTAATCCAGCAATTAATTTTGTTCCAGAATTTATTGACAAATCTTTCTGTTGTAATGTTTATTTGTTCGATCGATGCAATGTAGGATTCTATTCCATTTAGAAAGAGTACAGATAAATCTATAATTAATTTGCAAAATCAAATTTTCGCAATCGATACAGCTTCCGGATTTGAAAAATCGCTTGTAATCGCTTGCAAACGAAAAAAAAAAAAATAATCTTTATCGTTCGAAATCTTCAAAATTTTTAGGCGTTAAAAACATAATGTTTCTTTAGCCAGCTTTAAAATTCGCGGGAAAATATCGCTATTTGCTGGCAAAAAGGCTCCAAATAAGGTTTTTTTTTTTTTTTTTTACTTGGGCTTTTTTAGTATAGTTAATAAATACAGTTCTCGTTGTTCGAACTCTTTTGAATTTTTCAAGGATATAAATATAACGGTAGAAAAAAGATAGTTTCTGGGTGGGGCAAAGTGACCTGCAGTCGCGAAATTTTCGAAAGGGTTAAAATTCGTATATTTGAAAGCAGATTGCACCGAGGTCTCAGCTTTAAAATCATATTTTTTGTTTATCGGTACCTCTAAAATTCCGGTCTGGGGGGTGGGTTAGCGTAAGGGAGAGGGGGGGGGGGGGTGTTTACCGCGAAAACGACCCTTTTTGAAATTATTTTTCAAAGGGTTAAGAAGGATATTTTTTCGAACTGACTACGGCATTTGAGATGTAAAAGTACAAATTTCAAGAATATGTCTTTCGTTTTTCCCTATACCGAACGGTTCGGCCGATGAAGGTTAAAAAAAAAAAACGAAAGAAATCGGCATATGGTAAACAGATATACGCGAAAACACAAGTTTTGTGTCTACGTTCCTGTATTCACACACTAACCTAACCTAAGTTAGGTAAGCTCACATAGGTACGTTGAAAATATCAGTCAGTTCTGCCCTTCATTCGAATGTTCATGTTGGTGAGGTTCATTTAGGGTTTAAATAAGGCACAATCTAATCACCAAACCGCTCAGAAGAAAGGTGGAATTTTTTTAAATAAAAAAAAATAATTTCTTGTGAATAGCATTTTAGCCTCCCTTCGAAGTATGCCCTGTGCGGGTCATTTCTTGCACCTGCCTACTTACGGCACTGTTTGTATACAACCACTAGTATGCATTTATCAGACGTTATTACAGGTATTTGCTGTTGCTTTCATTGATTTTTCACTTAAGGCTGTTCTCGACTGCTCTACTCATACGCGCAAAGCATTTTGACACATTTACAAATTTATTTTTTAACGGAAAGATATAAAATTGAAAGGACTGACTATGGAAGCGATTTGGAATCGAACTGTGTTTTCCATTTTTTGATCAATAAATTACCTATTGAGTTATAAGCAATTTTGATCACGTGACAAAGACCCCCCCCCCCCCTTTCTTGAGTGGTTATTCTTCTTTCGCGCGGATATTCGGTTCAAAACGCACACTTTGACCCTATTATCTGAAAGATCTATTGCGTTTGCAAAAAAACGAAAAAAAACAGTTCTATTACATAGTTTCTGAACAACAGCGACAGCTAGTTTCATGTATTTTCGAATAAAAATAAATTAAAACTTATGTCATAAAGTTGCCTTTTTGGATCTGAGAACAGCCTTAATCGATAAAACATGTCCAATATTTTCATTATAGTTTATGACTCAAAAGATTCCAGGCAAATATTTATGGTGTTTCTTTACAAATACCTTCTGATACACGAGTCTTTTTCTTTCTTTTTTTCAATGCAATCAATTTATAATGTATTGTTTTTGTCTTACATCCTTAGCATACTTTTATTTCATGTGACATATTTTTTTTTACAACAGTGCCTACGGACAATTCAAAGGCTGCGTGAGTACGCCTCTTCTCAGATACTGTGGCATCAAAGTTCATGCTCTCTTGGATCATTCCTTGTCTTACCTAGTCAGCACTTGCAGTAATACTTTTTATCCGTAAGTACAGCAACTGTCCAAACTGCAAGAAAACTCATTCATTACTCACCCAGCTGTAGGAAAATATGTATTTAGTTATGCTAAAGGCGAAAAAAGTATTATCTATATTAAAAATTAAAAGTAACCTTCATAGAAAACTGCTATGGATTTCTACAATAACACCCTATTACAGCGTCTAGAACAAATAGTATGGAAATCTGATATCCAAACAGTGCTAAGAATTTAAATCCTTTAAATGTGCAACGATGATGAAATTCAAAGAGCCGATCGCAGCGACATCTTGCGGGATATTTTCACATTTCAAACATCGTATTATTACAGCGTCTAGACCAGTGGTTCCCAACCTTTTATTGGTCGCGTCCCACCAAAGTATCTGTAAAGTCACTATGTCCCCCCCCCCCCCTTCCTCCCTAATCCTTAAATTATGTATCATTATTTAAAAAATGTACTCTTTTCACACGGTGGAAATGTAATAGAGCCATATACAAAAACTTTTAATTTCACGTTTTTTAGCTTATCAAAGAGGTGAATCTTCTGGCAGAAATGTGTTTTTAACATAATTTTATAAATGCTGTGAGATTATACATCTTTCCATATATGCCAAAACGAATTTTGTTGTACTTTTCCAACTTAACGTATAAAAGTGTTATTCAGTCTGCACTTTTATCTTCAGAAAATATCTTAAATAGACACTTACATTTAACGTTAAAATTGATAAATTCATACATTTTATAATGCATTCTTGTAACTTATTAAGAATTGGTAGAAAAGCTTTGGACACTGACTTTTCTTTCTATGGATAACACAATACGCAAGAAGTATTTGAATATTCCCATCTTTATCAAATTAAGTAGCCATTATTCCGCATAACACATTCTCTCTGTTTTCTCTTTCTCAATATCGTTAATTGTCTTCGCTAATAGAAGTAGAAAACTTATTCAGTAAATAATCGAAAGGTTTACGAAATTTTTTTTAATTCACCACCAGAAAAATTATACCGTGTTTTAATAGTTTAAAAGATATCATTTTTTTTTTTAAAAAAAAGACTATTCGTATAATTATTCTGGTGTTAAATCTATTTTTAAATTTCGATAGGGAACATTTAAAAATTCAATAAAAAACTGATTTCTTAAATTTTGCTTGTATTCCATTTTATTTTTAGCCTATACCACTACTTTTCCCCCCAAAAGGACAAAAGAAATTGATAGTGAATGAGTGAGTCCATTTGGAATTGCCCCCCTAGAAGGTCAAATTGCCCCCCGGTGGGGCGTACGCCTCACGTTGGGAACCACTGGTCTAGACCATAGAGAAGAGATAGGGGTGGAGAGTGCTTTGATAACCCTAAAATGAAACCAACATAATAGTCACGTGACTTTTACCGCCAAGGGCTAGCATATGTTTGCGAAAGGAAAATAAACAAATTACCGTATCGTTAAATTAAAGAGAGAATCTTCTTCTACTAATTTAAAACAGATCTTAAGTTGCTTTGTTTTACTTCGTTTATATTTTTGCACTACCTCACAACTTCACGCGCATAATGTGGATGCTGAGTATTTTTATGTTTTTTTCATGACCGGCAATAATTTTCAAATTGCCAAGCAAGCGATAACGAGCGAAATCTGGAAACCTTTACATGAGTAGGGCCTGTCATGTTGATGCCGCTTTTCAACGGAATTCTCTACGGAAAGCACACTCCATCCCTATCTCTTCTCTATGGTCTAGACCAGCAATCATCTTGCAGTTTTAGAAAATATCTTGCTGATGTCGCTGCGATCGACTCTTCGGACTTCAGCATCATTGGACATTTAAAAGATTCAGTATTGTAGCACTTTTTTAAGTATTACTGACAAAGCCGATTTCCGCACTTTTTATCCAGTGGTTCCCAACGTGGGGCATACGCCCCCCCACTAGAATAATTATATGAATAATCTTTAAAAATATTTAATTACCTTTTATTACCTTTTATTAGTTTAAAATTTATAATTTTTTAAGTGAATCATCTATTTTACAATTTTTCTCAACTTTTCGATTATTTATTAAAGTAGTTTTGTTTTTGTATTTGTTTTGTTGTATGTTGCATATAACATGAAATTTTTTTTTACTTAAACTATTTAAGGGTATATCTAAATTTTACTGTCTTGAACCTATTTAATATAAAATACAGGGTGTTTCATAAAATATGGGCAAAATTTTAAGAGGTGATAGTACATATTCAAACAAACAACCTTCATCAAAGAATGCATGGTCGGAAATAAAACGCAAAGGTGCTGGCGTATTTGGAAACTTGGGCCATGCAAACATTAAAGCTCCATTTCTGTTGCGAGTTATCGGGAGAAGAACGACACTAATAGCATGAAAATGTGATATGGGGAAGAAGAAGAAAAACTTATATGCAAAATTTTGCCTCGGTTAATACATAAAAGCGGCTGATCCGAGTGTGTATATATAATTATGTTAAAACATATTTGTGACAGATAATTCATCTCTACGGTAAGTTAAAAAAAAAAAAAAGTGAAATGAATAGTTATTGTTAAGGCTCTGCAAGGCATATCGGGTATTATGTTTATTTCAAGTGAATAGAGTTCACTTTGTAAATAATAAGAGATATATGCTAAAGAAAGTGTGTGTGAAAAGAGGGGGGGGGATCGCAATTTTACAGATGATTTGGTGAGGCATGCCCAACAGAAGGTTGGGAACCACTATTAGACGGTATAACCCTGTTACGCCTGTACGGGATATCTCCAGAATATTTTCAAATATATATCCCATAAAGTAATATCTTTATTTTCAAATTTATTAACCGGCAATTAAAACACCTCTCATTGAAATTTAGAAATATAAAACCGAATATAGAACAGAATATGTCGAATATAGAACTACGAGTATATCAGTTTGTTGTAGTGCAGCTCATATTTTTCTTATTTTCTCGTACAGTAGGGGGTCATCAACTTATTTACTATCACAGGGGCATTTGAAATTTTTAGCTTTAATCGGGGACTCATCCCCCCCCCCCCGCTCCACATATGCATATTTATTTATACTTGTGCAAAATGCTCATTGCAAAAGCATATAAAATCTAACATACGTATTGTAGTATTTCCATGGATGTAAAAACATAAATTTACGACACCGTTCAAGTAGGATTAACAAAGTTTCTTTACAAATACAAAGAATGAAAAGATATAAACAAGGCTATAGCTGGATACTATTTTTTTTATTCGATTCGTATTACATTCTATAAATAAAAATATTTAGCATAATTTTCGATAAGGTGTGAAAAAGAAATGTATGACAAATTTTGCCTTTTAAAAATAGTGGGCGAATAGAATATAAAAATAGTTGTCAGTGGCAACCCTGTATAAAGAAAGGAAATAAAGCTTTCTTTTTTATACATGGGGGTGAGAGTCTTTTGTTCACAGCAGATTTCATTTTAAGAAGAAAATTGTAGATTTGAGAGCTTTTTTTTTACTTTGTATTAAAATAAATACTTTTCTATGGGCACGACATGTATTTTAGAACAGCGGTTCCCAACCTTCATTGGTACGCGGACCCACCTTTAAGCAAAGAAATTTTTCGCGACCCACCTAATATAAGGGTGTATATCAGTATGGAAATTGTTGTACAACCTCTATAAGCTATCGGCTATCCTATCCTACGAAAAAGGCAAATTTTCATACGAACGATACACTATTAACAAAAACAAGAACTGCTAATTCCAATGTGCATAAGTGGAATAATAGTTAAAACAAGACACACGCTACAAAGATAATAAAAAATGCGTTTATTTATTATCAAAACATAACTTTATAATCAGTGAGATTTCTGGCATTGGTGTTTACCGATGAGGGCATCAATATCAGTGTTAAAACTGGTTAATTTTAACCTTAAGGGGGCTGGTCACTCAGCTTCGGAATTCTCTTCCGTAATGTTAAGTCTATGGACTTTTGATGCATTCGTATATTTAAAATATCTTCTCGGGAAATTCATATTTTTAACATCTTTTTTCTGTGTACTCTTCTTAAAGGATGTCTCTTTTTTACTTTCTTCTATCTTTACAAGAAGAAAGTATTGGATTCATGAAAATTTTAGAATTCCGGTTTTCGACGAATTTACACGTTTTAGGGGTCAGAGATTCCAAAAAACATGTTTTTACAAAATGTCTGTCTGTGACTCTGTGAGTCTGTCTGTGTGTATGTGACACAAATTTTGTGGGCGCTCTATCTCAAGAACTAATGCACGGAATTTAATAAAAATTGATATTCAGTTAGTCTCTAATAGAAATTGATGCTGATTAGTTTTTGGTGTAAATCGCTCAACAGGTGGCGCTGCTATGCTGCATTTTCACGATTTTCGCAATAGCTCTATCTCAAGAACTAATGCACGGATTTTGATAAAACTTCATATTTAGTTAGTCCTTGATATGAATTGATGATGATTACGTTTTGGTGTAAATCTCCCAACAGGTGGCGCTGCTATACTACATTTTTCACGATTTGCGCAATAGCTCTATCTCAAGAACTAATGCACGGATTTTGATAAAACTTCAGATTTAGTTAGTCCTTGATATGAATTGATGATAATTACGTTTTGGTGTAAATCGCCTAACAGGTGGCGCTGTTATGATGAATTTTGCAGGATTTACACGATTTCCCCAATAGCTCTATCTTAAGAACTAACGCACGGATTTTCATCAAACTTCAGATTCAGTTAGTCCTTGATATGACTTGCCACTGATTATGTGTTGGTGTAAATCGCCCAACAGGTGGCGCTTCTGTGCTGCCTTTTTCACGATTGCCTCAATAGCTCTATCTCTAGAACTAATGGACGAATTTTCATCTAACTTCAGGTTTAGTTGTATGTTGACACAAGTTGTTGTTAATTAGGTTTTGGTGTTAATCACCCAGTAGGTGGCGCTACTATGCAGGAATTTTCACGATTTTCGCTATAGCTCTATCTCAAAAACTAATGCATGGATTTTCTCCAAACTTCAGATTCAGATTCAGACGTCGACATAAATTGTTGCTGATTAGGATTTGGTATAAATCACCCAATAGGTGGCGCTGCTAGGCAGCATTTTGCTGGATTTAGACGATTTCAGCGATAGTCAAATCTCAAGAACGAATGCACGGAATTTCATATCTTTAGAATCCTCGTGAGATGCATAGATTGCCATTTAATTTTGGCAGTGTGATAGCGAATTTTGAAGTATTAACATGTATGAGATAGAAGAAAGTTTTGGGATTGGTACATCCGACTAGTTTTTTCTTAGTTTTCAAAATATTTCTAAAATCTATGCTGAATTTAATATTTTATGTGTTAAAAGCGGGCGAACTGTGAGTAAGATTTTAACACTTCCTATGAAATTAACTCTATACTTTAGAAATATTTTGAGAACTAAGAAGAAAAAGAGACATCTTTTAGGAAGTGTACACAAAAGATAGAAGTTAACAATATTAATTTCCCGAGGAGATATTTTAAATATGCGAATGCATCAAACACCCAGAGACTTTACATTAGTGAGGGGAAATCGGAAGCTGAGTGATTACCCCTTAAGTTACTTTCTGCACGCAGTTTGTTTCTGTGCTTGTTCTTCAAAGACAGCAAAGCAGAAAAAGCATGTTCACACAAGTAATGTCGTGTTGAACGTCATCAAGAACCTCAAAGCTGATTTAGATATTTCTGGATATTCTGCTCGTATATTCATCCAGAAGGAAATTAAGGATTTTCCCTTGAAATATTATTTGCTGTTGAAATTGTTATATTTTTTAAACAGATGAAATAAAAGATATTTTTTGTGACAAACCTCAATTGTTCCGCGACCCATTGGTTGGGAATTGCTGTTTTAGAACATATCATTTTATAAAGGCTTCGTGAGTGTCTGGTTGGCGATCGCTGGTGTACGCTACATGTTTATACAGATTGGCTGTTGTGAGTATTAAGCTGAATTGAGGTTTTAAACTGCAAAGAAATTTAAAATTGCTAACATTCAAATGCAAAACAGCCTTTCTTGTGAACAGAATTATAAATTATGTCCGTTAAGAGAAAGCAATGAAAGAAAAGAAAAAAAGTACGTTTTCTTTTCTTTAAACCTATTTAGGTTAAGAAATATTTTCACTAAAAATTGTCATCCTATATAGTTGATGATACATTTTGTAATAAAACAGTTCGTTTACGTGAAATATTCCCATTTTTAAGTAAAAAAGAAAAAAATACACGTTCTTTCGAAAAGATGACAAAACTCTGATGATCTTTCAGCATCGATAGAAAAAAGTAGGCTACATTTATAAAAAATTATGTCCAACAAAATAATAAATACAAAATAATCGGTGTCAGAACAAGATTATGGCTTTTGGTTACCTTTTTTATGAGAGAACAATGCTAATGCTGTTTAAAATAAGTTTTCATAACCACTCAGTTTCGTGTTATCTGTTGTGCCTTTACCGCCATTTCTCAGCTAATCTTCTTTTCTTTTAACAGGTTATCATACAAATGTCCTACAGCCCCTCCACCTTCTCCTTTGACGACTCTCAGGACGACGACACCTATGTCGCCTCCCTCTACAACAGATTCTCTTCCAACATCTTCATCCACAGACTACTGGACAAGTACCAGCCGGCCAAGAACCATCATTTACACTTTGCCGCCGACGCAAGACAGTAGAACTTCATTTGCACGAATGCTGCAAGCCAGTTGGTGGATAACGCTATGGCTGCTCTTCAATATTCTGTTTGAAAATAGATTTCAAAGCTGATCGTGGAACATTGCCACAATATCGTACCGCTTTCAATCTCTGTGCTTTCAACCATGTTAAAATTTCATTTATGGATGTTTCAGCATAACGAAAAAATGCTATTGAATTTTACAAAATACAAAATTTTGACTACTCGAAGCAACCTAAAACAGGTTGCTGTGTAAGATGCAAACTAAAACTGAGTACGGGAGTATTAAGTAAGATTAAACATAAAAATGTGTATGACAGACACATTTGCTAATTACTTCCAATTTCAGAATGGATGTACGAATGCTGTAACTGTACTTAATTACGTCTTTTTAATCTAAAAGATATAATTTTTTTCGACTGGTATATTATTAAGAATCGTTGAATTTAAATGCATTTTGCTATTCAAAATAGTAGAACTCTTTTGACAGCATTTAAAATAGGCAAAAGAAAAGGAATTAGCAGTAATATAGCCCTTTGCTATTATTGATGATACTGTTATGTCACAGACTTTCATTTTGAAAGACCAAACATTTAATATTGTAAGTTATATATCAAGAGACAATATTTTTTGTGTGTTAAATTTAAATAGTTTCAAAATATATAGCGCGACTTTTGAAGGTTTCTGGCTATATTTAATTTTCGGGAAACAGAAAACGGCAAGTTCAAGAAAAAATACACCCATGTAGGACTTATTAAGCGAAAAGTATGCATTATCCTGTGTCTCATTTGATAAGTTTCCTTTACAGCGTATTATTCTAACTAATCGTCTAACTTATTGAAAGTTTTATTTGTGTATTGTTTTATGAATTTATTAGACGAACAACATCAACTGATACAAGTTATTCACTCTTTTTAATGGTAAAAAAGAAAAGAAAGAAATTTCTGCAACGCAAAGATCGTACGATTTATTTGATGCAAATTTTTATGTTTCAATTAAAGACAAACATTTTTTTTTTCATTCCTTAATTGGAAAAAAGAAATCATGTAAGAAGTCGACTATGGAATTTGATTCCTGCATGTAACATTAACATTGTATAACTTAAAACTTTCCATTAAGTTTTAATCTTTTGTATAAATATTTGCTTTAAGTTATACTATGCAACTTCCAAATACTTTAAAATATTTTCTAATATATATTTTATTACATTTATTTTAAAAGTTTCTCTAGACTCTTCTAAAATTAATTTAGTTTGAGAAGGTAATAGTTGCAAAATTAAAACTTTGAGAAAATACACAATCAAATACGCAAACGATAAGGTAAAAAAAAAAAAAAAAAAAAAAAAAATACACTAATAATTATATTTTTTGAGCAGCAAAAATACTTCTGTCCGAAATATAAATAACTTCACAAAAGTAAAAATTCAACCTACTCATTTTTCCACCTTTTAAAATAAATCAAAATAATTTTCCCGGAAACTCAGTGTTACTATAGTGCAGGCAACTCCGTACATTATCGTCCCAGTGAGGTGCAAACAATTTAGAACTTGTAAATAAAACGTCTGCTTATCAGACTGGTAATTTTTTTTTTTTTTTTTTTTAAATACTAACGATTCCAAGTAATGCTTGCAACGTTTTTATCCGTTCGGCGGCATTGGTAAATTCTCATTTTCCACAATGCAGTTTCCTTGTAGCCTGTGTAGAATATTTCGACTGTTTTTGCAGCCGTTTTCCTTATCAGAAAGAAAAATTTCATATCCACATGTTGTTCAAGCGCTTCGGCCATCATGAAAAACTGTTAGACTATAAAAAAAAGAATTCTCAATAACACACGAATTTGCCCAATCACATACTCTAAATTAAGCTGTTTTTAAATATTAATAAATGATATAATTATTAAATATTTTTAACAGAAACGTTTTTCAATTTCATTAAAATCAGCTTAATTGATAAACACTATAACAAAGGAATATCCCACATTTCTATAGGAAATCCACACCTGTCATTGATTTGACTTATTCCTTATACCATTGAATGGTACACCAACATTGTTGAAAAAACTACTAGTTTACCGCAAAACTGTACCTCTTTTTCGGAAAAAGTTATGACCAAGCCTTTAGAGTTTTTTTTTGGTTTAACTTGAAAATATAAAGATATTTATGAAAAATGATTTTATAATGAATACTAGGATCTGAAGACACAAAAGCTAATGCATATTAATAAAGTCTATAGTGTAGACTATTTGGAGTATAAATTATTTTGTTAATGTAGATTTCTCTTGCAGTTATTGTGAAAGTGTTGCTTCTTTCTATCTTATGTATATATATATGTTTTATTATGCCTTTGTTAACTTTTTACTTTAATATTATTCTTTGTTAGGCATTTTATATCTATCCATTTTACAGTAGCGCTCAAAAGTATTTTGACAACCTTATATTCTCTCTTATTTTATTTAATATAAAAATGTAAAATAAAATATATTCCCTATAATTAAGAACACTATGACTGCATTTATTCAAATGTATCAAGTTTCAACTTGTTTGTTTACATTCGGCGCCACCGAAAAAATATGACTCCTCCTTAGCTCAAAAGTATTTTGACAATTAGTTTGCATTTAACTGTTGAAGGTGTCAGTGGCGCTATAGCTTCGATTAGTGTTTATATCGACTTATTGTGATTATTTTTAAATGCCGAAATGTAAAAAAATATTGAAGTGATTCTAGAAAAGCCGCTGTAAATGCACTTAAGAAAGGTAGACTAAAAGCAGAATTAGCTCGTTCTTTTAACGGGTCTCGGCAACTTGCTATTACATGGAATAAAGTTTTTAACAAACAGAAATACATCGAAAATAAGCCTCAAAGTGTCCATCCGAAAAAAAACAACTTGCAATATTGACTGTATTCTAAAAATGATATCTACAAGTGATTGTCGTAAGTCCGCTGTAATAATAAAAAAATGAATTGAAAGAAAATTACGGCATAGAAATACACGTTTCATCAGTCAAACGACGCCTAAACCTCTATGGTTTACATGGCAGAAGACCAGCAAAAACACGTTTGTTAAGAATAAAGTCCTAAGAATAGGAAGGCTAGAGACGCATTTGTAAAACGGCATAACCCTTTCAGGGGCAAAGCAGTTCCATTGCTAAAGTGTTGAAATTAATGATTGACACCAGAATTTTGGTTAAAAAAAATTCGGTTTATTATGTGTGTGAAATATAGCTTTTTCTTATTTACAAATAAATGTGTTTTCAAATTCCGGTGTCAGTCATTAAATTCAACGCTTTAGCAATGGAATTGCTTTGTCCCTGAAAGGGTTATGCCGTTTTACAAATGCGGCTCTAGTCTTCCTATTCTTAGTAGATAACAAACGTGTTTTTGCTGGTCTTCTGCCATGTAAACCATAGAGGTTTAGGCGTCGTTTGACTGATGAAATGTGTATGTCTATGCAGTAATTTTTTTTCAATTCATGTTTTATTATTACAGCGGACTTACGACAATCACTTGTAGATATCATTTTTTAGAATACAGTCAACATTGCAAGTTGTTTTTTTCGGATGGCCACTTTGAGGCTTATTTTCGATGTATTTCTGTTTATTAAAAACTTTATTCCATGTAATAACAAGTTGACGAGACACGTTAAAAGAACGGGCTAATTCTGCTTACAGTCTACGTCTACCTTTCTTAAGTGCATTTACAGCGGCTTTTCTAGAATCACTTCAATATTTTTTACATTTCGGCATTTAAAAATAATCACAATAAGTCGATATAAACACTAATCGAAGCTATAGCGCCACTGACACCTTCAGCAATTAAATGCAAACTAATTGTCAAAATACTTTTGAACTAAGGAGGAGTCATATTTCTTCGGTGGCGCCGAATGTAAACAAACAAGTTGAAACTTGATACATTTGAATAACTGCAGTCATAGTGTTCTCAATTATAGGGAATATATTTTCTTTTACATTTTTATATTAAATGAAATAAGAGAGAATATAAGGTTGTCAAAATACTTTTGAGCGCTACTGCATTATAAATATATTTAGATACACTTTAAATTTTATTAAGGTACAAGATCATTTTATAATAATATTTTCAAGAAATTCACCCAATAAAAAACATTTAAATAAATCCTCTAAAAACCTATAATGCTTCTATTATATTAAAATTTTAATTCTGCGTTGTGAATTAATTTAGTCATGCGAAGATCTAATCCATTTTTTTTTTTAATAGGAAACTATACCCTCTCAAATTCCTAAAGTAATTACGGCTATAACATTTCTTTAAACTTAAATAAAGAACTCTATTAAAGATTAGTGTAAAATTTAGATCGCTACTCAAAAAAGATTTTTTTTTTTTTTTTTTTTTTTTTTAAGAATTAAACTTACATTTTATTTTTATTTTTATTATAAGTTAAATTATTTTGTTCAACAATAATTAACTATGCAAAGACTGACAGTCAAATGACAAATAAACGATACCGATAATTCACACATACCAAGCTTTACACTTTGACTCATTGGCGCACCCACGGGGGGAGCAAAGGGGGGCTGAAGCCCCTCCCAGACCACGACCACCAGACTAGGCTAAATATTTAAAGTTTTCTTGCATTATAAAAGGTTATTTTTGTTATTTTTAATAGGTCCTTAGAAAAATAGAAATTTGGAAAAATATTTATGTTTATCCCATTTTTTTTTTCTTATTTGTAAATTTTCTTATGAAATTTGAAATAGTAACATATTTAATATTTACTAATTAAAACAATATAGATATATATATTATGAAACATGTTTAAGCCTTCCGAATTAGCCACATCAAAAATTTTCAGAGACACCCCCCTCCCCTTGGCTTCGCTATTTAATTACAGCTTTGTTCAAGTCAATAGAAAAATTATATGTCCGGGTTCGACCCGTCTCGTCCATTTCGAATAAAATGTAAGACAATTGGACCGAGTTCGTCCGGATGCCGGGATAGATCTAGGCACATGTAAAGCTCTGAAATATGTTAGCCCCCTCCAAAGCTTAATCCTGGGTGCGCCACTGTTTTGACTTATAAAATTACAATGTATTGAGAATTAGAATTAGATGTTTACCGTTCCATATTTCTCTGATACCGATGGGAACATGCTTCTCATTTTATGGGACAGAAACCCCAATGATTACGGAGGATGCGCATGTGCGCAATTATTGACATGCTTGCAGTTTTATTCTGCAACTTTTAGAACTAGAGTTATGACTTTCACTCACGTTCGGAATCGGATTTTCTTTCTTCTTTTTTTGTATAACGTGTAATAATACAATGTTCTATATTCAAGTTAAATGAGAGAATCGTTATAAGCAAAAATTTTGCTTTGCTTTGATATGTAAATGTAGCAAATCATTATAAATCAGTGGCGTGGCGTCCGGTCATCGCTGGATGCGGCGATGACCAAGCAATATTTTAAAACTCTTAATAAACTTTTAAAACTCTACGATCCAGTTTTAGCAGAACATTTGGAGTTCATGTATAAGTGAAGGTAAGATTTAAAGTTTCTTTTTTGTACATTCAACCATTGAATTTTAGAGTTAATAATTTTTCACCACAAACTTAAATAATTGCGATGACCACCGAAAATTTTCACGCCACGCCACTGTTATAAATGTATATATAAATATATATTATATATATATTCATTATTCAGAAATTTTGATGCATAATAGTTTTATGTACTTACCATATGTATGTAATAATTCATTGTATGATATTTATATTTATCCCCATAGATTATTTATGTTTTCATGAACCATTTATATTATATCATTATTATATCAAATGGGGAAATTATTTTTCACCAAAATGTTGAAGTTTATTATATATTTCATTTAAGATTTAATAAATTGATTGATATTCTCTCTTTTTATGGTATTTGAAATCCAACATATTTTAAACTACGATATTAACGCAAAAATAAAATAAATCACAAGTTTACTAAATGGTGTTTACAGAATGTTGTAACGTTAAAAACTAAACAAATATTAAATTAAAATTATAACAATCGACGTTTCGGTTATCATCGATGACCATCTTCAGGAAACTATTAATAACGAGTTGTTACAAACAACTTGTTATTAATAGCATATTGTTAGTAACAACTTTTCCGGAAGACGTTACTAACCACAGGTTGTTTACAAGCTGTTAGTAACAGCTCTTTCTTGAAGAAGGTCACAGACGATGACTGAAACGTCGATTGTTATAATTTTAATTTAATGTTTCTTTAGTTTTTAACTTTACAACATTCTGTATGCACCATTTAGTAAACTTGTGATTTATTTTATTTTCACGTTAATATTGTAACTCTGTCATGGTGTAAATGTTCAGCTATTTATTATTTAAACTTTGACACGAAAACTGCCTTATTGGTAGATTTTATTTACATGCTGGAATTGCTAAAATAAAAATAAATAAACACTCTTTTATTATTTTTATTTTAAAAAAATCAAATATATTTCAATAGATGAATTAAAAATGGAGGGGATCATGAAGATCAAGCTCTCCTGATTCAAATGAACATTTTTTTTTTTTTTTTTTTTTAATCACATAAGCTCTACTAAAGACTACATATTTTTCTCTTTAATTTTTTATTATTCAACTCTGAAGAAATATATACTCTGTATTTATAGCAGTAGTATAAATAGTGATTACATATCTAATTAGTAAACCTGTAGATCAAGGGCCTCAACGTCAAATCTACAAGTAGAATTTTTACTGTGAACTAACTTTACTTAATTTTACTTTTTACTTACACTTAATTATAAATTTCCAAAATCAAATTTTTGTTTTAGAAGCTTTATCAAGAGGGGGTACTTTATGGTGTTCAAAGAGATGATTCTATGTAAGTAAAAATAAATAATCAGATAAATAAATCAAATAAGTGTCGTACTATAATTATCATACAGAATTTTAAATTCTTTTTTCATAAAAGTGCATTTTTCACAAAAGTGGTCACGATTACTTAAAAACAACTAAATCTATTAATTTTTAATTTCGACAGCTCTTTTCTTATATAATTAATTATGCGGTGCTGGACAATTTTAGTCATTTTTTAAAAATAAAAATTAAATTTTCTCTTTCGTCAGCTGCCAGTTTGAAAAAAATCAGTTTTGTATTAATTCCTTTGTTCAGTCACTACAATAAACCTTACTTAGTTGAAAATAGCATATAATTTTAATTTCAGACAAGTCAAATATTTAAACTAAATGGTTACTTCAAGGCGTCCACACACACACGCGCGCGCACACACAAAAAGTCCAATCAGAACAGCGGCGATAACTTCACATACATACATATAAGGTAAAATCTTGTTACATCGATTTGCTGGGGTGTACTGATTAAATTCGCTATGCTGAAAATTTTATTAAAGAGAATATTTTTTATAATGAAATAGGATAAAAAGATTTTTTTTTAACAATCCAAATAATATTCGTTAAAAAGAAAAATTCGTTAAAGTGACATTCGTTGTAACGAGATGCTACTGTATGTGTATAATTAAAATGCAATCATGTGTGTAAAAATAATTGGAAAAGCAAAAGCAAAAACATAAACAAAACTTAGACTGTAAATTCAAAAACAAGAAACTATGAATGTGTTAAGGATTTTTCAGAGGAGCTGCACGGTTCATAGAAAATGTATGTTATTTCAAAGAATTTAAGTTGAAACTGGTATGAAATAATAAGAACTAAAAGATTCTTCGTAAAGCGCCATCAAAAAATTTTAAATGCGCTAGGCCTTTCGAAAGATATTAGTCTTTCTTCGTCAGGCGCAAAGAAGACGTGGTTCTACTATGAAAGCAACAGCAAGACTGAAATGAAAGATAAGGGAAATGTAACACGCTTCTACTTTCCTATTGGCTGTTTATTCAGCTTGTTTCCTTTCCCTTATCTTTCATTTCAGTCTTGCTGCTGCTTTCATAGTAGAAGCACGTCTTCCTTGCGCTTGACGAAGAAAGACTAACATCTTTCGAAAGCCCTAGCGCATTAAAAATTTCTGGTGATGTTTTAAGAAGAATCTTTTAGTCCATATGTTATTCAGTCAAATGTTCTCGGCACAAGGCCTAAAAATGACTATTTGAAGTCTCTTATAACATATCGAAAAAACCCAGGAAAAATTAAATGAAATAAATTAAGATAGAACATAAAATAATTAAAATTCAATTATAATAGATAAAAAAATAATAGAATAACACAAACAAAACTAGTCCGACGTGGCAATCCCAAAACTTTCCTCTATCTCATACATGTTAATACTTCCTGATAAATGCAGCATAGCAGCGGCACCGGTTAGGTGATTTACACCAAAATCTAATCAGTAACAACTTACGTGAACTTCTAATTGAATTTGAAGTTTGATGAAAATCCGTGCATTAGTTTTTGAGATAGAGCTATTGCGGAAATCGTGAAAAGTTCTGCATAGCAGTGGCACCTGTTGGGCAATTTACACCAAAAACTTATCAGGAACATTTTATATCGGGGACTAATTGAACCTAAAGTTTGATGAAAATTCATGCATTAGTTCTTGAGATACAGCTATTGCAGAAATCATAAAAAATGCAGCATAGTAGCGCCACCTATTGGGCGATTTACACCAAAAACTAAACAGCAGTAATTTATATCAGGGACTAACTGAATCTGAAGTTTGATGAAAATTCGTGCATTTAGTTCCTGAGATAGAGTTATTGCGGTAATCATGAATAATGCAGCATAACAGCTCCACCAGCTGGGAGATTTACACCAAAAAGTAATCAGCACCAATTTATATCAGGGACTGACGGAATCTAAAATTTTATTAAATTCCGTTCATTAGTTCTTGAGATAGAGCGCCCACAAAATTTGTGTCACACACAGACAGACTCACAGACATACTCACAGACAGACATTTTGTAAAATCATCTTTTTCGTGATCTCTGACCTCTAAAACGTATAAATCCGTCGAAAACCGGAATTCGAAAATTTTCACGAGTCCAATACTTTCTTCTTGTAAAGATAGAAGAAAGTAAAAACTCACCAGGGAAATAAAATTGACATAGACGTTACACGATACCAAATTTAAGACCATGTGTCAAGAAATAAGTAAAAGGGATCCAGAGGAGAGAGAGTATAAAGAACGCTAGTGTTGTCATCTTCAGCTTTGGGACGAAGAACTAAACCGGTCTAAATTTCGAGAAAAGAGGTTATCTCAAAATCTAGATATAAATCAAGTGATATTAGAATTAAAGAGTGATAATAAAGTAATAAAACACAAATTAACCTAAAAAGGAACCGTTTAATGTTTGAAATTTTCCTTCATTTTGTATTAAGTTCTTAAATTCTCTGCTCAACAATGCGAAAATTTCTCACACGTTTTCTAACTCATTTTGAAACGCAAGGCGTAAAATTGGCAGGCACTATTGAAAAGATTTGGAATTTTTAAAAAAGTTTTCCTTTTTTACTTTCTTCTATCTTTAGAAGAAGAAAGTATTGGATTCGTGAAAATTTTCGATTTTCGGTTTTCGACGGATTTACACGTTTTTGGGGTCAGAGATTACGAAAAACATGTTTTTACAAAATGTCTGTCTGTGAGTCTGTCTGTACGTCTGTCTGTCGGTCTGTATGTGACACAAATTTTGTGGGCGCCCTATCTCAAGAACTAATGCATGGAATTTAATAAAAATTTATATTCAGTTAGTCCCTGATATAAATTGGTGCTGATTAGTTTTTGGTGTAAATCGCTCAACAGGTGGCGCTGCTATGCAACATTTTTCACGATTTCCACAATAGCTCAATCTCCAGAACTAATGTACGGATTTTCATCAAACTTCAGATTCAGTTAGTCCTTGACATGAATTGACATTTTATACATTTTGGTGTAAATCGCTCAACAGGTGGCGCTACTATGCTGCATTTTTTGTAATTTCCGCAATAGCTCTGTCTCAAGAACTAACGCTTGGATTTTCAATAAACTTCAGATTCAGGTATACCTTGATATCAATTAGTGCTGTTTTTGTTTTGGTGTAAATCGCTCAACAGGTGGCGCTGCTATACTACATTTTTCAGAATTTCCGCTGTAGCTCTATCTCAATAATTAATGCACGAATTTTCATCAAACTTCAAATTCAGATATACTGTAATATGAATTGGTGCTAAATTGGTGTAATTTCTTGTATTATTTAAATGATTTAATTGACGTGATTTATATAGAAGAAAGTTTTGTGATGGTTACAACATACTAGTTTATATATAAATTAGTTATCGGGTTATAAGCGATTCGCATCCCGTGAAGAGAATTTTTTTCCCCTTTCTCGCGTTGCCGTTCCAGGAATTCTGTTCAAAACGTCCACTTCGACAGTATTTTCTGAAAGATCTTCTGATTTACCAAAAAATGATAAACTATATTCGGTTAGATAGTTTCTGATTACACCTACCAATTTCATGCGTTTTCGAACAAAAAAGAATTCAGAAATGTGTCAGAAAGTAGCTCCTTTGGATTTGACAACTAGCCTTAATATTACAACAAGAGATTCATATCAAAACAAAATTATTCGTGAAAGATGTTGGAAAGAAATATTCAAATTTCCAGACGACGAATATGAAGCTTAAACGTCTGTGGGGAAAAAAAAAACAAAAACAGGTAAATAAATATTTTTAAATATTTTTTGAAACTCATTATTAAAGTATTATTTAAAAGGTACAAGTGTTGTACGTTAGTTAGCAATATTCACTTGATTTCAAACCAACGTTATTGTTAAAATTTGGTAAACCAACTATTATTTAATTAACCAATAGTTTAATCAGTGCTTGTAAACTCTAAAATTCACAAAATATATTAAGATTGTTATTACCTCCTTAAATGTGTTGTTTATTAATGTTATAGTATGAATTAATTAACAATACTAAGTTTCAAGCGCTGTAAAAATTATGCTTTTATATTTCATTTATTGATTTCTATAGTTAGTATTTCAGTATGTTAATTTTTGGATTAAAATTATGCTTTTATATTTAATCTATTGATTTCTATCGTTAATATTTCAGTATGTTAATTTTTGGGTTAAAGTTGCTTGAAAGCTGTTTTTTTCAAAATGCATATATTACTTTTCCCCATGCATTTTTGTCGCTATTATTTTCGATTTGAAACTGCACCTATTTTAGTTAAGCTTAAAGGTACCAGTAAATACAGGATTTAAACAATTTTTTAAATAAACAAGTGCAATAATTGGGAACTGGGAACAAGCTAGTATTTATTAAGCCATTACAGCAGTATTTTGGTAATTTAAAAGAAAGTAATGAAAAGTACCAAATTTTAGCAATAGCGTTGGTTTGAAAATAAGTGACTTATACTTTTTAATAATACTTTAATAATGAGTTTAATAAAATATTTATTTACCTGTTCCTTTTTTCCCACAGAAGTTTTAACTTCATATTCATAGTCTAGAAATTTGAATATTTCTTTCCAACATCTTTTACGAATGACTTTGTTTTTATAATTAAGGCCTCTTTTATAAAATAACAGGGCCTTGGTTCTACTAATGAACACAAAACACTCACACCAAACTTTAAAGCCATTATTCAAACAAATTACACAACATACATAAGAAAAAAAAACACGTTTAAATTTAAGATTTAATTTAACACAAGATTAAAATTTTTCCATTAAAATAATGTAAAATTACTAACGCACTAACAAATAAATATTTTAAAATACTAACAACTAATAATAAGTAATAAATAATTTCATTTAATTTTATAGTTTTGTCATTTCTAAAATGTTATTGTTGTTTAAATGAAGAAAGCATCAGAAATATGAATAATAATAATAATAAAAAGTTCAAAATATTTAACAGATGTCTTTTTCAACAGTATTATTATTTTTTTAATTATGAGTATAACGGTTAATATATATACTTTTAGATAGTCACCAATTATTTCTGTTTTTTAGATTGCATAAAAATGATATTCTAGAGAGAGTTCAGAAAATGTCATGTTGCTTCTAATTATTATTCTTATGACTGTATTTTTAAAAAGAACCAATTCAGAATTTTTGAAAACTGGAATAAATGTTCACCATTAATTCCAGACGTTCATTTTTGCCTTATGTACTTTCTTAAAACATCAAAAGAGGACGTCACAGCTTCTATATATCCAAGTCTCCTGTATTTTGACTCTTGCAGTTTCACAGTAGTAATCTTTGTAAATATTTTATCACAAAATTTTTGTCATTATATATAGCAAATAATTCTATTCAGAAATAGTAGTACCCAAGATACAGGAAACTTAGCAGCTATGAAATGGTTTATTTTTTAGAAAAGAGTAGTTTCTAAACTTATTTTTTAAATCTAAAAATATTTAATAAAACGTGTCAAAACATAATATTACATTTCAATATTTCATAAAAAGTTTGGAAAAAGTCGCGGATTTCAATAGTGTTCCGTACTTAAAGAGTAAAAACGGAACCATTATAAGATCACTCCTGAGTTTGTCTGTCACAGCTGGAGGTACCTATCGTAGCAAAAGTATAAAAGCATTGTTGATAATGATTTTCGAAAGAAATCGTCGGTAATTAGCCGAGATATTAACCCTTAAATACACCGGACGGTTTGGACATACAGACAGGGGCAGCGTACTTTATGCACCATTGGCTTTTGAAGCCTAGATAACAACTTTTAATGATAGGTTTGTGTAATGCAATGCCCAGTAGCAGTATAAAAGCAATAAGCGTTAAATTGATAAAAACCGACTAATTTATTTAGAATTAATCACATAAATACTATGGGATTCACGAATAGTTTGCATTGAGTGAATCTCTCAATATACCTCCCGTGTTTTTAAAGGTTAATTAAAACCTATCTGGAAAAACGCGGCCCGAACCAAGGCGGCGTTGCAACTTTGCGACCTCCTTTCGAAGCGCGCTTATCACAATGCCAAGTTTAAACTTTGAACAAGGGTTTTGTTTAGGTACACTGTAAACAGAAAAAAATATTATTACGGTGTATTTAGGTTTATGAAGTGCCAAAGGAAGTGTAAATATGCACCACTTTTATAGTCAGCACCGAATTAACCTCATCATAAACAGATTAAGATAAGATTTAAAAAAAGAGTTATACAGAACAGCAATATTTGGTACTATTTACGCTTCATATCCCTTTGAACTTTCATGGTACAGTCGTGGAAAAAAAAAAGTAAACACCCCTACTAACTTCTCAGCAAATTATCGTAAAAGAAAGCTACTGGTACCGAACGATTGGAAATAAAGTCTACTTTTAAATGATGTATATAAAATTTGTTTAAGGGGCCATCTACGTATTAAAACGAACCATAACTTTGTTTTTTTCAATAGCAGTGCACAATTCTGACAGCATAAATGAACTCTACACCTTTCAATTAGCCTATAATAAAATTTTTATGCAATTCGTGCCATAAGTTTCCGAGAAATTAATTATTTTAAAATGAGCGTATTTTAAGGGCTGCATCCAAATTGAAGTTCCGAACTCGATTGTTAACCGAGAGAGCCGCCTTCTTGATCAAGGCACGTTTAAGCGTCAATGAAACCTGTTTGATTACAGGATAGCAGAATAAATTTAAAAAATTTACTCACTTCTATCATAGACGGCCCCTTAAACCATCACTTTGCCGTTTTTTAAGCATAATTTGAAAACTACTTGGAAGAAAAATGTGAAATTTTGGATTTCCATAAAGCAGGACTTAATATATCTAAATCCATCAAAGAAATTGTAGGTTGCAATTCATAATTTTTTCGAATATTAATCTCATAATTCATAATTCATATAATAAAATTATAAAAATTGCAAATTCAACATATTTATGTTTGGGTATATTAGTATTATTGCTACACAAAAATTTATCTCA
Organism: Maratus speciosus; assembly: GCA_963932465.1. Lineage (NCBI taxonomy): Eukaryota > Metazoa > Arthropoda > Arachnida > Araneae > Salticidae > Maratus > Maratus speciosus. The sequence continues at coordinate 184,517,714 of OZ010791.1, read as the reverse complement.
TTAGGAGCATAATTTCTGGAGATATAAATAAAAATATTAAAATGTAATTTAACATTAGAAGTACTAAATTTTGAATGTCTATAATTCAAAAACTTATCATTCGAATGACTTAAAATTTGGTTTCTAGGCATATTTTGAACCGAAGATTTGAAATATCTCGTTAAATTTGGGTACTGTCATTGAAAAAAATGAAGTTTGGATTCGTTTTAATACGTATATGGCCCCCTAAGCAACTTCTATATACACCATTTAAAAGTAGACTTTATTTCCAATCGTCCAGTACCAGTAACTTTCATCTACGATAATTTGTTGAGGAGTTAGTAGGGGTGTTTACTTTTTTTTTTTCCACGACTGTACATCCATTTATACTTTTTTAGTATATACAGCTATACCCAACCACCCGTTGTACAGTTTTTTTTTTTTACAAAGTCTTAATAATCTTTCAGCAACGATTTTTTTTTGACAATAAGAGTTGCTAATTAATATATTTATTGTACGGAACCCTCTGTACGCGAGTAATACTCGCACTTGACCGTTTATTTTTTTTTCTTTCAGTTGGAGAAAACTTTATTTTAAAGTTTGTACCTATCATCATAAATTCAGGAAAGTAATTCCTATTACATTCCGAAGAGCAAGTAACTCCTCTCTGTCTATGTGGAGGGGGGGGGGGGGGGGCGGTTGAGATAAATAATAAAAACCGTTATTTCTGGATAATAATTCCTGCTGTGCATTCTTTTGCTGAAAACTTAGACAAAAACAATTCTTATTTTCGTCAGGGGTTTTTATGATGCTAATTATAAATGTAAATGAAGTTGCTTAAGAAAGTACAAGACTGGGTGCAATCTTATGGGAAATATGCAAGCTTTAAGACCCGTTCTCCCGGAAACTACCCGACCGATTTTGATGAAATTTGGAATCCATATTCTTTGGATTATGCTCAAAATTTATGGCAGAAAATTTTTTTCGGAGACTAAAACTTGTTATTTTAGAGCAATGCCAATGTTTCAGAAATTTTCCATTTTTCAGATTTTTTTTTTTTTTTTTTTTTTTTTTTTTGTTCTGAAACTAATTATTATTATTTTTTTTAACTGTCTGCCACATATGATCTTATATTTATACTCTACCACCAAAAAATGTTTTATCGAAATCGCACGAGTACTTTAGGAAATAATAGTTTTTTTAGCTGAAAAGTAGAATTTTTCAGAGAGCTAAAAAACTTAGACATTTCTAACTTGTGGGAAGTTCTTGCACAGTTTTATCAAACACATGAATTAAAGTACATATAAACACTTGGATGAAATTTAGTTACATATAATAAATGAGTATAAAATGTTAGAGTAAAATTAATGTGAGTGGGCGTAGCGTCCCAGTCGTGTCTCCCCTTAAAGTGCCTAGAATTATTTCGGAAAATACTGTCAGGAAAATTTATAAAAGAATGGAAAACTCATTTTGATTTTAAATCGCTTCAATAATCAGGCCTGCCAATTTTGTGTCTGTACGTTTAAAAATGTGTCAGAAAGTTTCATGCTTTTAAAGCAGTGAACTTTAAAAAGGACCTTCTATAGAAAAACTAAAATAAATTCTTTTCAAAAATGGAGATATTGAAAATACGTGAAACATGGTAAGTATGGTTACGGTTGATTTTTAAAACAGGATTAATCCCTGAATTTATTTTTAAAAATCTGCAAATGTCTCATCATTTTTTTTTAATAAAAGAGAATGTCATCCCCCATCGATTTTTTTCAGCTGATCAAACACATCCCTCGCATATTTGCCGTTTTCTTATAAAGATATGTTAAGACTTTTCTCAAGAAAAATATTTTTCACTGTTCAAAAACATGAAACTTTGACACATTTGTGGGCTCATTTTTAACTGCAAGCGGCGGCATCAATTAAAAATACCATTGCAATCCTGCCTATTGAATCGATTTGGAATTGAATGGCGTTTTCCATTTTTTTTAATTTAAATAAATGAATTACTTAGTGAGTTATAAAAGTGATTTCCCAGGCTGTCGTGTCTGGTAATTTGGTTTAAAATGGCAATTTATAAAACTTCCTGAAAGATCTCCCAATTTTACCAAAAATTAATTGCATGTTAGGCCTTTTATAATCACATACAGTAGAGAAATACAGTAGAGATTTGTTTATTTCATAATGCTAATAATGTAAAATTTGTAATAAAATTTTTTTAGGAGAGGATGTATCAATTTGTATAATGTATAGATCAAAGTTTACCATGTTTTAAGTACCACTATTTTTAAATAGTAATCCACGTAATTATTTTTTATAATTTATATTAGATAAAGTGAATAGTTCTATTTAAAAATAATAACACTCTAAATATGGGAACTTGACAGGTATGGATACAATTAATTTTTGAAACAGGAATCAACTTTGCCTCTGCAGCAATCATGCTGTGCACTCTTTTGCCGAGAATATAGTTGAATTTAAATATTTTGTAGATAATATTATGTTTGCTTCTCTCAAAAAAATTCATTTTCATCAATTATAAATTTATTACAAAAAGTTTTTTAAGCATTAATAAGGGCTGTCACAACTCTTATTTCAAGGTAATCCGTAAAATTATTAATTATTATACAATTATTTTTGGACTTCAACTTTACTATAATATTGTACATTGCAATGTTTTTAAAACTGAAACTTTTAAATCATTCATGTTTTGAGATTTAAAAAAAGAAAAAAAAAAAAAAATGTAATTCCTAATAGCAGAGAAATAATCATAACTGTATAAGAATAAAAGTTCCTTTTAAATTTTGCATAATTGCCAAGGTATTTCCCTTCAGCATCAGCACTCGTGAAGTAGTTGGCAAAACAAGTATATGCACAACAAAGCGTTATAAGTAAGCGAACAAACTTAATGCTGGAATCAGGCGTAAATTAACGCAGTTGCGCTACCTTGTGGACGGAGTGATAATTTACATACGCGAGCTTTTAGTGTGGCGCGTATTTTCTAAATCTTTAGTCACTCATGGAAATGAATTTTGTTTGCCACATTTATTGCAAAATAAGGGCCTAGCGAGAGGGCCATCCCGATGCATTTGACATCACGAAGTTTTCTTCGCCTTATCAAAGGCACTTCAGTTATTAGTCAAGGTGACAAAAACTTTACAATTTTAGTGGTGTGAGAAAGAAAACAGTTATGTATCTACCTGTAGTTCACACTCCATCCGCTACGTGGCGCATGACCTTGATTGATGTGACCTCGCTTTTAATCTTGCGGTTATTTCTCCCATTTAAGATAGGACGCTTACTTATAACGCTTTGATGCACAACGCCCACCATTTTACTGAGGAGCCATAGCAAAATGCGTGCGATTGTACCGCTATTTCGGGTCCGGTTTAGTCGCTGTCGTGTCGGTAAGTGGAAAACCGCCACCTATAGTCATCGTCTGATGCGTCCGTCTGTCTGTCTGTCCGCATATAACAGCGCAAAAACTACCCAAGCGAATGGCATGAAATTTAAAATATAGTATAATCGTTGCAGAATTTTGCCGAGACATTTTAAATTTTATGAAAATCGCATTTATAGTTCAATTACAGGGACAGTCAAAAGTATTCAGTTACATTACGGTCAATGGGAAAAATAGTTTCAAGTGCATTTTTATGATGTTACGCTCTTTCGAACATAATGAAATTGATATGCATTTATGAAGTGCAATAAAATATGCATTCTGTAGAATATGCGGTGCAGAGAATATTTATTATTCATTTGCAGGGCCACACAAAAAGGATTCCGTTACATAATGGTATAGGTGGAAGGTAAACATTCTTTGCGGAGTATATTATGTTAAATTATTTCACATATAATGAAATGGATATACGCTGCTGAGGTTTACCTACAAGTTACTTCCTGTATAATAGAAAGTGCATAGTATTTACATGGGCACACAAGAGATTTCGGATACTATATGTATCCGAAGTACCGTATATTAGCGATGACTGCTGGAAGTGCATTTTTAGCTGTGATACGAGTTTTTAAGTTTAACTAAATTTTTGCATATTACGTTGTGTGCATAAATGCTGTAGATCATTTAGATGATTACACAAAAGAATTGGTAAGGGTTACTGAGTATAAACGAAAATAGCTTAAAGGTGGTTTTTAAAAGAGTTATGCATTTTTACGCTGAACTACATTTAGTATACTAAGATATGTTTGTAGAATTTAAATAAAATGATATACAGGGCCACACAAAGAATTGGATACATTAGGTAAAATACAGGGTTATATATAAGTATTCAAGTATGCTTTCGTCTATTGCTATAAATTGCTGAAAGTGAAATTTCAACCTATTATGCGTTTTTAACACTTTCCAAAATAGTTAAAAGTGTTTATGAATTCGGTTTGTCTGTCCGTCTGTCTGTTTGCAAGTCCGAACTCTAACTTGCGTTAATATAGGTGGATTGCTCTGTAATTGATACATGTTATTGAGGATTTACTATGCCATGTCCGGTATTGCAAATAAAGTATGTAGCGTTCATAGTTTATTTACAGAAACACTCAAAAGTATTACATTATATTATGGTCTATGGGGAAATATCGTAATTATATAAATACGTAGCACCTATAGTCGTCGTCTAGTCCTTCCGCCTGTCTGTCCGTCTGTCCACATATAACAGCGCAAAAACTAAGCGATCGAATGGTTTGAAATTAAATATATAGAATCGTTGCAGAATTTTTTCGAGTCATTTCCAATTTTACGAAAATCGAATCAAAACTTAAAAAGATATTAATGAAAGTTTTCTTCATTCTATTAAATCCTATCACACGTAATTAATTCAATGATATCCCATGATAGGTAATGATTCTAGGTTGCCATAGTGGGGACGTCCTATTTAAGATGAAGTCCTATTATTCCCGTATTACTGAATTTAATATATTCAATAGTAATAAATTTTGTATTCATGCATTTTTGCCTAAGAGTGCAACAGCTATTGCACTAAGATCTGAATTTTTATAAAACTAGTTATAGTACGAACGTACTTCATTTGCCACGTTTGGCGTATAATTTCCGACTTGTTGATTTTTGCTGCATAAAATACGTTTGTAGAAGAGTTAGAAATAGCTGCTGATCTAGGACCTATATAAAGCAGGACTTCCTGCTGCATTTATGATGTATGCCTGTCTACTTTACTTGAAAACATGTTTTTATTTTATTTATTTATTTATTTACGTTACGTTTGGAGATTAAAGAAATTTTTATTAAAGCATGTAGCAATAATAGTGTTTCCTTTTTCTCTCTCTTTTTTTTTTTTTTTTTTTTTTTTTTTTTTTTTTTTTTTTTGTAAAAATTTCGAAAATGTTAACGTACAATTTATTTGTCAAATCATATGCTTAAAAAATAATTTTAACAGAATTAATTTAAGTAGTTTAATTTTTCTAAATTAAACAACTAAGTATTTGCTTTCAACAGTTAAAAAAATATATATTTTTTTTAAGCTAAGCCTAAGCGATATTTGACACTTAATTGCTAAAATGTATATGTGTAGAGAAATTAACGGAGAGAAGTACACGTGCTGTAAAGAGAATCACAGAAAGCGCATGTAAGACTTCTTGAGTCCTTAGAACTGATTGGACGTTTTTTGCTTTTCTTTTTAATCTTCTTTTTTTTTTTTTTTCTTTTTTTGAGTTATGAAAAACAAAGCCGTTTACTTTGAACCCAATTGCATAAAACAATTATGTTTAAATCTTTTTACTGTTTTAATCTCTCTTAATAGTAACCATGTTTATAGCCTTTCAGTCATTATCGTGTTTTCTGTGTTGTTTTTGTGACTAATACGTAAAAGCCATTGGATTTTAACTTATCTGTGTCTTACTATTTAGAGAATGACATCGAAGTCGCTAGTAAAGTGTGTGATTTTTTTCACATATAGGTTGTTGTTAAAACTTATTTTTCGTGGCGGTTATCGTAACCTTTGACAATTAACGAACGGAAGGGGGAGACTATATCGTGCAACTAAGTAGTAAAAGCAACAATTTTTATCGCTTCGAAGGATGCAATATCGTGGAATGTACGTCACTGGTCTTATCCGGTCCAGTGTGAAACTGAATGAAAGTGCTGCATCGATTTTTACGGATATAAGTTCAGTTTCAATTTCAAGGGTACCGATTGCAGACTTAACATTAATGTTTGATTATCCCATCAAGTGATATGCAGGCGAACTTATGCTGCAGGTGGTTGCTGATCGGCATTTTGGTGGTCGGTTCATGCTTCTTGGCAACGTAAGTATTACCAACTTACATGATGTTCCAATCCAATATCTTAAGAGTGTTTTACTTTTAAGGCTCCTGTCCCTGCAGGCAAAGACGCTCGCGAGCTAATGCTAAACCTATGGGGAGGTTATTTTCTAATATCTCGTTTGCATTTCGACATTTTTATTTATTTATTTATTTATTTTGCATTGGATACCCGAGGTCCATCCCTACATCGCTCCTTTTTTATTTTTTCGATTTTGGTTGCAGATATTTTTTATAAAGTTACTTTCACTTTCGAAACCGGTTCCGAAAATAAAAATGTCATTCTAATAAATATCTGGAACCAAAATCCGAAAAGTAAAAAAGGAGCGATGTAGAGATGGATCTCAGCTGTCCAATGCAAAAAAAAAAAAAAAAAAAAAAAAAAAAAAAATTAAAAATGTCGAAATGCAAACAGGATATTAGAAAATAACCTCCCATAGGTTTAGTATTAGCTCGCAAGTGTCTTCGCCTGCAGGGACAGGAGCCTTAAGGGTCACGCGAAGACACATGCAAACTAATGTTAAACCTATAAGAGAGTTCTTTTAAAATGTCTCGTTTGCATTTCGGTATTTTTAAATGTACATATTTTTTCTTTGTACTGAAGGTGGTCGATCTCTACAAACGCCGCTTTTTACTTTATCAATTTTGGTTGCGGTTTTTTTTTTTTTTTTTTACTCGTTCCGAAGGTGAAAGTATCCTCAATATATAAAAGAAAAGAAAAGAAAAAAAAGGCTACCAAAATCGAAAAAGTAGAAAACAGCCTTTATAGAGAAGCACCTAAGCTATCCAGTGAAAAAAAAAATAAATAAATAAACATATCGAAATACAAACGAGATATTTTAAAAGAACCCTCCCATAGGCTTAACATTAGCTTGAGAGTATCTTCCAGTAACAGTAGAACCTTAAGGGGAGTTATCAGTTTTACGACACTAAAATGTCAAGGTTTTTGACCTGTATTTCATGTGCCACAGTTTTCTTCAGTTTTATTCGATTACACACAATTCGTAAAACTAATACTTCAGAGTTAATTCCTTTCCGATTGATTAAATATTCCATTAATAATTTTAATAACAAATAATCAAAAACTTTATTAAAGATACTGAAAATATTCTACACGCATTGAAAAAATAAAAATTGGTACAGCTGTTTTGCACAGCCTTGCAACCACAAAAACTAATTTTTTGTTTCGATTTTCATTTTCATTTCAGTAGCTATAAAATACACTTAGCTTTATTAACTAATATAAATAATACTTTAGTGACAGAAAGTCTAATAACTTTTTTCAACCCAAAATCTTCTTTTTAGGTTTTTATTGCAAATTTCGCAGAAACCTACCCCGAATATTCTTTCTACTTCAAATGTAAAAAAAAACCTACCACAAAAATTACTCTTCAGAAAACCGGTATTTAAAAAAGAAGTAAAATACTACTTCTTAAAAAATACTTTTATAAAGTTTTTTAAACAAAACTTTTTAAAATAAAATAAAACTTTTATTAGGCGATACTAATAAGTATCGCCTTTAAAAAGCATTTTAATAACAACAAATAACAATTTCAACATTTAATTGACAAAAAAGTAGCAGAGATTGTAGGTTTAATATCTTATATTACATATACCGGTGCGAAATAAATAATTTTACGAAAATGCGACTTTTGTACCCAAATTACCCCGGCAGGATATTTGCCGTCAGGGGATATTTGTTTTGTCAAATATTTGTTGGCTTTTTATTTAAATTTAGTTATCCTAATATTTTCGGTTAGGGGGCATTATCGGCGTAAAAAAAAGTAGAGTTTAATCTCTCTTAACTAATTTTAACTATATGAGGAAAATACTCCATCTATTTTAAGATTTTATTCAATATCCGACCGGGGGCGCTACTAGCGTTTTAAAAAAAATGTTACATGAAAATGTTTATTAAAAAATAATAATTTTGACAGTGGCGAAAGATTATTCAACATATTTCAGAAAATTCGGTCGTAGGAAATGAGTTTAAATCGTGTCCTAAAAGTTAGATCACGATATCACATAGTTATATATAGAGATAGAGATACATGACGCATCAATAGTTTCAAAAAGTTCATTGAAAAATAGTAATGCTGATTAAAAAAAAAAAAAAAAAAAAAAAAAAAAAAACTCATCTTGTTTGATTGAGACAACATAAGTTCACCCGACGTTTAACAAACTATCAACTATTTAAAGCTTAAAATAATAATTGATATGGTGAATCATTATCCTTATTGCCTTTTTAAAACATAAAATGGTTTTTCCTTGCTATCCCTATCACTAGGAATAGAGTCATTAATTGACATAGATATAGTTTTGTAGTCATGCAAAATTTCATGCAATTAAAAAAAGTCATTAATTCATTCAGATATTTAAATATACTTCGTGTGCATCATCGTCATTCCATATTTCCCTTTAGATATGTTTGGCTTTTTCTGTCGAAACGTGCTTTTCAATGCTAAATTTTCTGATTTTTTTTAAATTAAATGTAAAAAATAAAACAAAATAAAGAAAAACAGTTTTGATATTGCTTTTGTTTATTGATTTAACCGAATACTGGTTTTGCCGAGTTGCCGAGTACGGAGTATTCAGCCATTTACCAATACCGAGTAGTAGTGTGTGAAAAAAAAAAAAAAAAAAAATAGTGCGCAGATTAGAGGTCTGCACGGGCCGGCCTGAACGAAAGCTATCTTGGCCCGCCCGTTTATATTTTACGGCCCGGCCCATGAGAAAATCAATGAAAACAGACCCGGGCCGTGGAAAATCAATTAAATCAGGCCCGATCCGACAAGACTCAATTTCAACAAAAAATTCAGATTTTTCTTAACATACAATTAAGATTCTTTTAATGAATACTTCAATCATATTTATGGGATAATTTTACAGTATATTCTAAAATTACGATGTGTTCGCAAGACAGAAAATACACAATAGCAACATTAATTATTACTTAGAGTCATAAACGTTTCAACATTCAAATAAGGATTCATTAAAAAATTAATGTAGTTTAGAACAAAAGAAAAAATGAAACTTAAAAACGTGATAACTTTTGAAGCTATATAATAAAAAGTAGATTTGTGAAAATATTTTTCTGTCATTTATTAAGCCTTTTCTCAAATCCAAAGGAGGTACTTTCTGACACATTTCTGAATTTATTTCTTTTCGGACATGCATAAGATTGGCAGTTGTTCTTATTCAGAAACTACGTAATCGAATGGCGTTATCCATTTTTTCATAAAGACAATATATCTTTGAGAAAATACTATCAAAGTTAGCGTTTTGAATCGAATTTCCGGAAGCGATAGCACGTGAAAGGAGAAAACCTGCAGTCAAGTGACAGGAATCTCTTATACTTCGATAAGTAATTTATTTATCAAAAATGGAAAACTCTATTCGATTCCAAATACTTTTAATAGTCAGGCCTGTCAATTTTATGCCTTCAGAGTTAAAAACTAGTCAGAAAATGTATCAGAAAGCTTCGCATTATTGAGCAGTGAATCTGAGAACCACCTTAAGGTATATTTCCAAAGATTCCTTTAACCCTTTCCGGCACAGATAATTTTTGTAGTAAAATGATGAAATAATTGACAGACACCGGAATTTACAAACGACTTTTCTAGAAATTAAAAGCATGCTACTTTAAATGTTCATTGTAAAAGAAAACTTTTACTAAAATATTCTTGGTGCCGTTCGTAAGTTTGGAATTAAAATTAGGTGTCCCGACCTGGGCACACTGCCTCGGAAGGGGTTAACAGAAATTCATTATTGCTATTAAATTGCTATTAATATTTTTACAAAACATATTGCCTACCCTACACATCCTAAGAACAATTAAATCTAGTTCCGGCCCGGCACGAGTCTGCTGAAAAAATTAAGCCCGGACTCAGGCACTATGTAACTATTCAATGCCGATCTCTATGCTGGACATGTTACATTTCTGTACTGATGTTGTCAAACTAGCATCGGCTCGGACCGGGCCGGGTACGGGCCTCGGCCCAAGCCCGGGCCCTTGCAGACCTCTAGCGCAGATAGAGGTGAGCTTATAGGTAACACTCAGACGACAATAAAAATTTTACAAACGCAACTGCATATACAGGGTGTCCAGCGAATAAGACCCTGATTTCAAAATTAAATATCTCAAAAACAAAGATCAATAGAATTATGCTGACAGCGGTTTGTTCATTAGCTAAGCTGTAAAAATGTTATACAGAAGTTTCAAAAATTAGTTGCAAAAACCGCTAACAGATGGCACTGTAATCGCAATGCCTATAAATTGTGTTTTGAAGTCCAGAGTACTAGCGTCTCATTATTAGATGTCTTTCTATGGAAGAATGAAAACTGGGAAAGACAACTTTTTCGTTGGGGTGATGTGCAGAAGAGGGGACATCTGGTCAAAGCTTCAATTTTAGAGAATTTCAATTAATAGAATTTCCAATAAAATGTTTAGCAATCATTATATAAGAACTTATTAAAATATTTTATTTGGGTAATGTGCAGAAGCGGAGCCATGTGTTGACAGAATTGAGATTTGTTTCGAATTTTGTTATAAGCTACTTCGGTCCGGATACCAGTATCTCTGTGGTATGTCTTTTCTCTCCTAATTGGTAGATCGTGGAATCGAATCCAAGGAGAGGAGGATTTGAAAAAAATGGAAATCTTTACTGGGTCATTCCATATCAGTTCAGGCAGGCATGTAACCCACCATCACAGATTTTGATGAAACTGCTTGTGTTTGTTCCTTTTATTAAGATATGATTCCCAGTATTTTTTTTTACTCCTTGGTCAAATAGTTTCTGAGAAAAAAATTGTCAAAATTTTGAAAACTGCCATCAGTTGGCATTCTTGACTGCTCGATTTTCAAATGTAGCATGACATAAATATGATCATATTTCAATATCTATTCCACAAATCATCTTCAAATAATTTATGCATAATATATAGGGTACGTATTTTATGAAAAAAATACTGTTACGCTTATATAACATTTTAAGTGTGTCTAAAAAAATGTTTAATCTTTGAAGTCGTGATTTTTTTATGAAAAATAATGCATTACCTAAAATAGCATTATTAACAAAAGGCGGTATTTTTATTAAATTTATTTTTTGTGGGGGATATACTTAAAGGTGTCCTTTACCTGATTCTGAAATAAAAGTAGTGGGATTTTGGGTGTTTTTAGTAGTATTTCATATTTAAAAATATTTTGAGGCGTATTTCAAATCAAATCAAGCAGAGTCATTCCATGTCAGTTCGCCTAAGATATTTAATTCACTGTCACAAATTTCAATGAAACTGGGTATGTTTATAGCTCATTTTAAGACAGGATCAAGGAAATAAAAGGTGATTACAAGTAAAATATTTTTTAAGATAAAAAAAAGTATCTAAATTTTGAAAATTTTTTAAAAATGTTTTTAATGGCAGAGACTGCAAAAGACTGCATATTCAAAGACTGCATAAAAAAAAAGTCATTTCAATATAAAATCACTAAATAAGTTTCAAATAATGTATATGTGACAAATAATGTAGGCAGATTATTATTTATTGTTGTTTGTCATGTTTAAATGCTAAGAGTGTGTTTAATCTTGTGAATTCTTAAAATCAAGAATTTTGTGAAAAATAATGTGTTAATCAAAAATTTATTATTAACCGAAGGCAGGCTGTTATTACTTTTTTTAATTGTACGTAAAAATATCTTTTCAATAGTTATAAAATAAAAATAGTGAAAATATGAGCAATTTTAACAAAATTTTCATAAAATGTGAATGTTTAATGATAAATATTGAAGCTTTTCATGCTAAGATGTACTAAAATGACTACGATATCGTGTATTTCTACTCTTGCTTAAATATAATACATACAATAATAAAATAACAAATATTATTTACAGCAATAAAAATTAAATTAAATAGTACCAGTTCCTTTACCAACACTACATTGCTCAACAGCCGACTTAAAATCGACAGACCGCACTCTTATTGAAAAATACTTTCAACTATTCAAATAATAAATAAACTGCATTTAAAAATTTTAATATCAACTTATTATCTTAAGACGATAATAATAACTAAACAACATGATGAATTTATAAATCAGCTTTTAATTGAAAAGTCATGAAATGGTCCCTTTAAATATTGTTGTTCATCGAGTCAATCAAAACAAATTATATAAAAAAAATAGTGAGCCTAATATGCTGACTGCAATGACACTTCTAACAAAACTAATTAATTCATTACCATCTGAAATCAAACCCGAAAGATCAAAAGAAAAAAAATCATCTGTAGTGTGAATGTGACATACTCAGTGGTTGTTGAGGTATGTCTTTGTGACATTTTCACCTGTACTTCAATAAAATATAAACATGTAAGCTTTTTTCATTCATCCAAATTAAGTAAAACAATTATAAAATTTTGTTGTCATTACACCAGATGTTAAATTTTTCGTTACATACTATTAGATAAGTTCTTTACTTTTAGACATTTTTGACATAATATCATAAAATTTGCTATATGTATTTTCTGTAAGTGTATAAACAATATATATATGCTTTATTAAATATAAATGAATAATTTTTAAATAATTTGTTTGAGAACAGGGATATATATACACACATATATATGTTGAAAATCCATCTTTCCGCAATATTGTGATGAAATAAATCAAATTACCGTAATTTCCGGTGTATAGCCCGCGGATCATACAATCGTGTTTCGACCCAGAAATTTTTAAAAATAAAATGTAACTTTTTAGATCACAGTAAATATTGGTCTTCAAATACTGAATAAAATTTCTGGGTCCAAACTGAATTGTTTGATCTGCGGGCTATACACCCGAAATTACGGTACATATCATTAGAAACTGAATAAAGTTACAAAAGTGCAACTCTTTAAGTTTTAAATATTTTTTTAGATATAGTTATTTGAAAGATATAAATATAATGGATTATGCATTTTTTGCATATATTTAAAGCACAATACATCAAAATTTTCTTCAACAGAGTGAAATTTGGTTTTTTTTTCAATATTAGCAGCTCAATGCTAAATTTTCAATATTAACAGCCAAATATGAGTTTAAAGATTAGGACTGTCATTTTGAAAATTTCTATTGGGCGGTGAGGAACTAGTGATTTTTCTCTTTTTTGGAAAGGGATAATTGCTCTTTGCCCTAGAAGTTTTACTAAAAAACAATATTGTTTATTTTTTTCCTTAAGAAACGAACATAAAAGATAATTTGAAAAATAAAATAAATGTATAAATAAAAATATTTCCAGGGATGATACATTGGATAGGTTTTACATTTGAAAATATTGATAATTTTAAATATGATTTAAATACTACTAAAACCAACCAAAATCCCACTATTTTTATTTCAGATCCAGTTATAATGTAGTATTAGGTACAATTTAAAATTAAAAAATTAGTCATAGAAACTCCGCCTCTGATTGATAAAGATTTTTTAATAATTTCATTATTTTTTGTAAAATATTTTTGATTTCAAAGATTATACAATTTTTTAGACACATTTAAATATTTTTTAACATTACAGCAATATTTTTTTTCATAATCTACATACTTTATTTACCTTGCTTAAATTATTCGAAGAAGATTTCTTTATTAGTTATTGAAATATGATTTTATATATAAAATGAGGCCTTCGAAAATTGAACAATCATTAATGGCAACTCGTGGCATTTTTCCAAAATTTTTATAATTTTTTCTCATATGTTCACTATTTTTATTTTATAACCATTTAAAAGATATTTTTATGTACAATTAAAAAAAAGCAATAACACCCTGCCTTCGGTTAATAATAAATTTTTGATTAACACATTATTTTTGACAAAATTCTTGATTTTAAAAATTCATAAGATAAAAGACACTCTTAGTGTTTAAACATGATAAAAAACAAGAAATAATAATCAGCCTACATTATTTGTCACATATACATTGAAACCTATTTAGTGATTTTATATTGAAATGACTTTTTTTTTTTTTTTTTTTTTTTTTTTTTTGATGTAGTCTTTGAATATCGAACTGTCATTAAAAAAATTTAAAACAATTTTTCAAAATTTTGATATTTTTTATCTTAAAAAATATTTTACTTAGGATCAAGAAAATTAAAGGTGATTACGTCTTAAAATAAGCTATAAACAAACCCAATTTCATTGAAATTTGTGACAGTGATTAAATGGCTTAGGGGAACTGACGTGGGATGACTCTGCTTGATTTGATATGAAATGCACCTCAAAATATTTTTAAATAGGAAATACTACCAAAAACACCCAAAATCCCACTATTTTTATTTCAGAATCAGGTAAAGGACACCTTTAAGTATATCTCCCATAAAAAATAAATTTAATAAAAATACCGCCTTTTGTTGATAATGCTTTTTTTGTTAATGCATTATTTTTCATAAAAAATTCACGACTTCAAAGTTTAAATATTTTTTTAGACACACTTAAAATGTTATAAGCGTAACAATATATTTTTTTCATAAGCTGCGTACCCTAAATATTGTGCATAAATTATTTGAAGATGATTTGTAGAGTAGATATTGAAATATGATTATATATATGACATGCTACATTTGAAAACCGAGCTATCAAGAATGCCAACTGACGACAGTTTTTCAAAATTTTGACAATTTTTTTCTCAGAAACTATTTCACCAAGGAGCAAAAAAAATTACTGGTGATCATATCTTAATAGTAAGAACAAACACACGCAGTTTCATTAAAATCTGTGATGGTGGGTTACATATTGATATTTTACTGCCTGATTTGACGTGGAATGTCCCTACTTTTTAATGTTTATTTAAACTGTGAAAAAAGTTTGAATAAAAAAATCCAAAGTTTCTGGTTTTAAAATTTAATCAAGCTAAAAGAAACCACTGTTTTAAAAATCATTGAGCATTTTTAATAATGATTCATAAATCATTTTTTTTTAAATTTAATAATGATTCATAAATCATTTTTTTTTAATTATAGAGAATAGTTTGAATGAAAAAATTCAAAGTTTCTATTTTTAAAAACTTAATTAAGTAACTCGTTTTCATTTTTTCTATCATTGAGTACAGAAATGTGTTGCAGCTTCTAGCGATAGGATCCGAAGTGTTGGAAAGGAATGCAGCATCCGAAATACTTTTGCTTTGACGTTGATGATATGACTTATCACCAATTCCTTTTAAAAAAGAAATAATTTAATGCACAATTTCTGTCTCTAAAACTTTGTTTACAAAGAAAAGAAATATATGTGTTGCGTTAAAACCAAAGTATTATGCCGTGATTTAAAAATAAATGAAAAGTGCAAAATTACTTTTTTATTTATAATAATTCAGGTATAAACAATAATACCAAAATATTATGCCGTGATTTAAAAATATAAAAAATAAATAAAAAGTTCAAAATTATTTTTCTAAATATATGCCTTTTGATTTAAATAATTATATGGCATTAAAAATTGAATTTAATAAAATATTTCAATAAGTTCTTATATAATGATTTCTAAAATTTTTATTGAAAATTCTATTAATTGAAATTTTCTAAAATTAAAGCTGATGCAATAATTCTGTGACCAGATGCCTCTACTTCTGCACATCACCCCAATAAAAAAGTGGATTTTCCCAATATTCGTTCTTCCGTAGGGAGCCATCTAGGAATGAGACACTAGTGCTCTGGAATTCGAAGCATAGTTTACAAGTATTGCGATTACAGCGCCATTTGTTAACGGTTTTTGTAACTAAATTTTGAAATTTCTGTATAACATTTTTACAGCTTAGCTAATAAACAAACCGTTTACCGCATAATTCTATTGATCTTTGTTTTTGAGATATTTAATTTTGAAATCAGGGTCTTATTCGCTGGACACCCTGTATATACACTAGGGTGGTCACAAGAAATCAATTTTCGAATTTTTTCGGGGGGACCCCCCAAAAAGTTGCCAACTGACTAGAAAATGAGATTGGCTAAGTTTCAGCTCATTTGGATAATATTAACCCGTGCCTCATTGAGGTTCAAGTTTGAAAAAAACGTGATTTTTCGCAAAAAAAGGCTGTTTTTCCTTCATGAAATGAATACAATTGAACCTAGAAACATAATGCAGGTCTCATTTTATAAAAAAAAGTTTTGCTTTGAAGAACCACACACCATTTTTTTTTCTAAAAATGTATAGATTTAAAAATATGCGCATTTTTCAGGACCAGACTTCACCTGAATCCTAAAAATTGACTTTTTTTGAAAAAGCGAAAAAAAAAAAATTGTAACATTCCATTTCATCTGCTTTCCACCTTTTGTTTTTCTTTTTTTTCGTTTTGTGAAGTCCAATAAAGTGTTTGATTAAAAAAAATTCCAAAGAAAAGGAAAAAAATCGAATTTTAAACTGAAAGAATTTTTTTAAAAAAAGGGGAGGGCAAAGGAAGTACAGAAATGAGAGCAAATAATGCTCAGTTGCATTTTATTATTAAAGTTGTGTTACAAGAAAGGAGGTATAATAAAGAAAATAAATTATTTTCCCTTACAACTGTCCGTTAACCCTTTCCGGCACAGAAAAATTCTGTTCGTAAAAGGATGAAATGATTGTCTACCCCAGAATTTACAAACGACATTTTTAGAAATTAACATCACATTACTTAAACCTTTCATTGTAAAAACAAAATTTTATTAAAAAGTTCTTCGTGCCGTTTGTAAGTTTGGAATTAAAATTAGGTTGTCCCGGCGTGGGACACTGTGCCGGAAAGGATTGAAGTGGTAATGGTTTAGATAAGGTGGCTTATGTTGACTTTTTTTACCAAAGTATTATCTAAAAATGAAAATGCAACTTGATCCGAGTTAAGATACCAAAGGCGGTTTGTCATTTTAGCAAGTGCTTTGTCTGTAACCTATTTATCAAGTTTTCTGTAGTGAACAAGTGATTTTATTATTTGCAGGTCTTGAATTGGGGGCTAAAGTGGCAGTGGAAGTATTGAAGCACGCTTTTGCATAAATATTGATTAAAAATAAGAAAAGATCTCTGATACCTTCTTTTTCTAAATTTGTTATTGAAAGATGATCCCTGACACAATATATTTTGAGAGAATGAATGGCCTGTGCCTCCATCCATCTGACATGATTAAAAGTACCAGGTGCTTTGAAAAAAGTCTTTTGCAGAAGGAGTTCTATAAAAATTAAACAAAGTTGGATAATTTCTTTATAATCATCCCTGAGCTGTTAATTTTTAAGAGTTCCTGTAAGAAAATTTGAAATTACTTCTGAATTAACTATTTATACCTAGTATTTCATCTTCAATAACATTTGTATACTTACTCTGGTTTAATTTAGACCACCCAATCAGAATTGGTTTTTTTTTTAAATATCTGGCTGAGGGGCAGTGATTATGCCCATTTTACAATCAAGAACAGCTTTTAGGAAAATTTCTAAATTATGCTGGCGGCATGGTAAATACAGAAGACTTTTCCTTTAACAATTGCTATAGAAAAATGCAGGTTAACTCTGAGGCGACCTGTGTTTACGCAGTTGTATCAAAAAATATTGCCTGGATTTTACCAACTTCCTCCCACTCTTCAACTGCTGAAAATACAGCTTTCGCCTGAATTATTCCGATACTATTTTAAAGTTGAGGAACTCGTAGTAACTGTTCTTCATCCCCACAACTAATTAAAACTTTTATCCACTCTACATTTTCTTTATTCAAAAACTGGTGAAGCAGTTTTCCACCCCAGTGAACAACAGTTCTCTCTAAACGGAAATTTTAAAATCTGTTTTTGATGAGCTCAGTTTTTTGTTTACGAAACAGTTATTTGCAGAGTCGATGTCTGTGGTTGGCTAGTGGATGTATTCTAAGTCTAGCAGCTTCTCTGGTGTTCAGTTCATTTTGTGAATATTATAAAATAAAATACATAAAACTTGACAATTACTTGGCTGCTTACTGTCGATGATTTGATGAGACATGTGGCCAATTTAAAAAATCTTACATTTCTGCCATCATATCAAGAAGGGGAAGGGGTTTTACGGAATGTTTCGTCAATTCTAAAAATAGATAACCATAACAGATAACAAAAACAGCCTTGTAATAAAAAGAGAAATTCAGAGGTTCAACTGCAACACAAATCGAGAAGCTCTTTCTTACTAGACACAGAACTAGATAACTAATAATCAATTATAATTCGTGAAATATTTTTAAAGTTACAAAAATTGTTCACTTATTTTTGCCTATTAATAAAAATAATACAAAAAAATTATCAAAAGTAATAAAATTTTTAATTTGTCTTTTTTTACTTATGTTTCAAAAATGCAGAGTTTGAGGGTATGATTCACTAGATGTCCTGAAAAATACTAAATGTTCATTAAATATAAGTTTTCATGAGAGTAAAAGTTCAAGAAAACAACAGTTTCTATGAAATAAAACAAGAATCAGGTTTCTAAGACAAATATTTTTCACGTAAGGAAAGAAAAACGACAATTTTTTTCCAAAAATTGCAAATTTTCAAGAATTCAACCTCGATGAGGCACGGGTTAATATTATTTATTTGAGCTGAAACTTTGCCAATCTCATTTTCTAACTAATTGGCAACTTTTAGGAGGGTCCCCTCGAAGAAAACGTTAAAAAAAATTTTCCCCATGTTGCTTGTGACCACCCTAATATACACACACAAATATTGCTTGAAAACATAAATTTTGACGGTATAAGTAGATTTTTAAAATTAACTTTAATTGCAAATTTAATAATTCATTCGTATTGTTTAAAAGAAATTTTATATATAATTCAGAACTTTTCAATGTTTAATATCAGCTGTTTTATTTGAAAAGTTATGAGGAAAGAAAGATACTAAAGGTACAATTAATCAATAAAAAATGTATATCGATTTCTCCAACCTATTATGGCTATTTTTGATACCAATGCTATCTATTAAATGATTATTACTTACTGTAGCAATTTTGATACTGAGAATTTAAAGTTTATTGAATATAAAATATTTCTGATTTGTAGTTTATCTTATCTTCTCTTGATTTTAAAAAGTAATTGTAGTTTACAAAAAGTTATAAAAAATACGTATTGAAATTGCAGTTCCTTACAATATTTCGTGTGCAAAACATTTACGATAGAGTTATTTTAAATCTTTCTTTTTTTTCCGTAATTCTTTATAAAATTGTTTTCAGATTGATATAAATAATATATCAGTCTGATCAATTATTTGTAATTTACAAAAAGTTATAAAAAATACGTATTGAAATTACAGTTTCCTATCCCTTTTCATGTGCAAATTTACAATGGTGTTATTTTGACTTTTTTTTTTTTATCGTAAAATTGTTTTCAGGTTGATATATTATTTATAAACTTTACCATTTAAATAGCTTTTTAAAATGTGGTTAGATGAGCAGAATGCATGCTTTTATGAAATGTTGCAGAACTTTGTTATTGAACGCTGAAACATCAAGATTGTGTTTACACACCTATATAACAAATCTTTATCTGCTGAAAATGTAGATTCCTTGGTATGTTTGCAACAATAACTTCAAATACAATAAATGTAAAGAAAATAAGTTAACACTGGTGTGAATAACTAAGAACAAAAAATCTTCTTAAAACACCATCAAAAATTTGTAAATGCGCTAGGCCTTTCGAAAGATCTGAGTCTTTCTTCGTCAGGCGCAAAGAAGACGTCCTTCTACTATGAAACCTTCGTCTATTGAGTCTTGCTGCTGCTTTCATAGTAGAAGGACGTCTTCTTTGCGCCTGACGAAGAAAGACCCAGAGCTTTCGAAAATTCTTTTGTAAAGGCCTAGCTTATTTAGAAATTTTTGATGGTGTTTTAAGAAGATTTTTTGTTCTTACAATAAATGTAATTATTTTGTCGAAGCATTTATTGTATTTTCTGTTTCTACAAATTATTCTTTATCCAAAATCTCAATTTTTTCCCTATTTTTTCAAAATAATGACTTTTTCTTTGTATTAATCTAATCATTAAAATTTTGTTAAATATTAATTTTACATTTTTTTAAACTTTTGTGTAGACACTTTTTTATATACCTGGTAGTATTTTTTATGAATTGTTGCATAAATTAAATTATATATTGATATTTATATTTAAATCAATTTTTGCAAATCACTTGGGTATGAGTTGTTTTGATTTTTAATGAAACTTAAAATTAAAAGAAAGCAAATTTTTACAGCTACATTCGGTATGGGCCGAGTACATAGACAAAATTTGGCGGAATACTGAGTAGTCGGAAAATTAGCCGAGTCGGCCAAGTCCCAAGTAAACACCGAGTACTCGGTATCGGTACACTTCTACTTTGGTCTTCTACATCATGCGAGTATTTTCCCAGATTGTGAGAAATATTATATTAAAATTGCATTTTCCCGTTAAACAGACGCTATGTCAACTACGATGCCCATGGAAATTAGGGCCACAGACCTGACTTTTTTTCCCCCATAAATTATTGGTAATACATTCAATATTCGACTGAATTGAATGGTGCTGTTGAATTATTATTATTATTTTTTTTTTATTATTTATTTATTTTTTTTTTAATTGGTATTATATATTATTCTATTTTTTTTAAACTAATTTTTAATTCTTATCTGCTTTTATCGTGTCAACGGAACTGACGGTATTATCTTTCCGTTCAGGATTTTTTCACAGTTACTATTATTATTTTTAAAATAAATATTTTACATAGATAACCCTTATACAACACTTTATTACATTTAAAATTACTAAAAGCTTCTCTTTAACATTAAAGTTACTATTATTTTACTATTTACTATATTATTATCTGCTTTTATCGTGTCAACGGAACTGACGGTATTATCTTTCCGCTCAGGATTTTTTCACAGTTACTATTATTATTTTTTAAATAAATATTTAACATAGATAACACTTACAGCACTTTGTTACATTTAAAATTACTAAAAGTTTCTCTTTCGCATTAAAGTTACTATTATTCTGCTGGCGTCTATTGAGCATATTAGAAGCTATTAATTTTCTCGTTTTATAAAGCATGTAGGTTCTTGTTATAGAATATTATATAAAATATGCATCCCATGCATGTGTAAAAAATTGTGTTAAAATTCTGATATTTTTTGGTAAAAAAGCTGGCTCAATTGGAAAGCCCTTATCAACACGCGAAATGCGTGGCGAAAGCCTGAAGAGACTTCAAGAAAGGAATCTAATATTAATATTTTTTTAAACCGAAGACTATAGGAAAATACACGCTCATTAATATTTTTTTTTTCGTATTTCGAATAGGAAAATCTATGCCGATTTTTAAATATGTAGAAAAAAAAAATAGCGAAAGTGACTTTCGGAAACGAAATTTTTTGAAAGGGTCAGTATTAATATTTTTTTAATTGGATTATATTGTTCAAAAGGAAAATAAACGCAGATATGGTTTGGTATTTTTCTTTTTCATATTTTCATTTACAGAGCTGATGCAGGTTTTTAAAAATTTCAGAAAAAAAATCTCACAACATCGTTCGAAAAAGAATTTTTTTAAAGAGTTAATATTTATAATAAATTTTAAACGGATTGCACCATTAGCAAGGAAGTACGTAGACATAGTTTCGTATTTTTATATTTTTTCCGTATTTCGAATTGTTAAACCGATGTGGATTCGTAAAGATAAGGGAGATTAAAAAAACCAGACGTTTCGGAAAGTTTTTTTTTTTTTGGGGGGGGGGGGTGAATATTAATATTTGGTAATCAGATTACATCGTTAGAAAGGAAAGAATGCGTAGATATAGTTTGGTACTTTTTGTTTTTTCGTATACCGAATACTTAAGGGTGTATTCCGATCCAAACGGCTTATTTTCTGATTCATTTATAAATTCATTTCTGCTCTCAAACGCATCAAACTAAGAAATTCTCTTATTTAGAAACTACATAATGTGCCGTGCTTCTCGATTTTTTGATGAATTCAGAAAATATTGTAAAAAATGCTGTCAAAATCGGCGTTTTGAACCGAAATTTCCGGAAGCGGGAGATCTGGGGGGTGAAAAAGATGGTCATACTGAGAAAATAATTGCTTAAAAATCAAATTCTAATTAATTGAGCGAAAAATGAAATCACACGGCACCTTATACAACTCTTCAAAAATCACTCCAGCAAGTTTCATGTTTTTACTTTTAAAAATGAGTCTGAAAATGTCTCAGAAAATTTCGAGCTGTTGAGGATGGAAAAATATTTTTTCGAATACACCCTTAAGACGATGCGCGCTTGGAACGATGCGAAAAAAAGTTCTCGCCCTCTGTTTCTTCCCTTCTTACGAATCTTCCGAAGCCTTCGGAATTCGCGCGATTAGCGGCAAAGCACCATTTTGCAATTTTCATTGTGGTTTTTATTTAATATCTCGGCTAATTAACCAAGAGTGAAAAATCTGAACCTCATGTGCATTCGAGCCTGCCTTGGACTATCTTCATCCAAATTTTAAGACCTCTACGTACATATTCTTAGCCATCGCAGCAGACATACAGACATCTTTATTTGATTAATATAGTATAAATATTTTTCCTTGATTCTGTTTTCTCATCCTTTCTTTCTATCTTTCTTCTTTCTTCTTTTTTTTTTTTTTTTTTTTTTAAACGGAAAATCACTTCATTTTCTTAGCATATATTTCTTCTGGATCATTGTCATAAAAAATATACCAAAAATTGTAGATCAGTTTAATTTATTTAATTGATAAATTACATATGCAAGCTTTTAATTTAAATATTTTTAATAAAAATCAGTATTTTAAAAAATATATTGCTGGGTGGTAAGTTTGCATTAATTATAAAGCATTCGGATTTAAAAAATAAAGTAAAAATTAAAATTAAATTAAAAAATCTTCTAACGTTATAGCTTTTTCTCCTGAAAAAAGAGTTAACTGATATTATTGAAATGAATTATCTGAAAACAAATAATATTATAGAGCCATCTTTTTTCAGGACTTGGGTTTCGAACCTACGCTCTCTTTCGGGAACCAGAAATTAAGGGGACAGTTTACCTTTTCAACAATTTTGTTTATTTTTAAAAATATGGTTCAAGTGGTGAACTCACTGCATTTTAATGTTCAACTAAAAGTCATTTTGAGAAGAAAATTTTAACTGCATATTTAATTAAAATTTTAAAAAAGTTTAAAAAATTTTAAAATTTTAAAATCCCTATTATTTTTTTTAATATTCATATTTTTGCCCAATTTTTTTCTTATGATTTTTAAATGTGTATTACACAAGACTATGTGGATTTTTAGATACATCTAATATTACATTTAACATAATTTTTTAATGATATACTATATAGCAGGGTTGGCGAACCTATGGCACGCGTGCCAAAGTTGGCACGTAAGACAACTTCTTTGGCACGCGAAAAAATTAAATTTAATATTCCTTATAGAGATAAAATTCATTTTTTTCTGTTTTAATTAATAATTTTTTGTCCATACGGCCGGACTATCACAAAGAGTGCAATTATTTTTGCATGAATTGACACATCAAGATGATTTTCTTTTTTTGTTATGCAGTGTTTGCGACATGTATTTTTCTTTTTTATGTGAACTTAAAAAGGTTGTATCTTTTAAATAAATTTCATTAGAGAGTCAGTGTAATAAAATGGTAAATGGACCCAATTAAGTTATGAATGTTTATAAAAATAACAAAATATGTGCCAGGTATAAAACATTCTCCATCAGACGTACAAGAGTATTAAACTTTTCAGTGCATTATAATTTTATTGTTTAATGCAACCTGGGTAATTATAAACTGACATGTTGCATTAATAAGAAGTCAATAATTATTAAACAAAAAAAATTATTATTTTTTTCCCCTATTAAAGTACGTACCATATAAATGAATCCTATTTCGGAATAGAAATTTCATTAATTTAATAGTTGAATCCAGTATACAGACTAATCGCATTTTGATTTTTAATATTTTTTAGCTATTAATTATTACTGCATGAAAGCAACTGATTTTCTAACTTAGTGTTTTGTATAAACATGAAACATCGTGCGCTGCAATTATTTTACGTAAACATTTGGCACGTTAAATTGTTGATAGAAATTGTTTGTGAATTTTTGGTACGCGTTCGATAAAAGGTTCGGCGTGCCTGCTATATAGTGTAAAACGATGAAATCTAACACATCTTCATATACTTATATATTTTTAAAAATAACAAAAAACCTGAAGGCTAGTTCCATGCGCAGATTTATCACATATAGTATAATAGAGACAATGTATAAAAAATTTTAAATCTCCATCTCAAATACAAAAAAAGCCCTAGCATTTTTAAAACATGAAAGTGAAGAAAATGTGAATATGGTGAAAAAGCCATTTGAAGTTTAAGTTGTGTGGGTAATTTCGCTGGGTGTATTAACAAAATATACAATATCTCACGATATAATTGCCGTATGGGTAAAAAGGAGGTGTCAAAATATTCATAATTAAACAGGCTTTCATTTAATGCTAAAAACAAAAATCGATTTCTTGAACAATTTTGAGGTAAACTGTCCCCTTAAACACGTCAGATTACTCTGCTATCCTGATATCGTTCAATGTATCAATAAAGCAGAAGAAGTTGTAAAGAAAATTTAGCATTTGTTCAGATTTGCCGATTTTTCGTCTTTAAAAAATAGCTTTCAGTTTTAATAATATATATAATTCACAAAGAAATAAATGCAGAGCTTCCTCGCAATGTGCAATTGTAGTGAACTGCTTCGCCTTCTTTTTCCTCGATTGTGCAACGTTGTTTTTGCGTGGACAAGAGCATAGTGGATTGTTTCCATATTAGCAAAGCATAGCTGTTATCCAACTTCTCTGAGGTACTGCAACATATTGCGGAAGCTTAAACAGGCCATCAAAAACAAACACAGGGGCAGGTAGGATATCCTCCTAGCGCAGAGGAAAGGATTTCCTCTTGTAAGGGTTAGTGCAACTACAGGACAACGCTTGGCCCCAAGTGGCTAAGAAGAACTCAACATGCTGAAAACCCTTATGGTGAGAAGTTCTTAAACATCCTCATTACAGCCTTGATATCTTCCCATGTAATCAGGAACGCCATTTGAAGGCGGTCTAGAGGGAGGAGGTAGTTTCCCCTCCCCCAAAGAATTTCATATTTTAGAATGTATCAGTCATCGAAGCCAGACTCCTTTTTAGGTAAATTCCGTAAGAAATACTACCTATTACATTCTTCCCTATGATGGAATTTATGAATTTTTTTGCAGATCTACGTCGAACATGACCCCTAGAACCCCCCCCCCCACCCCAGTTCAAAATTTTATCCATATATATATATATATATATATATATATATATATGATTTCAAATTTATTATATATATATATATATATATATATATATATAAAACTTTTTTATGGACACGATAACTTCCATAATTCTGCACAAATCTTTTCGAAACTGATACATAAAATCAAGGAGTAGAAAATCTCGGTCAAGTTCGTTAATGGGCAAAATTGGACCAAGGGGGTGTAAATAGGGAGGGTTTTGTGAAAACAGAAAAAACACCATAACTTTTTAATTATAATACATATGAAATCAGTTTAAAGTTATTATTAGCTCTAGGAAAAGGGTCAAATATTTATGTATGACAGATTTGTGATAAAATTCAAAATGGGCTCAAAGGGCGAAAGAAATGGGGTTTTAAGAAGAAAAAAAATTCATAACTTCGTCAGTTCTCAGGATATCAAATCAACTTAAATTTATCATAAATCTTCTTAATATTATCGGCAACTTTTATAGTGGCAAATTTTTGATAGGGCCAATTCTTACAGAAAAAAAAAATTAAAAACGAAAAAAAGGAAGGGTCGGGGGGAGTTGAATAAGAAAAAAATCATATCTTCGTCAATTTACAAGATATCAAATCCGCTTAAATTTATTATAAATCTTCTTAATATTATCTACAACTTTTACATCAACAAGTTTCTGATAGAGCCAAATCTTACAGCCAAAAAAGTGGGGGGGGGGGGTGAAAAATAAATTATCGTATTAACATGATTCTGATAAAACCAGCACTTACAGGAAAATAAAATTAAAAACTCATCAAAGGTGACTCGTCAAAGCCAGATAAAATTGTTAAACTGGGTTTATCCTTAATCTTGATTTAGTTTTTGTTGGTGAAATTAGTACTTAACTTCGAAATCAACCTCCGCCTGTAGGCCGAGCCGGCAGGGAAATTTTTTTTCAGAAATTGAAGAAAAATAAAATAACTTGTCATACTTGATTAAAATAGAAACATTAGCATTAAATTAAAGCAACGTAATTAACAATTATCAGTGATATTTGTTTAAGCTTTCCTATTTCAACATTTTAAAAGTGAGACACATTTATCGCTCAGGAGTACTTTGTTTAATTTTTAAAAATATGTGAGAATAAAACTGTATCATTCGCTTCTGAGATGTAAGCAATTGGATCAAAAGAAATTCCATCCCCCCATAGAAAACTTTGCCATCTCCTAAGAAAGCTGCCTCTGCATATGACACAATACCTACGGTGGCCCCTTAAAAAATTACAGAAAGTTGAAAGGATCACCTGTACATGAAAGTGCAGAACACCATGAAAAAATTTATCCGTAAAGAAGCGAGGAATTTTCGCAGTGAAGTTATCCACTGCCTGCCTACTCAATTCTGTGTATTGTCGTGATACATATTGACTTTAATTCAAATTTTCGGTAATTAAAATTTTCCATAATTGAAATACTCTTTAGATATAATCGTTGTCCCCTTTTCATTCTTTTTATATTATCTCTAACGAAATCTAAATTTTGTGATGTCCTCATTCTCTATGCCTTAGGGACGTTCATTGGCCAGAACCGACAGAAAATAACACCATAGTAATCATTTGAAAAAGATACATTTTAAAGCAAATTAATTTATCTAAAAACTGACATGTAAGTTGATAATTCCTGTTTTTTACAAGATCTTAATATTATATAATGTAAACAGATTCGATAGATTAAAAAAAAAAAAATCAATACATAATTAACGTTTAATTTACCAACTATTCAAAATAATTAAATAATAGCAAACAATATTTAACCAAAATCATGAGTAAAAATATTCAAATACTGTGACTAAGCATAACTGCGGCATAAATACTTCATGTTGGTTCATATAAATTTTATCAGGATCTCATAATTGGTTCCAATGTAGATTGAACCAATGTACACTGTTCATAAAATAATGGACATTATAAACACAAAATTCTAATTTCGTACACGAAAGTTAATTGTGAGTGGTCAAACGATACTGATACAAATGATTGGTATATCAGGTAGGTACTATACCCTAACAGCACAACCATTCGATGTGACTTCAAAAATGGCCATAAGTTTCAAATTCATTAGAGTGAAACAAAATGTTATATCTTTTATTCCGTTCATTTTTACTAAAACGACCGTTATTTGGTGACTCCACTGGGAAGCCATCATTTTGAAATTAGTTACCAAGTGACTCACAATGATGTCACCAAATGACTCTCATGTGACCGTTATTTGGAGACTCTACTGAAAATCACCGTGATCATTGCATTGTGAGGAGTTACCAAGTGACATCACAGTGAAGTCATCCAGAGACTATCATGTGAACGTCGTTTGGAGACTCCATTGTAAAGTCACTTTCACCGTTGCTTTATAAAAAAAGCACCAGCTGATTCCATTGTCATGTCACTTGGAGACTCGTCAGAAAGCAGCTATCATGAAGACTTCACAGTGGAGTCTCGAAATGATGGTCACATGAGAGTCACTAGATGACCTCATTGTAGCGTCATCTGGTGATTCGTCACAAATCAACATTCACTGTAACTTAGCAGTTGCCACTAAATGACGGCCACTTGAGAGTAATAATGAGACGAATGAAAGAATGAAAGTACTTTGTTCATCGTAGTGGCTGAGGCACTGTTGAATATTTGTGACGTCACAGAAACGTCTGAACGCATTTTTCTCTGAGACAGATTCTGGAAAAACAGAGAGATAAGGGAAAAACTGCAGAACTTATATTTGTGGATATTGAAAAAGCTTGTCAGTGTACCGCGAAGTTTTCTTTGGAAAGTACTAAAAATAGCTAATATTAATGTATAATAGCTGATCAATATGATTAAAGTAATTTATTATGGTAACAGCCGTAGAGTTAAACTTGGAAATAAATTGTCTGAACCTTTCATCACTAGTAAAGACCTTTATCAAGGTTGTTGTCTTTCACCAACGTTATTTAAAATGTACATTGATGTCTGCCTCAGAGAATTGACGAAGAAATGTCATAAAATGGGTCTGAAACTGAATGATGATAAATATATTCATCATTTATTGTTTGCCAATGATCAAGTTATCAACTGCCACGTACACGCTTCTTAAATTAAAGGAAACTTATGAAGAATGGCTGTTAAAGATAAATAGGAGTAAAACAGAGCAGCTAACTACAGGTCAGAAAAACGGATATTTTATTGAATGATACTAATGTTAAAACTGTAGAGGAATTCAAATACCATGGATCTATCATTCATGATGATGGATCAAGCGAGAGAGATGTTGAAAGGAGAATTGGTGAAGGTAGAAAAGCAACAGCAATGTTGAATTCTGTTCTGTGGAGTAGTAACATCCTACCTAAAACTAAGCAATTAATTTATAATGCTCTTGTGCAAAGCATTTTGCTGTATGGTGCAGAGACGTAGACATTAAATCTTCTGCTAAAAAAGAAACTACTCTCTACCGAAATGGACTTCTGGCGAAGATCAACAAGAAAGTCTAGGCTGCAAAAAATTAAGAATACGTGAAATTATGCAAGTCAAACAAAATGTTGTTAATACAGTCGAGTATAACAAGCTTAGATGGCATAGTCATGGTCACAGAATGAAAGAGGAATGGCTTCCTAAAATTTTCTTTGAATGGTGCCCGGAAGGCAAACGTAGGAGGTGCAGACCCAAAGATTTTTAAGATACATAGACCGGCAAACTGTCAGTTTAACTGATGATTTTTTATCACAGCTGTTGTACGGCAGTATATATGTTTTATATTTTAATTTACCTAAGAAAAGGCTTTTATCAGCGTAGTTTTTTTTTATTATTGCGGATCATTAAGTATTAGTCTACCCCATTTCATTTAGGCCTTTAAAAAAATACTTTATTATTCATCAATTTTTTTGTTTTTTTCGTATAGCAAGTAAGTATTTCAATAAACATCCTCCAAGGATAAAAATATAGTGTTACTTTCGTTAATATGCATTTTTTAAATTATTTTTTTGCATAGAAATTAGTTTAAAAAACGTAGATTTCTTTACAAATAATTTAAAATTTTGTAAATTACTATATTATGTTACAGTTGCTACCTTTAATCTAAACTTCCCTATCAGTTAGTTTTGTAAGTCAAACCTAAAAAAAGTCGGAATTATAATCTTTAACAATTTGTTTCCATATAAATTTCGCCTTTATTTCGGTTTATAAGGCATGTTACAATTAGATACTCTTTTTCAAACATACCATCCATAAAATTATTAATAAATCGCCTTATTTAACTTTATTTCTGAAAATTCAATATTTATAACGCTTATTTAGATATAAAAAATAGCTTCATGTAAAAAAATATGCCATAAACTTCATATATATTGATAAAAATTAATTTTTAAAGTTCATTCTAGCCATAGCACTTAATGCTAAATAACTCACAGCTGACGTACAAACCTCGCGGTTCAGGTGTTTCAATTTACTTCAGATGGCTGCCTCATGGCAGCCATTTCCGCATGCTTTTGAAAGGGAATTGCTGGTCTTGGTATCTTAAAAGTCTTTGGTGTAGACTGAGGATGACGTGGGAAAGTTCTATTCGAGAGACAATGAATATTTATTAGTTATATGATTATTATTTATTAAGTTATGCTAAGTTATATTAAGTTATATTAAGTTAAATATTATTTATTAAGCATATTTATTACGATTATTAAGTTAAATGATGACATTACTCTAGACAGAGAGAGATGGAAAGGATCTCTCCGAACTATTTTTATGGGTCGAGGAAATCCACTGTTTAGTGGAAACTACTGAAGAAGAAGAACAGAAACGTCACATCAACTAGCTGTGCCATTAAGATAAAACCTATTTGCTGCACTCGCCATTTATATAAGTTTCTTTCGACAGTTCAAAATCAACTTTTTTGTTTAAAAATTAGCATTTTGTGTTTGTTCCTTAATTTGTTCACCAGTGTAGCTCTATAATCATGAAGTTAATCATTTGAAAAGAATACATGGATAAAATACGAGACGAGTTTAATTTTTCTTTGACTTTTCCTGTTTGTGTCTTCCATTTTGAGTCATTAAAAAATCTTGAGATATGTTTATTTCATATAAAATTATTTCTTTTTCAGTGACGCCAGGAGAGGAGGGGGTGGAAGTAGGGGAGGTGGTGGAAGTAGAGGATCTAGTGGAAGCAGATATTCTTCTCGACCCTCGCCATCCTATTCTCGACCTTCACCATCGTATTCTCGACCTGCTCCAGCTCCAGCACCGAGACCAGCTCCGCCTGCAATAAGACCCCCTTCAGTTCCAGCACCAAGACCAGCTCCTTCGTTCAGCCAAACAGCACCAAAACCTGCACCACCCAATGTAGCCCCGCAACCAGCTTATAATCCTAATTTTAAGCCTGATAACAGCAGACCTGCTGGACCACCACCACCCTATTCACCAGCTGGACATCCGGTACCCAGCGCTCCGGTTGGACCACCTCCATCCTATCAATCGTCAAACCAACAAGGTAAGTGTTTTTGAAAAAAAAAATATTTGGTACATTGTGATAGGTTTTTTTTTTTTTTTTTTTTTTTTTTTTGTACTTCTTGCTAGAGTTACAAAAGCAACCACAAATTTTGAGTAATAAACCAATAATTTAGGGAACTGTAGAAACTTGGATGTGAAGAAATTGTTCTATTTCTGCTTACGTTTTTTGTTGTATCTTTTTAAATCTCTAAGATTTTATTGTACATCCGTAAGACAGTTTTTCACAAAATAATGATAGTAAATGAAATTCGGTTTCCACAAAATTTAAATATAAAACGATATTTAAAACTATTTAAAGAATTAAATTTAATAATTTCATAGTGTAAGAATGAAGAAATAATGCGCTTGATGAAGCATCTTTAATGTTAATTACTACTTAAAACTACATAAGAACTTAAAAGAAAGAGAGAGAAAGAGGTATATATATTTTTAAAAATTCTAATTACGATCTAATTGCCTCAAATAGTCTGGTTTAATTTTTTTTCTATAGCACAGAACACAATAATGGTGCCATATAATAAAAATGTGTATTCCTAATCGAGACATTTAAAAATCAGAGCGGTGTAAATTACAAAAACAAATTCGGGGATTTTCAGGACAGGTTACAATGTATTCCAATGCATAAGATATCAGGCAGTTTTATGAAAATATCATTTAAACTGTTCTTAATAGTTTGATTTATTTGAAGTTGATACTTCAATCCGAATGCGACCCGAGACCCGAAATCAAAGAAAATTGGTCTATAACTTATTATTATGAATAATAGTTTACTATATTATCTGTAATATCAATTTTATCTTTCATGTAGAAAAATAATTTTGTAAAGATTTATCCATATTCAAATATATAAGTTTTCCATCTGAAACTAAATTTTAGTCTTTCTTTTAAAAAATCGGGTTAATCCAAGTCCGATCCGTAAGCATTAAAACGGAGCCCGAAACCGAACCAGAGTCGAAGCAATTAGAGTCAACTCATTCCGCAACGAAATAAATTAGAAATTGTCAATTTTCCAACCGAGTGAAAAAGTGTCCAGCCCGGGATTTGAACCCAGACACTGTGGCTTTAATAACCAACGTTATGCCTATTTAGCTACCTGGACCGATAAGAGTCCGACACAATTCACTCGAATAACCTTTTGAAATTTTTGTAAACAATTGTCAATTAAAGACATGGGCTCTGTGTTAAATTCTGACCTGGACACTTTTTCGTTCAATTGGAAAAATGCCAATTCGTATAATATCTTTAACAATCAGTATGATTGAGTTAAAAATATTAAAATGAAAAAAAAAAATCTCCAACCCGACCCGAACCTAACTGCTGGTCGGATCGGGTTCGGGGAAAATCGTCTTACCCGACCGTATGCAGGGCTCTAGTCTAGATCACTGTGGCTTTAAACGCCCCAATTAAAGCAATGACATTTTGAGCATTTAAAACAATGAAACTATTTCGAAATTCCCCTTCGTAACTTATAAAATTCTCATTCTCGAAAACCAGGTTTATTTAATCCGTTGTTTTTTCCGGTCTTTGTAATTCTATTTGCAATGTATGCCTAAAAACTTCTAAATAGTATATGGAAAAAAAGCAAAATCACCGAGATCGCAGACATCTCATCGATGTCTGTATGAACTAATGGTGTGTAAAGTAGATGAATCTTAAAAATGTTTTTCTTATCAAGCAAATTCCGTGCAAGTAATCTTTCCATATAAATCCTTTATATTTTAATACTATACATGCATATGTATAAAAAATATCGGTGTGTTTACGACGCGACAAACCGGCATAGGTCAATCATTAATTTATTTTACTTTTTGTCATTATTGATTTCAGGAAAATTTTGGTTGTATAAAAAAAATTTGTGAATATGAATGTTATAAGTACAATTATATAATAAGCGAACGAATAAAATAAGATATATATACAGAAAGTGGGGGGAACAAACGTAAAAAAACTCAAACGATAGTTATAAAAGTTGATAGTTATAGTTTTAAGTTTGTAACGTGGACAATTTTAACAGTTTTAGTAAGTTTATGGTTGATTTATAACTCATAGTTAATTTTAAGTTTGATAGTTTTAAAAGTTTTAGTATAGGACCATATAATACATATTTATTTTTAAACGAACTTCGGAAATTTCATTACAAATCCTTATATATTTTTTTCTTTCATTGGCATTATTTTTTTTTCTTTAGTGCATCAGTTTCACTATATTTTATATATATATATATCAGTGGCGTGGCGTGAAAATTTTCGGTGGTCATCGCAATTATTTAAGTTTGTGGTGAAAAATTATTAACTCTAAAATTCAATGGTTGAATGTTCAAAAAAGAAACTTTAAATCTTACCTTCACTTATACATGAACTCCAAATGTTCTGCTAAAACTGGATCGTAGAGTTTTAAAAGCTTATTAAGAGTTTTAAAATATTGCTTGGTCAACGCCGCATCCAGCGATGACCGGACGCCACGCCACTGATATATATATATATATATATATACACATAATTATGTTTCGTTTTTCTTTTTGTATTTTAGTTGTTTTAATTAATAATAATTTATTGTTGAATAATTTTAAATCATTAGAAACTTTCAGAACTGGTTCCGAAAATGAAAGTCTGCTAATAAAAGAAAATACATAAAACATAGCTTCCAACTTGTACGGATTTTTGATACCGCTAAAATTTTATAGTGCATTTTAACTAATTGAATCCTCGAAATTCAATAAAATTTAACGTTTAAATAAGTCAAATATTTCTTTTAAATTTTAGTGGTAGGAAAAATCCGTACAAGTTGGCAGCTATGATAAAATCAAGATAAAACAAAATCAAAAAAGTAAAAAACTGCTTTTGTTATCGACCTCAGCTATCCAATGCAAAAAATATTGAAATGCAGACAAGACATTAAAAAAAAAAATTCTCCCGTCGGATTAACATTGAAAAGTGGGTGTTTTCGCGTGAGTGAAGTAGCTCCTTAAAAAATTCCCTCTGTAGTTAAATTTTACTTTATTATTATTTATTTTTATTGCGCATAAAGTTTATCAAATAAGTGCATTTTTTTCTTTACTGTATAAGTTATCATTTGTTTATTGATTGGATTGTAGGCTTTTAATGACAAATAACTATACTTACCAAGTCATATCATTTTCTGTAGAAATTTTCACGTAAATCTTTTCGAAATGTAAAATAACTTTAACTCTTCGCCTCTCTAAATAAATAAATAAAAACAAATAAATAAATAACAGTAAATAAACATAGCTGCCAACTTGTACTGATTTTTCATACCACAAAAATTTAATAGTAAATTTTAGCTAATTGAATCACCTAATTTCGAGAATTTTTAACGTTTAAATAAGAAGGAAATTTCTATTAAATTTTAGTGGTAAGAAAAATCCGTACAAGTTGGCAGCTATGAATGAAATGTAAAGATGTATTACAAAATTGTAAGATCTCTTCCAATGCAAATTCAACATACCAAATGCCACTCATTAAACGATAAAATTATTTATGTAGAAAAAATAATCAGCTGCAAAAACTTTATTTATTCGCTTGTGCTTAATTTCTTGAAAAAGGTCACCACGTGCTACAATCTAGCCAGCTAATGTGTAGATGTCATTTGGTTCGGGGCAAACAAGCACTTGCGATAATTGTTTAATAGCTGAATATCGTAGAAAGGATAAGAAAACAAGGAAGTCCGATTAATAAAGAGGAAAGCGCTCATAACGAAAAGCTGGAGTTATTTGTAATATGCGGACTGCCTTATAACCAATTTCCTTGCGACATTAAAAGTTTTCTAAAGAAATTTAGATGCGTCTTTGTTAAACATAAAAAATATTAGTAAAGTTGTAATGTCTGTTTAATACTGTTGTAATATGACATTTTCTACACTCTAAAAAATAAATGCGTAATTAATACTGATGATACAAAAACGATTTGTCTATATGTGTAAAGTGGCGTGTAAATTGACAAATAAACGCCTGGTGTGTCAATTTCAAAATACACATTTTCCTGTGTATTTTAATAGCACATTAAGCAGCTTAAATGTTATAAGATAACTCAGAAATACACAGTTTATGTGTAAATTGCACATGAGTACACATATATCTGTGTAAAATACAAAAACCATGGACTTTGTGTACATAGTACACTGTGAAAAAAAAATAGGACCAGATTTCCTGTAGGAATCTGAAAAATAGTTGCCCTTATCGTACCTGAAAAATTTCCGACCCAGCTTGGAATAAAATCAGTAAAATCGGAATAAAATCCGTAAAATTGGAATAAAATCCGTAAAGTACCGTTTTTTTAATGAATGTTTTCTTTTTTTTACGAATTTTATTCCGAGCTGGGTCGGAAAATTTTCTGGTACGACAAGGGCAACTATTTTTCCGATTCCTACAGGAATACTGCTCGGATTTTTTTACAGTGCACATAACATTGTAGTTTGGGATGTAAATTTTGAACTAAATATTTTTATGGCATCAAAACTAATTTGCATGAAGAACAAACACGTGTGCTTGGTGTGTTTGCTCAGTAGTGTGTTGCGGATTTGTTTTTAGAACACACAATAGTGTAATCTTAAGGGGCTGGTCACTCAGCTTCGGAATTCTCCTCCGTAATGTTAAGTCTATGGACTTTTGATGCATTCGTATATTTAAAATATCTTCTCGGGAAATTCATATTTTTAACATCTTTTTTCTGTTTACTCTTGTAAAAGCATATCTCTTTTTTCCTTAGTTTTCAAAATATTTCTAAAATCTATGCTGAATTTAATATTTTATGTGTTAAGAGCAGGAGAACTGCGAGTAAGATTTTAACACTTCATAGAAAATTAAGTCTATAATTTAGAAATATTTTGAGAACTAAGAAAAAAAAGAGACATCTTTTAGGAAGTTTACACAAAAAATAGAAGTTAAAAATATTAATTTCCCGAGAAGATATTTTAAACTAGAAAACAGGAATTCTGCCTTTTCAGAATTTAGTGTCGCCCCGATGACAAAAAAATATACGTATATAAATATAGATACAGTAGAGTCTCGTTTATCCGAGTTAATCGAACTTATACCTTTGGAATGGATCATTTTCTTCTGATGGACTGATGGCTTCCATTATTATGAAACAGTCATTATAAATGAAATGTTAGGTGAAGATGAAAAAGCAGCCATAAAAAGTTAGAACTCTTATTTTCTGGTCAGAATGGGAAAAAAATGGCCAATTTTTTTTTTCAAAAAAAAAAAATTATGGCCATTTCTATCCCCCCCCCCCCCCCCGCATTCTGACCAGCAAATCAGGGTTCTAACTTTTTACGGCTGCTCTTTCATCTTCAACAACCATTTCATTTATGACTGTTTCATAATAATGGAAGCCATCAGTCCATCAGAAGAAAATAACTCGGTTAAGCGGGACTCTACTGCAGTACAAAACATATTTCAATTTTAAGACTTAAAGTACACGTTTTATTTTATGTAAAATGACGTCATTCGCATCCGCTGAAGAATTCCACATTTACGATTTATCCTTAAACATCTACAGTATAGCATGCATAGCACATAACTATCCCGAAATAATGCACAAATGCAGCAAAAAGATACCGTCATTCAAGGAAATCGACAAAAAAAAAAAAAAAAAAAAAAAAAAAAAAAAAAAAACACGGCTATCTAATGATTTATAGATACTTAAAATTAAATATAGTTTATAATAGCTCCATTGTTTTAACAGAAATCATTCGTTCATATTTTTTTTTTTCAAAATAGCGCGTATTTTAATTATATTTTCTTTCGGTTGTTATGAAAAAATGGCAACAAAAATATATAATTACAATTTTACAATTATTTTTCCTTTAATTTCTACAGAAATGGAGTACTTCTGTAGCCAATATTAAGCAAATGGCTCTAAAAACTACAAAAGAAAAAAAAAAAAAAAAATTAATATTTCAAAAATAAATGGAGATACAGTTTTCAAACAAAATGCATTTAAAAGAACTTTTTTTCCCAATACGACGGTATAAAAATCGAAAATGTGCGATGCTTAGAAGTTTAAAAAGTTGCTATAGAGTATTTAATCGTACTGCTTTGTTTTACGGCTGGCTTCGGTTAGGTAACGTTACTTTTTGGAGACTACACAAAATAAGCTGGGAGAAAGAAATAGCATGCCGTACCGGGGGCTAATATACGAATGCATCAAATGCCCATAGATTTTACATTAGTGAGGGGAAATCTGAAGCTGAGTTACCAGCCCCCTTAATTTACAAAAATGGGATCGTCTGAAATTATATTTACTGCTTTTCATTCTCTGTTAAAGTTGTGTTAAAGCTCTAAAATAGTATAGTCATAATTTATGAATAGAATCTGTACAATCTGAATAAATACATTGTAAAATAAAAGTTTGAAAAATACGGAAATCGTGACACTGTCATTATTTCCTTATTTTGTCGGATTTTTTTCTCCTATCAATTTCAGTCGCAAGTTCTAAAAGATACATCTACATTAAGAGAAGAAATTCTTTATTAGCCCCCGGTACGGTATGCTATTTCTTTCTCCCAGCTTATTTTGTGTAGTCTCCAAAAAATAACGTTACTTTACAGAAGTCAGCCGTAAAACAAAGCAGTACGATTAAATACTCTACAGCAATTTTTTAAACTTCTAAGCATCGCACATTTTCAATTTTTATACCGCCCTATTCGAAAAAAAAGTCCTTTTTAATGCAATTTGTTTGAAAACTGCATCTCCATTTATTTTTGAGATATTATTATTATTATTATTATTATTATTATTATTATTATTATTATTATTATTATTATTATTATTATTTTGTAGTTTTTAGAGCCATTTGCTTAATATTGGCAACGGAAGAACTTAATTTCTGTAGAAAGTGAAAGAAAAATAGCAATTATATCTTTTTGTTGCCATTTCCATAAAAACTGAAAAAAAAATTAATTAAAATACGTGCTATTTTGAAAAAATATAAATGAAGGATTTCTGATAAAACATGGAGCTATTATAAACTAAATTTAATTTTAAATATCTATATTAATAATACAAACAAATGAAGGCCTGTGAATCTTTAGATAGCGAATTTGTTTGTCGAGTTTTTTGAATGATGAAATCTCTCTCTCTCTCTTTTTTTTTTTTTTTTTTTTTTTTTTTTTGGATTTGTGTATTATTTAGCGATAGTGACGTCCTAAACGTACTTTTCTGTCGATGTTGTTTAACACTGGATCGCAAATGATGAATTCTTCAGCGGATGTGGATGACGTCACTTTATGTAAAATAAAATCGCGTGTTATAAGTCTTAAAATTGAACTACAGTAGAGTCCCGATATTATCGGAGTTTCTGCTTTCACCGAGTTATTTTCTTCTGATGGACTGATGGCTTCCATTATTATGAAACAGTCATTATAAATGAGTTGTTAGGTGAAGATGAAAGAGCAGCCGTAAAAAGTTAGAACTTTGATTTTCTGGTCAGAATGGGAAAAAAAATGGTCAGAGTTCTAACTTTTTACGGCTGCTCTTGCATCTTCACCTAACACTTCATTTATAATGACTGCTTCATAATAATGGAAGCCATCTGTCCATCAGAAGAAAATAATCCATTCCAAAGGTATAAGTTCGATTAACTCGGGTAATCGGGACTCTACTGTATCTATATTTATATACATATATTTTTTTGTCATCGGGGGCGACACTAAATTCTGAAAAAGCAGAATTCCCGTTTTCTAGTTTAATTCAATTTGCAGTTAATAAGCAATACTGGAAACGGTATTTGAACTCACGATCTGCGACTTTCTAAGCCATTAACTTGACCATTCAGCTATTATTACACAAGCCAAGTTTTCAAGCATCGATATTTATTGTGTTCACATAAGTACACATATTTCTGTGTAATATTCTGTTCTTACGCATATATCTGTGTAATATTCTTACAGATATTTCGGTGTAATATGCAAAATACGCAGATTTTTGGCAATATGCAAAATTTGTAAATCACATTAACGCACCAATTCGGGTAAATCCGTAACATTTTCTACCATTTACACCCGTGTTTGAATTTTTAAAGGGACAACAAATTACACATTTCCACTAAGCCAATAAACATACATAAATACAGGTAACTTTTAACTACAAGAATGTAAATTTTCTGACAAAGATCTAACTTTACAAACTTACACATACACGTATGTAAAAGTGACTGATTTACACATTTATTTTTTAGAGTGTAAATCTTCAAAAATTCTTCCTCAGCTATTGGTATATGATTATTACACAAAATAACTATATTAATGACACTTCAGTAAATTACATATTCTTTAAATTCCAGTGAACCTTAACTTTTGTTATTTGGATCGCTACTTTTAATGTTATTAATTTAAAAGTAATTTCCCCTAAAAAAAAATCAGACCCGAAAGGGTTCATTTGATATCCTTAATTATATTTCATTATATTATTATTGCATATTAATTATACCAATTCCAAACGATCACCACTTTATACGAATAGCTCGTTTAGGTCCATCAAATTAGAAATTATTTAACCCGTTCGGGGTCTGGTGTACTATTAATAGTACATGTTTTTCCATTCAGTATTATTTTGTCTTAACATTTACTTTTGTCACTACCTACATTTAGTAATGGTAATATAGGTTTATGAATTTCTTATTATGACTTTATTTATGTTTTGGCATTTAGTAATAATAATAAAAGCTTGCTTAATTCTCTTTGCACCGTTGGCGATTCTTTTATTTTAAACATTACACTCTTTAAATTAAAAATATAGGTTACTTTTCGGAACGAATCATGTGTGATGAAACAGAAAAAATATTAGAAATTTGTAACATCTGTTAAATCCTGTTGTAATAGGGTATTTTCCAAACGTCTCCAAAAACTCTTCCTTAGCCTAATGTTATATAAATATGAATTGAATAGTACCCAAATTAACAATCCGTCGGTCGCAATACGCCTGACAGGCACAACACAATTATTTCTGTTCTCCTCTCCGCCACTAGAGAGCTCAGAATTACTTACTTTGAGTGAAATAAACGAGGTTTTTTGAATTCAAATTTGAAATATTCTCTCTTTTGACATCCTAATGAAGGTCACTGATCACTTTAAGAGCGTTAGAATTGCGTTAATTAATTGCTAGTGACGATTTTTTAACAGGCGCCTGTCAGGCGCATTGCGTCCAAACTCGGGAGTCCCAGAGTTGCGACCGTTAGATTTCAGACAATGACCTATTCATTAAACGTCAGTAAATCTATTTGGATAGCTACTATTAACATTATTGAGGTAAAAGTATTTTCTTTTCTCACAATTAAAAAAAGCCGGACCCGAAAGGGTTAATTATTCAAAAATTCCATATTTTTATTTCTGTAAATTTCATTTTATTACAACAAAATTAGTAGTTTTTAAGTAAGCATCTAGTTAATAAGGTTATTTAGTATTTGCTAAATAGCACTTTCAATGAATTTTACAATATCAGTTCAGGTTGTTATTGGAAGAATTCTCAATGTAACATACATTTTAAGTTTTTTCAAACTTTCAGCCGTGATAGCATTCGAATTTTTTTATGTTTATAATTATTTCTTCAACATCACCTTGATTCGATTTTTTGATCGATCAATTATTCTGACATTAGTATATTAATCACTTTTGATTTAAGAGTAAATTCATCCATCTGAAAATAGTAGGAGTCTTCATTTTGTGGCATACAAGAAGCTCGAAGAGACGCAAAAGCCAATACGACCGCTTTACTGAAAATAATTTTTTCATGTCATATGAGCACAGCTAATCATTTATTTTCTCATTGCCATAGGTGATACATCTCTTTCCATTCATCATGTTTTGAGAAAATTTAAATATTTAACCCTTAAATGCATAGTGGAATTCAGGCGTTACATGATCTTTTTTTTTTTTTTTTTTTTTTTTTTGCCACTCGCCGCTTTGTATTGGTGAACTATTTTGTGTTACTTGTTCGTGAAGCCTGTTTTTGTTCTCATTTGTTATCACGGGGAGGTTGTAACATACTTTGTTGATACTACTTGCAATGTTCTCGACCGGCGTTTTTTCTCTGTCTTAGGTAGTCGTTATTAATTCTGAAAACTATTAAGGGGGTCCGGGACACATTTTCAAAAAATTTTTATTTATTGAGTTAAAATTTTGAATTTGTTTGTGATGGTTAACCATATCATTTGTAAACAAAATCAAATGATAAAACTTCTCATAGCTTAAAAAAAAAAAAAAAATTTTAATTTAAAATTTATGAAAAAAGTGGTTATAATTTAAAATCGTTATAACTCGAAATATTATTTGAAGAATTTAAATTGTTTTTCATTTAAATAAACAGAAATATATATTTTTTAATTTAGAGCCAGCATTTTAAAAAATATTAATTTAAAAAAAAAAATTAAAAATATTTCACGAAAAAATTACAAAAAAAGTGGTGCAACTTAAAAAAAAAATCATATTTTCAAAAATAAATATTTTTTTCAAATAGGTTGGCTCAAAAGTAAAGTAAAATAATTGAAAAAGATATGTTCTGAGTTTCAATCCTGTATCTTTAACGGTTCTCGAGTTATAAGAATTTAAATATGAGAAATGGTGAAAAAACCTATCATGAAGAAAAACGCAATTTCACAAGAACTCGTTTCCTTGACAACCTTGACAGGCAGATTTTGAAAACAAACCAAAACGAAAAAATTAATACAGTCGAACCCGGTTAAGACGCGTTTCAAGGGAGTGGACCAAAGTCGCGTATTAAGCGGGATCGCGTATTAAACGTGATTTAGATAATATTGCAGGAACTGGGCTTATTTACACATCTAATCGTATAAATGAACTTTAGAGCTTTCATTTATATGCTTATGGTCGATAATTGTGTCTTATATGTATATTTAGATTTAAATTTAATTGTATCCAACTTTACTCAGTGTATCTTTTTATAGGACCGACTGGAATAATAACTGAAAATAAATATGGATTCAAACATGGCTTTATTGTCGTTAATACATGACAACCAAAGATAAAACAGCAAAAATAGCTTTTCTGCTAGACTAATTTTTCTTTTTAACAGAAAGAATAAAAATATTAAATTTTGAAGCACAATCCAGTTGTTAAAATCATATTTAGTACTTGTGATAGTGAGTACCAATATAATCTGTCCTTCTTTTTAATGTAAGAAAAAACTATCCTTATTAATTTTTGCGTAACAAATACAAAAGTAAAGAAATCATAAAAAAATTAAACAACCACAATCGTATTTGTTTAATCGTTGCGAGTTTCTTTTTCTTTTCTTTTTTTTCTCTATAACATTCATTATAAAACATAGTAGTGATATAATGTACATTTAAAAACTCACTAACAACAGGCATAATCATCTTTAATCATAATACAGT
Organism: Maratus speciosus; assembly: GCA_963932465.1. Lineage (NCBI taxonomy): Eukaryota > Metazoa > Arthropoda > Arachnida > Araneae > Salticidae > Maratus > Maratus speciosus. The sequence goes on along the minus strand of OZ010791.1, from coordinate 184,475,349 downwards.
GGACTCTCTCTATTCTGAACACGCATGGGACCGACCAAAAATGTTCAGATTATGGGGGTGTTCATTATAGAGGGAGACTGCGAAATAAATGCATTACTACTACAACGATTGAGTTTATAGATTGTATAAAATGCCAATTACCGAGATGGACGTGCTGAATTTAGATTTGGCGGCTAGTGCAATGTCAAACTGAATACAGTCGAACCTGTAATCTACCGTCTCTTTTTTTAATTAAAAAAGTTTTACAAAACATACATATATACAATATATTACTTAAAAACAAAATCTGTACATTATTTAACAAAGTGAGTAATTTTAGTTTGTTTTTGCACTGTGCGTGCTTGTGCAGTGTACATGTTAGCCAGTTGTTTAACCCCTTAATTCTCGTTCCCGTAATATTCGCGGGCTGCGTCTTTTATTCAGATTGTTTGATTCCTACCAGTTTTATAAAGTAGTGCAATTGGCTTTATTATGGTATCATTTTACCTGTCATTAAATAAGGTGAATATTTCTTTTTCAAAAAACTGGTGCCAATAAGCAATTTCATTTTTTAAACCGCAATTTAATGCGACCGTTAAGGGGTTAAAAAGTGGAAAGACTTCGGGTGATGTTCAGTTACATAGTTCAACGGGTCTTAAATCCCTTGCCCATATTGCTTGAAGGTAAGCGTACTTCTAGTTTCATCGGTCTATTCTGACTTTACGTTTTCTTCACTATCCTCTTCCGCTTCAACGATGTTGTTATCGCAAACTGGAAGGCTCCCGTCGGCTCCAAGGTAAGCTCCAGGTTCAATTTCAGTATAGACCTTTTGGAGAATTGACCCCAAGTCACTCCCACCTGTTGCTTCTTATTCCTCTATAAGAATTGCTCATTTCCACATTGGAATCCAGGTTTGTAGAAGCAGCTTTGGAATGCGTAGGAAGTTACTTCATTCCAAGTTGTTGATATCCAATGGATATCATCCATAACGTTGACCTTCTTCGTTAGTTTGGTTGCCTTCAAAAAATGGATTCGGTAGTGATCTTTAAAGGTCTTGATTACTCCTTTATCCAGTTGTTGGATTATAAAAGTACAATTCGGTGGTCAGGAACTTCAGACACACGTTGCTCAGCTGCATGTTTGTGTGTGATCTGGCATTATCCACAAAAAGAAGAATTTTTCTCTTTCTCTCTTCATCATCTCGTTACTACCCTCCAATCATTGTGAGAAATTTGTGAATGTCATCATGGCTGTTCAATTTAATTTACACAGGCAATGATCACAGGCAATGATGCGATTTTCACATTTTAGAAACATCGTGGTTTCTCACTTTTTCCGATCACAAGTGGTAAGAGTTTCTCACAAATAAAACTGGCACTGAGCATCACGACAAGTCTTTCTTTTGACATTTTTCAGCCCACACCTTTCTCGCTTGCTTCTGTTAGGGTTTTATTTGGAAGACCGATTTCGTTGGCATTGAAAATGTTAAACGCGTCGAAATCCTTCAATATATCCTGAAGATTTCTTTCCATTCCTTCACAGTGTCGATATTTACGTCTGCAGCTTCACCAGTGATTATTTTGAATTCGATGTTATACCGATTTTTGAAGCGAATCAACCATCCTTCTTATGCCTTGAATTCCATTATTTTCTCCTTTTCTGTAAAATTAAGAGCAATCTTCTTTAGCAGGGGTCTCGTACAAGAAGATTCTTCATTCTCATTTGGCAATAAAACTTCAGACGCGATTGTTTATGTTTTTGTTTCCCATTTTCTTTTTGAAAATTCTACAGTTTGAGGAAATTTCATTTGATTTGTTCAAAAGCGATTAGAATTTTTTTCTCTTTCTTGCTCATGGACTTAACCTACTGAAATTCCAAACTCACATGCAATTTTCCTTTGACTTGCGTTTGATTTTAATTTTTGAAAAACTTCGTATTTCTCCTAAAGCTTCAGTTCTTTCCGTTTTTCTACTTATTTCCAATATAGCTGCATAAGTGTAATGCTTCTTACCCTGCAACTGTAGAGAAACGGCGAACAAAAATTTACCATTGCCGAGCAAAAGGAAGAAAGAAACAGTAGCGATAGTCCCCATGGAGGTGTGCGGAAAAGAAACCATAATCCTTTTTTAGCCACTCCCTCTAATACCTGTTGACTTTTATCTGTCACTGGGGGAGGGGGCCTTTCTGTTGCATAATCTTTCTATTTTTATCTCGGCTCCGGAGAGGGGGCTCTCCTGACATGGGTTTTTACATTATTCTTATTGTTATTATTATTTTTTTTTTGTATCCCTTTGCATAAAAATTGATTGTTTTGTTCATTTTATTTATCTGATTAACATGATTTACTTTTTGTGAAATGGCAACAGTTTTATATCTGGACTTTTTTGTTTATTAAAAATATAAGAATGTTCTAGCTAGTTTAGATGTAGAACACGTAAAGGCATACCTGTTTGAAAAATATTCTTTCAATTTCTTTCTTTCTTTCTTTTTTTTTTTTTTTTTTTTTTTTTTTTTTTTTTTTTTTTTGTTATAACATATGTTTTGTTAACTGAAGATTTTATCTCAATTATTCAAACAAATGACAGCATCGAGCAGATGCTTAAAATCTGGCAATGATTCTGTCTGTTTATTTTTAAATCGAGTTTATTGAAATTTTTATTCTTTTGCAAAAATTCCCAGAATTTTTAATTACAAACACACGTTCAGTTTACAGAGAGGCGGAGTAGAATGGGGATCAAAAGTAGCGTTCATAATAGCGAGGTGTTCACATTAGAGAGAGTTCATCTTATGTTAAATCTATGGAGTTTCGCCGGGGCCGTCGGAATGTGTTCATGATACCGAGGTGTTCACATTAAAGAGTGTTCAGATAGAGAGAGTCCACTGTAATTTTATGGCGTATCTGAGCATCATGAATTCTCTATGTAACTCTCTCTACTACAATAATAAAAAAATGAAAATAAAGGAAGCAAGAGACAAAGAATATTAGGACACGGGATCAAAGAAGAATTGCATAGCTGCTAATTTAGAGATTTTTTTTTTTTAAATTCCAATATCTACCACTATTTTCTGTTAGTAATGTTCGCTATAATTAATTTGTTATTAAATAAAGTAAATATTAGTATACAGAGACAATGTTTTTTAATCTGAATAAAAAAATCCGCTAAATTAGAAACACTGGAGAAGAGAGAAGAAATTCGCGTCTTAAACGTTATTTTTTGCCACAAAGGACCGAAAATCTATCGCGTATTAAGCGGGATCGCGTAATAACCGTTAGCGTATTAAACGTGATATTTTTGCATTAGTTTTACGGGCGATGTTCAAGGGATCGGGAAAAATCCGCGTATTAAGCGGGATCGCGTATTAACCGTGAGCGTCTTAACCGGGTTCCACTGTATTTCCTGTTCTAATTAAGATAGAAACATGATTTAAACATCATTTTAAGCAGAAAACGGCAGAGAAATTTTTAATCCAATTAAAAAAAAATTGAAAATTTGAACATTTTTGTGAACCCCTTAAAAGAGTTGTAAAAATTATTATATCGTTCAATAGTTGTTATTGTGCAGTGTAAACACTGTGAGGGGGTCCGGGGCACAAAAATTTCCAAATTTTTTAAAAAAACATTTATTGCATTAAAAATTTCTCTGTTTTTTTTTCTGCTTAAAATGACGTTTAAATCATGTTTCTATCGTAATTAAAACAGGAAATATTAAATTTTTTGTTTAGGCTTTATTTTCAAAATCTAGCTTTCAAGCAATGGTTGACATGGAAACGATTTCTTGTGAAAATACGTTTTTCTTCATGATGGCTTTTTTTTACCATTTTTCGTATTTAAATCGTTATAAGTCAAGAACGGTTAAAGATAAATGGTTAAAACTTGGACCATGTCTTTTCAATTGTTTTACTTCAATTTTGATTCAGCAAATTAAGAAAAAATATTTACTTTTGAAAATATGATTTTTTAAATACAAATTACACCATTTATTTTTTTAATTTTTACTTTAAATATTTTTAATTATTTTTTAATTAAAATTTTAAAAAATGCTGAATCAAAATTAAAACTTATATATTTCTGTTTATTTAAATGAAAAAAAATTGAAATTCCGCAAATAATATTACGAGTTATAACGATTTTAATTTACCCCACTTTTATAATGAATTTAAAATTTTTAAATTTTTAAAAATATATATGAGAAGCTTTATCATGTGGTTTTGTTTACAAATAACATGGTTAACCATCACAAAATAAAATCAAAATTTTAACTCAATAAATAAAAATTATTTTAAATTGCGTCCTGGACCTCCTTAAAGTAAGTATATAATTTAAAATTATCACTTTTTGCACAATTTTTGTTATGTAATTCAGGAGTGACATTATGACATGGTGTCCAACAGAAACATAAATAAATTTTTTCACTATTTTTCTAGTGGATAATTAACAACAACAACAACAACAACAAGAACAACAAAAAAAAGCAAATATAAATTTTTCCGCACAAAATAAAAAAACATACATTAAAGGGTTAAGACTGTTCTCAAATCCACACTGGCTACTTTATGGCACATAATTCCTTTTTGTTCGGAAATGTATCAGGTGCTCTTGCTCTTATTAAAAAACTATGTGATCGAATTATTTTTTGTTTGTTTTTGTTTTATTTTTCTATAAAGACGGTAAATTTCTCAAAGTTGACGTTTTGAAACGAATTCACGGACGCGACAGCGCAGGAAAGGAAAAAAGACTGTCGTCCTGAGACAATAATCGATTATAATTCTAGCTGTAATTAATTTACTGGAAAAGAAAAAAAACTGTTATATTACAAATCCCTTCAATAATCATATGTGCTAGTATGACGCTTTTATGTTTAAAAATGATTCAGAAAATGGGTCAAAAAGTTTCGTTTTGTTGTTGAATGGGGAACAATATTTCTTTGAGAATCGCCTTAATGAACTAAGCATATGGCTGCCTGACCATTGCACATACATGTTTGATGAGGTACGCAGGATATCCCAAAATCGATAATTCATAAAAATTTCTCCCAAAAAAAATACTAATAATGAAATTTTTCGACTTGAAATTTCACGTTAGGGAAGAATAACCCAGATGTAGTGTGAAACTTTTTTCTTCAAACTATTCGGACAAAACATTTTCGAACAATGCGTGCACATTTCTTTACCAACAATGTTTCTTAAAATCTTATAACATGCAAAACAGAGTAATGAATATTTATGTTTATCTACAAGGTTATTTTCAAGTATGTATAGTTAGTTATATTTGAGATGACATGCAGTCATTCTTATTATAACTGGAGAAAAAAAAAAAGAGAAAAAAGTAAATCAGATTCTTACTTGTGAATAGATTTTTTTTTTAACAGTGTGAAATACTTAGCCTGAACTATTTCTTTTTCAGGGTCATTTTATCACCCGCAACAGCCGCCACCCTATCCAGGACAGCCTGGCAGACCACCAGCATATCCCGGACTGTCTTCTTCTCCAGGAAATCAGCCTTATCCTAGTCAACCGGAATTAAACCGTCCCTATGTAGTCCAATCTGGGAACAACCAACCCAATATGCCCAGGCCTTATCCTGTACAGCCTGGTTATCCGGGGGCCCAGCAACCCAATATGCCCAGGCCTTATCCTGTACAGCCTGGTCATCCAGGGGCCCAGCAACCCAATATGCCCAGGCCTTATCCTGTACAGCCTGGTTATGCAGGGGCCCACCAACAAAACACACACAGACCTTATCCGGTACAGCCAGGAATGAATAATCCATATCCGGGAGTGAACAGGCCATATCCGCAGCAATCTCTTGGTGGAAATGTATGGCAACCTCACTACGGCAAGCCACCTCCAGCCTATATGAATTACGGTGGAATACCAACTGGAACAAATATGCACGTAAAGCCACACAAAAAGAAAGGCTTTATAGGATCCTTGATGTCTGTAGGTAAGAAACAACTTTATATTGTTAATATAGTTCATTTTAATTCCAACAATTCAAATTATTGTGGTATTTGATACAGTATTGCCAGTTGTGTGGATTTTTCGATTCAGAATTCTTGATTGTTAACCCCCTTCGCCTCACTTTCCGTTTTAGCCCCCGGTACGGTATGCCATTTCTTTCTCCCAGCTTATTTTGTGTCGTATCCAAAAAATAACGTTACCTTACAGAAGCCAGCCGTAAAACAAAACAGTACGATTACATAGTCTACAGCAATTTTTTTAACTTCTAAGCATCGCACATTTTCAATTTTTATACCGTCGTTTTGGAAAAAAAAAGTACTTTTAAATGCAATTTGTTTGAAAACTGCATCTCCATTTGTTTTTGAGATATTAATTTTTTTCTAGTTTTTAGCGACATTTGTTTAATTTTGGCACATTTCTGTAATAAGTAAAGGGAAAATAGTTGAAAAATAGCAATTATATCTTTTTGTTGCCATTTTCTCATAAAAACTGAAAAAAAAAGGAATTAAAATGCGTGATATTTTGAAAAAAAATATAAATGAGTTGATTTCTTTTTGCTGCTTTTGTGTATTATTCTGAGATAGTGACGTCCTACCCATACTTTATTGTAGATGTTTATGATTGGATCGTAAATGAGTTCAGCGGATTCGGATGACGTCGTTTTATATAAATAAAATCGCGTGAACTGAGCTGTCTTAAAACTGAGCTACAGTAGAATCACGATTATCCGAGTCCCGCTTAACCGAGTGTCCGCTTTAACCGAGTTATTTTCTTCTGGTGGACTGGTGGCTTCTGTTATTATGAAACAGCCATTATAAATGAAGTCTTAGGTGAAGATGAAAGAGCAGACGTAAAAAGTTAGACCTCTGATTTTCTGGTCAGAATGGGAAAAAAATGACCAAAAAATTTATGGCCACTTTTTTTCCTTTTCTGACCAGAAAATCAGAGTTCTAACTAAAAAAAAAATTATGGTCATTTTTTTTTCCCATTCTGACCAGAAAATCAGAGGTCTAACTTTTTACGTCTGCTCTTTCATCTTCACCTAAGACTTCATTTATAATGGCTGTTTCATAATAATAGAAGCCACCAGTCCATCAGAAGAAAATGAAGTAATGAAAATGGCGGAGGCGACACTAAATTCTGAAAAAGCAGAATTCCTGTTCTCTAGTTTTGAAAGAGTATTTTTGTCTTATTTAAATATATAATTTATAAAGTAATTGTTGTAATACTTTGTTTTTAATTAGGTTTGCTTTTAAAATCATTAATGCGGTTCAATGAATATAGTAATATTTAATATTATCTTCATTACACATGTAACTTAAAGTTATATATTATAACCATTTTCTTTTTCATTCGTAGTCATATTCATACGAAATTGCTACCACTACTTTTCATGCATATTCATTTGAACGACTGTTACTTGGCATATAGCAGCACCCTTCAATCTTTTAGCTTGATAGTTCGACATTCTAATGGTACTTTATTCTGAAATATTAATAATTCATGCAATTAATAATTGCTAGCAAAATTTTACTAGAAGTGTTTTTCAACAGATTACTTATTCGTAGCATTTTTAATTTTTATAAATTTAATCGTTTTCTTATTGGTTAGGAATTCTTCAAAGTTTAGTTTTCTCAGTTTGACATAGTTTAGTTTAGTTTTAAGCACATTATTCAGATTCAGATGTTTTTAACACAGGCGGAGATGTCGTTTTCTTCTTCTTTTCCTTACTTTTAACGTTGTGGTACCGAACTTGAATTGTAAAAATTTACCTTGCACAGATTTTGTAATCTCACATGTAATTTCAAACATATGTGCCCCCGTGGCAGAAACACGGCGACACTGTCACAGAAAGGGAAAGGCCCCTTGCAGGAATTTTTCATCCTCGAGCCGCTAAACGTAGCTGATAATGTTACTTTTTAGAATTTTTATTTTCATTTAAAGTAAAAAGTATTAAAGTTAGTAAAATTCCATTAGACGTTTCTAGAGGACTAAATCTTTTATGCAAGTAAATAACTCTTTATTTAGTTATGTACTTATGTTTTGAAAATATAATAACATATTTGTTTGAAAAATTGGCTTTACTTGGTGAAAAGATATTAATTTAATATTTTTATTTATACCATGAATATGAATGCACTTATCCTAAAGAAAAATTAGACATGCATGTATACATATTAATTTATATTTTAATTATTTGAAAAAATTAACTATATGTGTCTACATTGCCTTCTCCCCCCTCCCAATAAATATTGATTTAATCTGTAACTGATGTCACATAAATTGTTACATAACTAGTGTGAAGCGGTCTGTGAGACCGCTCCATTGACAGATGAATAGAAGCCGCGATTAACTCATAGGATATTGTTTTAGTACTAAAATTTTTGTATAGGAGTGTTATAATTAAAATTCACCTATTCAAAAGTCTCTGGTGTTAGTACTAAAGTTCCAAACGAAACAAAATTTCAGCAGTGTTTGTAGATAAACTGAAATTTGCAAGTTAAACTAAAAAAAATGAAAAAAGCACCGGTCTGTGAGACCGGTAACATCAGTTAAAGGTTAACCTTTAACTTTAGTTAACCTTTAAGTTTAGTACAAAAACAATATTCTATGAGTTAATCGCGGCTTTTATTCATCTTTCAATGGAGCGTTCTCACAGACCGCTCACAGACACTAGTTATGTAACAATTTCTGTGACATCAGTTAAAGGTTAATTACAGTGTTCAAATCTGTGGTGGATTGCTACAAATTGCGGCATTTTAACCTCGTAATTAATCAACAAATCTTAAGAAAATAAATGGGACAATTTATTTATCGAAAATTGCTGTAAATACACTAAATAATTACTCTAACGCTGATTCATTAATTTTAGGTTTATAGCTTTTTTTACACGGAGTTTGAAACTGGATAAAACCATTACATATAACATAGCTGCCAACTTTTACGCTTTTTTCCTACCACTATTTCTGAACGGAAAAAATTTCCTTATTTAATCATCAGTTTTTGAAGGTTAAATAAAAGAAATTTTTCTGTTCAAATTTAGTGGTAGGAAAAAAGCGTAAAAGTTGGCAGCTATGATATAAAAAACATAAAATACCTGGTTTAGGATATTTTAGTTCTTTGTACTTTTTCTAACTGTTTTATGTATAAATTTGTCATTCATTTCTAGAGTTAAAAAATATCACTTTGCAAAAATATTTTGCTATTAATGAGGTTTGTCGTCAAAAGCTTAAACAAATTCTGCCACAGGCATCTGTGCATATATATGTTATCAGTAAACAATTCCCCTTGTGCAGACGAGTGGGTGATTTCATTTTATTTCATTGCATTTCTCTAGGTAAAAGCAAACCGGAAAAGAAGAATAAATACTACGGGTCCTATCCCAGTCCTTATGGACTTGGTCATAGTGGAGGAATAGGTCATGGAGGAAACAGTTTTCTTGGGAAGCACGGTTCATCTCCAGCTATGTATACAATTTTTCCTTACATGGTTGCCAAGAAGGCTCATAAGATACACACACCAAGATTTGGAATGATGCCTATATTTATTTCACGCCCTCATTACCATCATTATCATCATCATGGCTACCACGGCGACATCGAACCTGAATATGCTTCGTACTTCGATGTGTACAATGACAATTACGGTAAGTTATTTTTATTATTTAGAGCTTATAAAAATATTTCTATAATAAGTAGCCTGTGAAAATAAGCCCTTGAACTACTGTTCCCAGGTATTCCGATTTACGCGGAACGTTCCGATTTTCAGGAGTTCCAAGACCCGAACAGAGGGATGCTAAAATTTCTGATGCACATATTTTTTTAAGGGGCTACTTCAGTCACCTGGAAAGACTCGCTCACTAATGCTAATCCTATGGAAGAAATTTTTAAAGATATTTCGTTTGCATTTTAATATTTTTAAATGATATATATATATTTTTTTTTTTTTTTTTTTGCATTGGATAGGTGAGATTGATCTCTAAATTTAAGAGTACAACATCTGCCCTCTTTTACTTTTTCGATTTTGTTTGCAGATTTTTTTTTTCAAGAGGATGCTTTCATTTTCGAAACCGGTTTCGAAAATGAAAGTGTCCCAATTAAAAATATCTGTAAACAAAATCGAAAAAGTAAAAAACGCCCTTTGCAAAGATCGACCTCAGCTAGCCAATGCAAAAAGAATTGTTTAAAAATACTGAAATGCAAACGAATCTTTAAAAATTTCTTCCATAGGATTAGCATTAGTGAGCGGGTCTTATCAGATGACTGAAGTAGCCTCTTAAATGTTTTTTAGTACCGTGGTATTTGTTACTCTGCATCGAATAGAGCTGAATACAGTTAATCCTGGGAAAAGAGAAACTGTCTATCACGGAGCATTTTTATAATTTCGCCGAAAGGAATAATTTACAAATTTACCTGCTACGATGAAAACTTGTCTGAGACAGACCGACTCTGTTTCATAGGTTATATTGTACTTTAATAAAACTTGCGGAGCAGAATTTTTTTGCTATGGGATCCTGTCTTAAACATATTAAAAATGTAAAAATTTCATATTCCCTATGGCAGGAATACCACACAATTACAACTGTAACCCATTCAAAACAGAATTTGTTTTGTTTCCAAGCGACTCCCCTTTCGTAGATTTTACTGTATAATATTAATGTATTTCGCACAGTAAAACCAACTGAGACGGTGACAGGGAAAAGAACAGAGATAGTTTTCGTATAAGACAGATTTTTGTCTTGGGAAGTAAAAGCGCATGATGTTCCTTCTGTAGGTGGGGGGAGGGGGCATAATATTTTTGCGTTTAAGACAGCATTCCGTTGTAGAATGTTCCGTTTTCGAGGATTTACAAGTATGTAATTTTATGTCCCGTTTTAGACGCTGATGTCTTCCTCCTTTCTTTTTTTTTTTTTTTTTTTTTTTTTTTTTTTTTTTTTTGTCTCTTTGTCATTTTTTTTTTTTTTTTTAAGTGGACCTGCCAACACTACTTACAACTGTAAAAATTAGCCTAAAACTGCTTTAAGGTTATATCGCCATAGTTGAAAAAATAGAAATAAATACTTATTGCCTTAACGTTAAATGTCATGGCAGCATATAAACAAGTATACAACATACACTTATTACATATTAAAAAAATCATAAAATTAAAATGACTTGTAAATTCTATGATGACAATTATTAACTTTAATTACTGTATTTTTAACGCATTTTAATTAACAGATATCTGGCTCCAAAGTGTCCTTTTCACTGAAATCAGGTTAGAGTGAATGCGATGCTTTTCGGAAAAAGTAAGAGCTCTTTTCGCATCAACATATGTCGAGTCCCTTTCTACTGTAGACAAGTGTTGTATTCAGACATTTTCTGCTGATGGAATTTTCTATATGCATAATTTAGAAAATTATGCATATAGAAACGTACTTTTTTTTTTGGGGGGGGGGGGGGTTGGCGGATTTTTTCGTGCCATTAATGTAATAAAAAATTCGAAATCTTCAGAAAGGACACTTTGATTTCCCAGAAAGGAAGGAACTTTCCCTTCCAGTCCACCTCCTGAATTCATCACTGATGTCAAAAGGAATTCACTTTTTTTTTTTTTTTTTTTTTTAATTAAGGTTTTTTTCAAATTTTTATTACTTCACCATTAGGAATTTATTATATCTTATTTAGACTGTATAATAAACAATTTTTTTTCTTTGCTATTGCTGTTTATGCGTGCATAAATCAGCATTTCCCTAATTAGCATTTTCTTTTTCAAGTCGGGAAGTGCCAACGGCCAATAAAGAAAAAGAACAGTAAAGTCAACTGCAGTGCCACTTTTGATGAATTGTAAGTATTTAAAATGACTCATTCATTATATGTATAACAAAAAAATATTTAAAATAAAATGATAGTATTATAACATAATATTTTAAATATTGTATAATTATTAAAATTACTATAATATTATATAGTGCATTATAGTAGAGGAATGGGTGGTAATAATCTCCACCTTTCCTTTTCAATCATTAACAATTCAAAATTACAATGTTTTCCTTCCATTCGCGCTATGGATGCATTCAGTAGCACGATTCTATAAAGTGATTGTTTATTTTAATTTACTTTAGTAAGAACAATAAAAAAAATAAATAAAATGTGAAAATCGGAAAACGGGGTCAGTGATAACTCATGAGATGTGTATAATATGGACTCGTTTAGTGGTCCCAGTGAAAATAATAAGTAGTCATGGAAAATAGAAACATTTATTATCCCATCAACATTAAACATTGAAAAGTTATTAAAAAGACCATTTATAAAAACAAAATGTCTAACAAAGTTATCAAGAAACTTTATTAATATATGTTGAGAATTTAATGTGTATAAGAATCATTTTTATGAAGGAGGATCGTAAAAAGTTTAGCGACAAACGCACAGTAGAAAAATTATGTAATACTACTCCTTAAAATTGGTGGCAGCCTTGCTGTCTCTATTGTATTGAGTAATTTAACTGATATAACTGGTGTTACGTTACACTAACGTGTAATATTGCACCAGTTATATCAGTTTAAATTATACCATTCTATAAGTTAAATTACTCCATAAAATTGGAGGTAGCATGTTGTCACTAATTTTATGGAGTAACATTACATAATGGAGTAACGTTTTTTACAGTGTGGAAAAAATATGGCCATATATATATATACATATATATAATTTTTAGAATTATGGTCATTTTTGGTTTCCATTCTGACCAAAAAATCAGAGTTCTAACTTTTTACGACTACTCTTTCATCTTCACCTAACACTTCATTTATAATGGCTCTTTCATAATAGTAGAAGTCATTAGTCCATCACAAGAAAATGACTCGGTTAAAGCGGAAACTCGGTTAAGCGGGACTAGGATTAATCGGGACTCCACAGTATTCATATATCATATGATCCCTTCAGTGATCATCTTTGAATGCTGCTACACAAACATGCAGACTTTGCCTGTGAATCCCTTTAGTCTGTCTAGTTGAGTTGCCTAGAAAAGTTTTGTATTAAAAGCAATTGTTATGTGGTAAGCTGAAGCAGATTTTCTTCATGTGGCTACTTTTTTTTTTTTTTTGAAGGACTTGTAAAATGTCTTGAGGTGAGACTAAACGCAACTTGTTGGCAGACAGTGTTTATGCATAGGATGGTGTTTAGAAGAAATCTCATCTTAATCTCGTCCCCCAGTCCTTGGAATTTGGAAAATAGAAAGTATTGAATGAAATCGGGAATATAATGTAAGAAAGATTTAGTTTCTGTATGGTAACAGGTTGTATGTAACATAGACACTTGTCCCTCATTACCCTCATCTAAAAATGTCCATATTACAAGCAACACCATCTTAAGTGGGAAAAAAAATTGTAAGTTCGGAAACTACCTAACTACGGGAGAATATTTTACTATAAATTTAGGATTTTACAGCTTGAAACCTCTAGTAGAAGATTTAGAATTAAAAAACATGGTCCCAATAAGAGGCATATAAAACAAAATCACTCACTTTGCAGTACTTATCAAGTGTATGAAACATAATACAACGTTTACTTCATTATCATAAGATAGCTTGACCGAAAAGCTAATCTCATTTGTTTGATGGTCCTTGAGATTTAGTTCCAGTCATAAATACTAGTATTCATCTCTTCACTGTCAAGAAAGTGCAGAGGTCCATATTACCACCCCTTCTTCTATAATTATAGTATCATGGTATATCATCCTACTACATACTTTAAAATAATTTCATTTTTCAGAAAATGTATAGGGGAGTGCGAAGAGGGATACAAGTTTCCCAATGACACAAAATCGATAGCAAATAAGTGTTGGCATGTAACTGGGGTCTGGAAGCCCATGAAAAATTTTCCCGGCTGTCTACGTAAGTATCTTTCTAATGTACCTTATTAAAAGGTTTTCATTATTATCTTTATTAGTTCTGTAGCATCTGTTATCTATAGTTTAAGAAGACAGACAACGTTAACTTGACCAGAAGTAGAAGATGTCTCCTTTTCGATATTGTGTTTATTTTTAAAGCATATCTATATCTGGCGGGAAAGCTATAGTGGTATAAATATAACTTCGTTCTTTTTCGAATAAGGAAAAGACACTTATTTATTGTCAGAACTGAAAGGAAGATTTACTCAAAGTATATTCGATAAGAAGCTAAATCATTCCCTGTCATGTCAGGATCAGGCAACAAGCTAATTCCGAAATGGAAAAGTGTTTTGCAGCAATCTAGGCATCAGGCTATTTTTTTTTTTTTAATTATGCATAAAAGCCGAGCCACTTTCCAGAATGGCCGCTCTATATGGAGCGAAACAAATGGTAATATAAAGGAACAAAACATCTGGTAATCAGAGTGCGTGGAGCTATGGGTCCAGTGGTTATCATGCGGGCCTTAAAATAAGGATCTGAGGCCGATGTTTGAGAGTTCAGTACCAGCGCAATCTGGGCGGGGTGACTGTGCAAGTTTTTGAGGATTTGTCTTGTACGAGAACAATAATTTGGGTCACTTTCCCATCAAAAGTCCTTCCTGAAAGCACACCACCTATAGCAATATGCCTTAATTGGCCGATGCTTAACAATAATTCCTTAATGTTGAAACGCAAAAAACGTGAAACAAAACGGAATTATCCACCATTATTTCTTCGGAGAATACCAACATTTATATATATATATATATATATAAAATCCACAGTACTATTTTTGGAGTTCTTTTAACAGTTTTAAGAGGTAATCCACTGTTACAATAATTCTGAACTTCGTTAATCAAGCGTATCAAATGTGAGTCAAAACGAAAATTATTCACCGATTTTTATTTTCAGAATACCAACATCTATTTTTCTGAGAAAAATGTAACATTCAGTACTCTTTTTTTTTTTTCTTTTTCTTTGTTTCAAAAGTTTTGATAATTCAGCATTGTTGAATTAAAATAGAAATTCGATGATAGTAAAGCCGAAGAAGTTATCTATACTAACATTTCTTCTGGGAATACCATAAATTTGTTTTCTGAGACAAAATGTAACCTACAGTGATATATATATTTGCTTGCGTTGTTCTGATAAATGATCATTATTAAGATAAAACAGAAATTCTTTAATAATAATAGAGCAAAAATGCCAGTGAAAACGAAGTTATTCAGTAATGTTTTTACTGGGAATACTGAATTTTTATTATGTGAGAAAAATGCAAAATAAAGTACTTTTTCGCGTTTTAAAACAGTTTGGAGAAATCAACGTCATTAAAATAAAACAGAATGCCTTAATAAGGAAGCGTAATAAATGTGAATAAAATTAAATTAGCCATAAGTTGTTTTCTGCGAATACCAACCTTTATTTTTACGAGGAGAATGTAACATATATATGATGTTTATTTTGCTTTGATTTATCAGTTTTGAAAAATAATCATTATTAAAATGAGTCAGAAATACGTTTATATTAATCCATAACAAGGTAGAATTAAAATTAAAGTACCTATTAGTATTTCTTATGAATATACCAAATTTTTCTCAGAAGAAAGCTTTATTAAAAACTTATAGGTGTTTTTTGCGAATACACCAAAAGTAGCCGTAAGGTATTTTCTGCGAATTCCATTCTTTATTTTTATGCGGAAAATGTAACATATATATGATGTTTATTGTGCTTTGATTTATCAGTTTTGAAAAATAATCATTATTAAAATGAATCAGAAATACGTTAATATTAATCCATAACAAGGTAGAATAAAAATTAAAGTATCTTTTAGTATTTCTGATGAATATACCAATTTTTTCTCAGAAGAAAGCGCTATTTAAAACTTTCTTGAGGTGGTGGGGGAATGTTTTTTGTCTGAGGGGGTAAAAATAACTTATATATCTTGTTGTAAACAACTGAGAAGCAATTGATATTTATAGTTTTATTCTCACATATATCTTTAAAAAATATATCCAAAGTGATCAACAAACGCAAAACATTTTTTTGCATGTTATCTTTCATTATTATTTTTTAATGCCCTCGGTTATATCGCACTTATTTAATTGTATACCGGAAGACGCGATATAACGAAAAGTCACTGCAGATCTGCCACAGGGGACTATTTTTTAATTCTATCTCGCACCACTTTTTCAAAACAAAAATCATTCACTTACACTTTGTCAACACGTCCAAGAGAACTATACTGCAAAATTTGTATTTTAAAAATAGTCGCCTGTGGTAGCCCTGTCACTGTTTTACTTAATCTATGTCTTCAATTTCGAATGTAAGTTGAATCCTTTGATAAAATCAGAAAGCAGTGTAGTGATTACTTTTGAAAAGTAGTTTGAAATCGTTACTATTTAAAACAAGTAATAGTTCTAGTTGTACTTAATTAAATTTTCCATAAAATAGTTGTGGTTGTAATTCGCTACAATAAAAAAAGTAGTTTTTCTGATCCGTATTACACGCCAGTTTAAGTACAAAATTAAATTTAAAAATTTCTTCTGGAAAAAATGTGTGTTATATTCAAAAACACAAAAATAACTTCATTATGTTATTACTATTGCTGAAAGTAGTCTCAAATTCTAAACAGAAATTTCTATTTTCATTTCAGCGGTATGCAACAACGAATGCCTTAATGGAGGAGAGTGTAGTGCGCCCGAAGTATGTAAATGTACACCGGAATATCGAGGTAGCCGATGCCAGTTCCGTAAGTTAATTCATTATACATATATATATATATATTTTACTTTTAGAAGCATAGCTAAAGGCGCTTACTTTTTTTCAATTTCATGTGAGAGTGTCGGAAGAGACATGTTAATTCTGATTGGTGAATTGCAAATTACTAAACACAGTAAATATTTCTACTGTTTAAAAATATAGTGAAACTTCCACTTAATGAAGTCTTATTGTTACACTTAAACACTTCGTTACGAAGAAAATTCGTTCAATAGAGATTAACTTAAATTCATTAAATTTGTATAATAAAATACACATGCATAAAATGAAAAATACACAAAAAATGGAAATATAGGAAAAATGTATTTTAATTCGATTAGTAACTTCTTTTATGCAATGTAGACATATGAGAAAAATTTAATTAGAATAATGTCTAAAAAAACACATAATAAAGAGAGGTAAACGAAAACGGAATATAGCGTAGCTTAACTCCTTTTTTTTTTCAGAATTCCAAATCCTTAACTTTAAAAAGTCTGTGTGTAATATTACTTTGTAGATTTCTTATAAAAAATACACTGTTTATAAACATTTTCACACTAACTGGAATCCCCTTCTTACTGTATCGAAGGCTTTTAGCATTTCTTCTTTTGAAGGTCTATCAATATCTTGTTCATTAGCATCTTCATCGCTCGCTGTAGTTTCCTCACTACATTTTATTACACTTTGCAATATGTCATCGTCAGTTGGTACTAATCCATACTTCAAATACAATATCGGAAATAATAAACAATATTTGCCATCATTTATGAATCATTTTCGAAATATGCTTAAAAACCTGAAAAAATGCATTATTTCAGTTATTAATTTGCTCGTAGCGGCTAAAGCTCGAAAATAAAGCTCTAAAATAATTACAAAACATCCTGAAGGCCTCAATAAATTAAAAGAAATGCATGTATAGAAAAACTGGAGGCAGGGTGGACTGATAACTTCTGGCTTCAAGCTCTTGATTAGCGATTTAGGCAAAAGTTTAAAATAGAGTTGTGAGCTTAAAGTTCAACAAAGACATTAAGTGTGGGCACTCATTTTACTCAGAATTTTAATCTTTAAAACATTTGTATAGGCAATGTTTTTGGTAGAGTTGGTTGTTTTAAGATAGTGTTATGGTAATTTAAAAAAGTGTTCCCCGACAATAAATCTGTACACAGCGGCTAAAGCTCGCCTAGTACGAGGGGTATCTAGTATGTTCATTAAAGACCTAAACTAAGTGGGTTTAAACAATTTTCAACTTTTCCCTAATTAATTCCGAATTCAACACCCCAACCACTGGACTATTAGTCCAATTTTCTGGCATTGGACTCTTACAGAGACTGAAAAGAATGAAGAGTCCAGCACGGCCTTCGGGCCAGGTCTTGGTCCATGCCATAGACTTGCAGACCTTTAACCGTTACTGATAGGATTCTTTTGTGCTTTCATCTTGCGTGAAATTGTTGATAATAGCTGATATCGGGTAATTCTAATTTAGAACCCAAGGTGGTTGTTTTGCAGTCGTAATATTAATCCAGACGATCAGGGTGTAAGTGTAGTAAGGCAATGGATTTACAATTCGGTGATTTCTACAGAAAAAACGAAGCCAGTTGTCGCTCTAAAGAGTTTATTCATCAAACATGAAAACTAAAAACAAGTCCCACATTGTGAAAAAATTCGTAACACCCCCAGGCTTGGGAATGAATCGCTACATCATGATATATGATCTTAAAAAGCAAATTTAGAATACTACAAGACTTGCAGACATCAGATACACTATATGGCCAAAGGTGACCGGTCCCTTGCGATTTTAGATGTTTTGTTAAATACATAGAAAAATACATGAGGAATTAACCTGAAACTGCAGGTGTGTAAACAATGTAGTATAAGTCATATATTCCCGCGAATATTTTTTTCCCAAAACCCCATAGGGGACCGCCAACAAATTGAAAAAGAACGAATATCTTTTGGATAACCCTGTAAAAACTAATGTAGCAAAAGAGTTCAAACTCGAGATTATTAATAAGTGGCTTATTGTAATATACTGTGTTCATTTTTATGAGCATAGAATGTATACTCGTAGAAAAATTAAGGTTTTTATAAAAACAGTCCCAAATTTTGCCAAGTTAGTAGCTTATAATTTGCAGAGTTCTTAATATAAAAAAAAAAGTTCTTTTCAGAAAATATGACAAACAACATTGTTCACAATACTCTGCAATCAGAATTAAAAAAATAATAAAAATTGGATAAAAAGGGAGCAGGTTTACTAAAACATTTTTCACTGCTCATGCGCGAATGCAAACAAAATATAATATGCATAAAGTATTAACTAAGTATATAGAGCAACTTTTGTGAAAGTCCCAAAATCATAGCTTGAAAATTCTGAAAATTATCGTCGATAGAATAAGTTTGAAATCCGTTGTTCCTAAAAGGAAGCAAAAAGATGAGGGGTTGTATCCAAATATCTTTCTTCCTTTTGGGAACAACGGATTTCGAGCTTATTCTATCAACGATAATTTTAAGATCTTTCAAGCTATGGTTTTGAGACTTTCACAAAAGTTGCTCTATATATATATATAGCTAATACATTATGCACATTACATTTTTATTTCATTTGCGCATGCGCAGTGACACATTTTTTAGTAAACCTGCTGATTTTTCATTCAATGTTTATTATTTTTTAATTATGATTGCAGAATATGGTGTACAATGTTGTTTGTCATATTTTCTGAAAAGAACTTTTTTTTTATATTAAGAACTCTGCAAATTATAAGCTACTAACTTGGCGAAATTTGGGACTGTTTTTATAAAAACCTTAATTTCTCTACGAGGATACATGCTATCCTCATAAAAATGAACACAGTATATTACAATAAGCCACTTATTAATAATCTCGAGTTTGAACGCTTTTGCTACATTAGTTTGTACGGTGTTATCCAAAATATATTCGTTCTTTTTCAATTTGTTGGCGGTTGGCGGTCTCCCATGGGGTTTCGGGGAAAAATCTTCGCGGAAATATATGACCTATACTACACTGTTTACACAACTGCAGTTTCAGGTTAATTCCTCGTGTATTTTTCTAGATATTTAACAAAACGTCTAAAATCGCAAGTGACCGGTCACCTTTGGCCATATAGTGTAGCATATTTGAAGCACTTGAAACAAGCCAGAAATCTGAGTTCACAGGTCATTGCATCTGCTTTTTGTTAGATCCGCGGAGGACGACAGATATCAACGTAGTACAGAAACGAACCAATTGGTGAAAGGCGAACTTTGAGAGCTGGGCAGTTAAGATAATGACGCGAGAGGGGGGTGGCTTAAAGAGAATGAATGCCATATCTGGTAACGTAATGTTTTCGAAGTAAAGAAGTCTGGCATTGGAAAGGCGCGGGAAACTAGAATCATAGAATTAAGATTAGAAATAAAAATACCAAAATGACTTTAAAAAATATTCGAAAATAAAAACTAGCTTCTCTCAGAATATTATAGATGGAATAAAAGGTTATAATATATGAAGGGACTAAAAGCTTTAGATTATAAGCCACTTATTAATAATCTCGAGTTTGAACGCTTTTGCTACATTAGTTTGTACGGTGTTATCCAAAATATATTCGTTCTTTTTCAATTTGTTGGCGGTTGGCGGTCTCCCATGGGGTTTCGGGGAAAAATCTTCGCGGAAATATATGACCTATACTACACTGTTTACACAACTGCAGTTTCAGGTTAATTCCTCGTGTATTTTTCTAGATATTTAACAAAACGTCTAAAATCGCAAGTGACCGGTCACCTTTGGCCATATAGTGTAGCATATTTGAAGCACTTGAAACAAGCCAGAAATCTGAGTTCACAGGTCATTGCATCTGCTTTTTGTTAGATCCGCGGAGGACGACAGATATCAACGTAGTACAGAAACGAACCAATTGGTGAAAGGCGAACTTTGAGAGCTGGGCAGTTAAGATAATGACGCGAGAGGGGGGTGGCTTAAAGAGAATGAATGCCATATCTGGTAACGTAATGTTTTCGAAGTAAAGAAGTCTGGCATTGGAAAGGCGCGGGAAACTAGAATCATAGAATTAAGATTAGAAATAAAAATACCAAAATGACTTTAAAAAATATTCGAAAATAAAAACTAGCTTCTCTCAGAATATTATAGATGGAATAAAAGGTTATAATATATGAAGGGACTAAAAGCTTTAGATTAAGATTTTGAATAAGATAATTGTTCATGTACGCGTTTTGAATTTAGAAAGAATTAGATAGGAATAAATAATAGATATTATTAAGGAATAAGGAAATAATGATTATGAAACTTAGAATAATTTAAATGAATATCGCGAAGTAAAGTTTTTATATAACATATATATGGAATAAAATGTTTATAGTAAAAATCTGCTTCTTTTTCAGATTTTCTGAAATGCAATATTCTTAGACTGATTAAAGAAGAGAATCTTGGCTGGTCTTGCCAACATCACAAGAATGAAACCGTATGCCATGTAAGATGCAAAGACACTACCGAATTCGATTTTTCCCCGGCTATCGAGTACAGATGCACACCCGATGGAGTGTGGAAACCGGATACGCTGCCTCACTGTGATAAGGATAAAAATTAAACGTGTGAATGAATCATCACTTAGCGAATTGTTCCAAACAATTAAAAGAGCTCATCCCAGACTGCTGAAAAGAAAGAAAGAAAATAATAAATTTTGTTAAAATAAAAGTACGAGTCTTGTTTCAAATCTTTTATAAAGCAAAGAGTAAATTTTAAGGGATTCACTACATAACAACATAACATTATGCGAAACAAAAAAATATATATTTTTAATTAAACGTTCCAATCACGAATTACCTTTGTCCTTACGTAAAATGCCTTTTAAAACAGCTGACCACAGACTACTAAAAATATACTAATTTTAATTGAAATTAAATGAATCATCAATTAGTCTTGTTTAAAATATTTTATTTTGCGAAACGTAATACTTAAAGCGATCTTAACAGATTACACTGACAAAAATAATTGTAATAAAACTCATTAAAATTAAACGTAAGGATTTTAAACTTTTCATACATCATTGTTCATATATATATGCACCACTGTAATTTTTAAAAGACTCATAACAAAACTCTACGAGAAGAAAATAATAATTATGAATTTTATTAAAATTAAATGAGTAAAACATCAATTAATCAAATGTTCCAAACATTTTGTGATGTAAAAAGTCATTTTAAAAATGTATATAAAATTTTATTAAAATTAAACGTATGAATCATTTCTTCATGTTGTTTTAAACATTGTATAATAGAAAAAGTAATTTTTAAAGGGCTAATCACAGAATTTAACGAAATAACATATTAAAATTAAACATATGAATCATTCTTAGTAATGTTCCAAAACTTTTATAGAACATAAAGGGTAATATTTTTAAGAATCTCTACACTTTAAAATTACTTTTCAAAGGAAAATACTTTCTTTTTCAGGGAGATTTTTTTATTTTTTTTTTCATTGCTGTACTGCAGTGAAAATAATAGTAAGTTAGTAAAATTAAACGTATGCATTTTTATACATCATTGTTGATATATACGTCATTTAATCTTGTTCTAATTATTTTACAATTGAAAAAGTAACTTTCAAAGGCTCACCGCAGACTACAAACAAACAAATAAATAAATAATTATAATACATTTTAGTAAAGTTATACATATAAGTCATCTTTTATTCTTGTCCCAAATATTCAATAATGGAATAAGCAACATTTAAAAGATTGGACTACTCTGAAAGAAATAATAACATTATTAAACGAAGAATTTTGATAATATTTAGCCATCAATTATGAAATCTTTTCAGACCTGTTTATCAAACTAAGCCTGCATGTTTCATATTAAAATTAGGTAAGTTTTTTTTTTTTTTTTCACTAACACGTAGGGTAAAATCAGTTACCAGTAGTATCAAACAATTGAAATAATAACTAGAAAGATCGAAAACGTGCTTACTTATGTCATAAGGGTATGATAGTTAAACTGCTAAAGAAAAAAAATGCAAAAACGTTTACTGACATCGAAGAAATTTTCACGAAAATGCAACGTAATATCGCAGCTACCCATGATTCTAGGCACCTACACCTTATCTTCATAAATCTTCAGGAAAAGAACCAATCAAAAACGTCTGAAACGATAGTTTGCCGAACATATCAACAGTGGCCTCGCTAAGGAGAAGGGCGGGGGGAGCTACCCCCCCCCCCCCCCCCAAACATTCACGAATTTTATTACACTTGGCAAATTTACAAACTTAGTTGGCAAATTTGTTTTAAACTTTAATAAAAACTATAATATATTTTCTACTTTTGATAGAATTGGCAAAAATTACAAAACTAATTGGGAATATTATTAAACTTTTAACAAATAAGAACTATATTACATTTTCTAACTGTGGAAACTTGGAATAAGTAACATGTAAAATGATATGGCATGTATTGTAAAATGAGCTGGCAAATACTGAAATTTGATTTGGCAATTTAAGGTTCTTTCCCCCACCAATAAAAATTCTTAGCGATGCCGCTGCTTATCAAAAACGTCTTTTACAAATTTTAATGGCAGCAAAAGGAACATTTTGTTTCAGAAAGCTTCCGTAAAGCTCGGAAACATAACGTTTTCGGAAGTTTTTGATTGTTTCCTCACGATGTATTATCTGGGGGCACAGGAAAGGTTTCTTGTGACATTGAATTTCTGAATGACACTTCTACTGTATTAGGATTTATTTTGCAGTGTAGAGTAGAAAAAATTTATATACAACTTTTAAAATTTTATGGCTATTTTTAATTCTTGTGTTATTAAAGATCGCTCTTAAAAAAAAAAAAAAAAAAAAGAAATTAATAATTTTGTGATTGCTAAATTAACGTATTTACAATTGTCTCATGTTCCTATCCAATCAGATATAATTTCCTATATTAAGGAATAAGAAAACAAAACTTTTTGCAAACTGTAAAAAAATGGAAAAAATCTGTTTATTTTAAATTATTAACTAAAATATAATTAAAAAATAATAATTTGAAGGAAAAAAAAATGCTTAATTTATTAAACTTCTGTTTTTTTTTTTTTTTTTTTTTTTTTTTTTAATAATTATAAATTATCATAAAATTGTATAAGTATTTAAAAAAAGTACGTTTCGTCAAATGTATAGCGCAATTTTTTTTTCTGTATGCACAAATCTAAATGTTTTTGCTTTAAGGCGGTTCTCAAATTCACTGCTCAACAATGCGAAACTATCCAACACAATTTCCAACTCATTTTTAAATGCAAAGGCATAAAATTTTCAAGCCTGACTTTTGAAACGATTTGGAATCGAATGGTGTTATTTTTTGATAAATAAAGTTATTTATCGAGCTATAAACGATTCTTGTGTCACGTGACAAGTTGTCCGTCAGAATTATATTCGGCTCAAAACGCCCACTTTGACAGTATTTTACAAAATATCTTCTGCCTTACCAACAAAATGGAAACGCCATTCGATTACATCAAAATCCATTTTTTACAGGGCTGATTTAAGAGATTTCAAAGCCAACCCGTACTGGGAATCGAGATTTTACATTTTAAATACTAACGCTTGAATCCTGCATGAAGAGTAACAAACTACTAAAAACTTTAACCCTTAAATTCGCGATTTTTTATTTTGCTTCGAAAAAATTATATATGATTCTCTGAAAGGTTTATTACACAGGAAAAATAATGAAAAAAATCAGAGATATATTTTTAATATAATACGTCAATCTTTTCTTCTGTTGCACATATGGAATATAAGTAAGAACTACTGTCGCGTGGCTGTTTTAGGCTAAAATATTGCAAATTAGTAAATATTTTAAGAAGTATGTCTCCAAATACCTTATTTTATATAATTATTTATTTTATAAAACTTAATCTTTAACCCTTTAATTCCGATGATAGAATACGTTCTAGAAATTACGTAGTTCAGAGAATCAGACTTTACACCAGAAAGTTTCAATGGTTAACTTCCCTTTATTTAAATACGAAATGTCTTTTATTAATTAAAGCAGATATTGTTTTCTTTTAATTTTCTGGTGTGTATTAGGTATATACGAATAAAAAAAATCTATTAAATTCAAAACACTATTGTTTGCATATATTCAAAGCTGCGCACTAAAGGATTAATGTTAATGTTGTTCATTTATCATGTTTGTCTGTAAAACAAGTTTGTTAAACATGACAATGTTTACTTGAGAATGGATAGCCTCCGAAAAGCCTATATATTTCAGGTTCATAAAACCAATTAATACACGATAAAAATTACTCGAAAATGTTTCCGAAAATGAATAGCAGCAAAAGAACCTTTGTTTTTATAAATACAGTGAAACCCCGATTTAACGTAACCCGTATTTGGGGCATTCTCATAATCTTTTGACTTTTGGGGGGAAAAAATCTGGCGAAATTAAACTTGCTAAAATAACATTTTAATCTGATAGACGAATTCCTTAATGGTTCAAAATAAAGAAAAAAGGGTCAGCAGCGAAAATTTATTTAACTGAGGTTCATGTTAAACTTATGTTATGGAAAATTAAACTTTGCGAGTTTAATTTTCCTTATCATTTAACCACTAAAACTTTTTATTTTCTTCGAAGTTTTTACTTATAATAAATTTGCATAGTACCCATAGGACATTCAAATAAGAAATAATGACAATTCAGTATTTTTAGTACAAAATTTTGGTATAACATTGTATTAAAGGGATATTAAAGAAGGGACGGTAAGGTAAAAAAAGGAGACGGTATAGGAAAAAAGGGACGAAATGGGAAAAAAAGGGACGGTAAGGATGGAATGGTAAGGAAAATTACCACCTATTTTAGGCAAATCATGTTAAGACTAAGTGATAGCCACAATGTTCATTGATTTTTAGAAACAGTTGTTAACATTGGATTATTATTATTTTATTTATTTTTTATTTACCTCGAAAAGTGCAGGAGCAAACCTTGGGGACGGCAAGACTATCAATAAAGCCACGATCTTGAAATTGATATTTAAATGCTGATTTAAATTCTGCAGTAAATTTCCTGTCAAAGAATTTTAGACATTCTTTCTCTAGCGTACTTCTGCATGAGAAAAAACTTGAAAAAAATTCTGTGGCTGCATCTGAAGTGATTTTCTGTATAAGTTTAGCAAGAGGGACGGTAAAGATGAAAAACCCAGGGAAAGTGTTCAAAAAATAATATCAACCGTAAAAATGTGTGCAGGTTAATTTTTTGCTACATATTTATATAAAACAATTGTCCCAGTTTCGGAAAAAAATTACATCGAATTATTTTTATTGAAACAATTTTATACAAACAGCTCCAAACTTCAAAATCAGCATCAGGGACACGGGACGGTATAGGAGTTTTCCTGGTATTTGGACCCCCAACATCGTCCAAAACTTTTTATCTCTTTAATATTGTTATGCAATCATGCCTCGGTATATTCCCAGGATGTTCCCCAGTATACGAACTAAAAAAAACCCACAAAAAAGTGTGTTAAAATAAAAATTATTATTCAGGGACATGAAAGTCAAAAGATTGTGAGAATGCCCCATTTAACGATTTCCCGGATATAACGTCATTTTTCACTAGTACTAATTAATTTCGTGTACTTGTAAAGTTAAAAAATCCCAGATGTAACATTATCATTTTGAAATATTTCCCGCATTTAACGTTTTACTAGCGAAAAAAATTCAAGAAAATTGTCCTAAAATAGAAATTTTGATGAAAAAAAAAAAAAAAAAAAAAAAAGAGACTTTCTTCCGTGTAAAACTCGGAATCTCCCTGATTTTTTGTCCTTTCTTAGAAACTGCAAGTACAATTTTGAAATCCCTCATCTCTTCCATCCACGCATATTCGTAAAATCCCGCTGAACTCATTGTATCTGGTTTGAATTTTTTTTTCCGTAGTAGAACGGAGCTGATAGTACCCCTTAGAGAATTTTCTTTAGCTGTAATCAGTAAAATGATGACGTCAAAAAGAAAGCTATTTTATTTTCTGTTCCAACCTGTTTCATCTCCTAACACGCGCTTAATGTTGCTTGAATCGTCTCAATGTGCGGTCTGATTCAGAATCAGATCGCTCAGATAATGATGAAAATGATGATGAGGAACATGGAATACCTTCTGCGACAGAATCCATTCAAACTTTAAAAACTACGAAAGCCTTCATTTTAAATTGTGAAGGCCAAGAGTAAATCTTTAAAGCAAATCATATACGTTAAGAATGCAAATTGTGATGTTAAAAATAAGGTGTAAAGTAAAATAACGGTTTTCGTTAAAGTGTAATTTAGAAAACTTATTTCTAAACCATTCTAAAGAAAGAAATAAAAGGTATGTTACCTAAAGGTCATCTTTATTTCATGCTCAGTGTATTGTTTTGTCTTACCCCGATTTAACGTTTTCCCACATATAGCGCCATTTCAGTATGATCCCTTGAATAACGTTAAATCGGGGTTTCACTGTACTTCTTTTAATCTCTAAAATATATTAGTTTCTCGGTTTTCTAAAGATAAAAAATGCTTTTCGTAATCGTGGTTTACTCGGAAGAGGTTATTGTATACCGTTTGAGATTACATAATATTTTCCTTGCCTTTTTAAACAGTATCAAATAGTTAGGAGATGGATCCCCATAATCATGATCTAGACGTTGCTTTATTTCTTTGAAAAAAAAAAAAGTCAAAAATTTAACCACAGAAAGATGATAAATTTCATTCAGTGAATAGTAAAAAAAAAAAAAAAAAAAAAAAAAAGAAAGAATGTAAATGATTTCATTAACGAAACTAATCACTAATCACTAATCACCCACTCGTGGACAGCCAACCTTTCTGTATAGGAGCTTATTAGACCACGAGGGGAAAACACATATTCCTCTTCCCGCTGAGACCCCAGTACCCGCGAACGAGCCCGGAAGTCCCAGACCCTGGAATACCCTGTTTAATGAAAATTATTAAAACGACAAAACAAACAGAATGACTAATAAACAATATGACAAAACGTCAGGGCGAGCCCAAGAGAACAGTATATTAAAAGTAAATATTTAAGATAAAAGTTAAATTGCAGCATACTACTATTTTTATATAATTATACGTTAATTAATATTGAATAATTTTTATAATAAGGAATGGACATAATAAAATATTTTGTTAATTAAAGGTTAATACTAAGAGATAAGGCATTTAATATGAAATTCCCCTCCAATGCCCTGGCTAAATAATTAAAATAAGAGAGATGAGTTATAAATTTTTAATTAGCTGTTAATAATTAGGCAAATTAATGAGTTAGCATACTAGCAGGACTACGGAGGAGGGAAATTTCTGACATATCCTTAAAAGTTAATTAGCATGTATTTATTTAATGTTGCTGTTACCACTACATTTCTGCAAAATGAATTTATTGCCAAACAACTTTTTATATGCGAGGCCGGAAACTTTTCGATCTTCCTGCGTATATTAGTGATTTTCGATACACCTGTTTTTATATTTGTTTTTCGGATGCACTTTGAATTATTTTGAACTTACAGATATTTTTTTAGGAATTCAATGGATATTTCGTCGTGAAACCTAATAAGTACAAAATAAAATAAAAATATCATCGAAAGATAATCCATTTTGTTGGAACTGTTTTTTTCCCCCACACTATATTTCTCATCGTTATCAAACTTACGTGCAATCACCTTGCCTATTACAGCTCTAGTGAAAATGTATATTCACAATGTGCACATTGTATCGGTTTAAATCAGCACGTAGTTTTACAAATCCTGAGATCATGAACGAAAAAATAAGATAAAATCAAGTAAAAAAAATAATAAAGGTGGGTGGGGGGATGTTGTATATTGAAGTCTACCCCTAAAAAGATGAAAAATAATTTGCAAAGAAGTTTTCAATTCTTTGATATTAATATTTATACCAAAGAATTTTCAAAAAGTTGATTTTTTTTAAAATAAATTCTTTTACTGTCTTGGGAGTAACTTATATGTATAGAATTCAATTAATGCAGGAAAAGTAAAAGTAATTCTGGAAAAAGTTTTCAGCCGTCTGATATTATTTATACCAAAGAATTGAAGACGTTTCAGAAAAATCTTTTAGCTTTATTTTACTATGCGAGACGCGGATTCTTTCCGCTCCCCTCCCTTCTAAAAAAATAATAAAATAAAACAAAAAAAAAAATAAAAGAAGAAAAAGTTAAAGATATTGTTTATACTAAGGAATTATCAAACAATTCAAAACTTTTTTGAAGAATGCCTTTTCAACTTCGTTGGAATAACTGAAGTGCAGTAGAGACTATTTGTCACAACGAAGTGATACTACAAAGACGTTTTCAATTCTTTCGTACAATTTACATCGAAGAATTATCACAGAACTGACAACCAGCGGTGTAGTCGTAAAAAAAACAGAGGGTATACTCTCTAAGCAGAGGGTATACGTTCAAGGCCGAGCGTATACCCTAGAGTGTATTTACTATAGATTTTTTGAGAAACAGAGGGTATACGGTGTTCCTTAAAAAAATCCAGAGGGTATACGGCGTATACCCCCGTATACCCTCCACTACATCCCTGCTGACAACCTCTCGGAAGAATCACTTTTATCTTTGCTGGGATAAGTCAGGTCAGATACAGATTCTGCAAAGACATTTTCAATATCTTGATGTGTTGTTAACGTCAAACAATTATTAAAGAACTGAAAACGTCTTTGGCGAATCTTAGTTGGGGAAATTGAGATGCATCTGAATCCAATTACCTTACCACAGGTAATAATGATTCTGAAAATAAGTTTTCAATTCTCTAATATTATTTACACCAAAGAATTATTCAAAAGATAAAAATGAAAATAACTGAAAACTTCTTTGAAGAAGTGGAGAAAAAGAGATGTAGTTGAGTACAGTTACAGCAACAAAGATTTTTTTTTTATTTCTGAGGGTTTTTTTTTTTTTTTTAATTCTCTAATGTTTATCCCTTACATTCAAGATATATATATATATTTTACTTAATTGAAAAAAAGTTCTTAAATATATTTTAGTGTCTAAAATGCCAATAATATATATATACAGTAAAACCTCTGAATAGCGGCCACCACTGGGAGCACGGTAAAGTGACCGTACTTCGGAGGTTACCGTTATTCAGAGGTTCCCCATTTTAAAACCTCAAAATTACATTACATTAAAATAACAATAATTGACCAAAATTATCTTATTTTTACAGTTAAATATATACTATAATTTTACACTAAAGAAATTACAGTGAAACTTCCCTGTGCGACCACCTCCCTGAACGACCATTTTTTCAAGAAACAAAATTTATTCCCATAATCTCAATACTAATTTTACCTCTATTCAGAGACCACCCCAATTGAACTCCCTCCATGAGCCCATTTCTTTGAAGAAAATGAAATAAATTCGATTTTTTTCTGGTCACTTGAAGAAGGTTTTATTAGAATAATAATTCCGGAGAGCCCATTATTCATCAAACTTCTAAACTAAGATTAGAATTTCATTTATTCCAGTAACTTTAAATTTTTTAAACCCCTTTGTGAATTTTTATGCAAGGAATTTAACGCTGATGACAAAGTAAGGATGATGGTCAATAAACTCCCCTGCCCTATTCTGTCAGGAAATTCTCAAAGAAATAGATAAATTAATGAAATCGTCGTCATTTGTTCCCGTCCAAAAAAAATTGCATTTATTTACTGAACTTCGAAAGGGCTTGGAAATAAAAGTTAAAGCAGATAAAACCGTAAAATAGAAGCAAATGTCGGTTTTTTAAATTCTGCAATAATTAACTTTAGTAATTAACTTTTGCACTAGATTAATATTAACATAATTATTCTAATTGGTAAACAAATCATATTAGATGTAAATTTCCAACTGGGCGAAAAATGTCCGGACCAGGATTCGAACCAGGAATTAACTTTTGTTCTGATACTTAAATTTTCGTATTTTTTCCTAATGTGGAAAATAAATTTTAGTAACATTAATTGTTAACCTTTTCAACAATTCAAATCTATATTTAAACATGACCTCCATGAAGAGACTACCTCTCGGAGCAACTAATTTTTATTGGAACGGAACGTGGTCGCTTTAGGGAAGTTTTACTCTAGTTATTCGCACTTTTTTTTTTGTATTTTAAAGCGTATCTCTTTCTCTAAATGCATAATCATTTCCACAGATTTGTGGTAGAATTCGTTATCATTTTGAGTGAGTGCAAAATTTTTAATTTCCCAGTTTCTCTGCAATATCTCGGGCACTTTCATGCAACAATACTCCAGAAATTGGGAGATTTTTCTTTCGAGAGTTCGAAAGCCATTTCAAAAACAACTTATCAATCTCATCATAACTAGTTCTTTTGACACTTAGTTTTAGATTCCAAATTTACACCTTGTAATGTTTTTTCTAAATAAAAGTCACTTTTATTCAAAATGTCCTCTGTTTGGGTCCTTCCGAAAATGTCACTTCAGCTAATTTTCATCCACTGACACCTTTTTTGCTGTACGGGATAATTTTCAACTTATCAGTTAAAGTTAAAAATTTTTCACTTTGAACTCAATTCTTTTAGTGAAAAACACATGCTACGCATAGACAAGAAATATCATCACGCGATTCAAAAAGAGTACATTTGACAGTAGTCATTTGACTACTGCTTCCTCATACATAAACTTAAATTTCGTCACCCCCACCCCCTCTCGCCACACCTATTTACAACCTGATTTTGCTAAGCAACCATTAGAGATTAGTAAGGAAATTATAAGGACGTCAAATAAGAAAATCCCCCTCCACATTCCCTTCAATGTCAGTTATAGTTTTTAAAAAAAACCCTGTGGGGTGGTCGTTATTCGGAATTCGTTGTTCGGAGGTTCAGTGTAATGTTATTTCTATGGAAGAGATTCGGTAATATGGCCGGTATTCGGATGTTACCGTTGTTCGGAGTGACCGTTGTAGGAGGTTTCACTGTATATATATATATATATATATATTCTGTTTTAAATTAATGCTAAAAACTAATTAATATTAGATTTTAGCTACCAACATGTTTTCATCCTTTTTCTCATTCATACAAAAGTACATAAAAAGTTTATGATTTAAATCATTTCTATACACCTGAAATAAGAAAGCATTCAAAATGATACACACTCAAAGCATTTACAAAAAAAAAAAAAAAAAAAAAAAAGGCTGTATGCGAAATATATAGGCAAAAACTAATGTGTAGCTGGTAGCTGATCAGCTGTATCATGCATTGAAGGGGCTTTTTTTTTACATGTAAGAGTAATGTAATTTTACATGTAAGTACCAAAGAACTGAAAACGTTTTTGAAACACCTTTGCGCATGGGAAAATTAGGTTCAGCTGTGACAGTTACACTGACAAATGTAAAAATGATTCTCAAAAAAAGGTTTCAATTCTCTGATATTATTTACATAAAAGAATTATACAAAAAAAGAAAAGAAAGAAATCTTCTTGGGGAAATTTGTTGGGGGTTTAAATGAACTGTAGCAGAAAGCCCTTTTTTTACCTCATCAAAAGTAGGGAATGGAAATGATTCTGAAAGACGTTAAGAAGTTTTTAATTCTCTGTGGCACAATTTACATCAAAGAATTGAAAGCATCTTTGAAGAATCTCTGTTACCTTTAGTGAAATAGTTGCTTTCTGGTTCACCTGACAAGGGAAGTTGCTAAATAGTTGTTCCCAATCATATACAGATGTAATTTTACTAATTTTCCGGAAGAAAACTTGCTTTATAATTGAGTTCTAATTTCGTCTTTCCAATCCTCTGAATTTTGCTAAACTTTGTATAATCGTTATATCTTCATTTCAGATTGCGTTACTTGACGTTAAATGAAACTTGCAAAACTACACTAAGCTTAATATTAGCTTAATAATAATCAGCAAGCAGAACAAATATTTTTTTCAAGGAGGTTTTTTTTATTTACATGTATTAGATTGATGCAAAAATCGTAGTTTTTAAGGCTGACATTTAAAGAAAATAGTTTAGATGATACAGAAATTAATCTACATCGTCCCTTATTTTTTACTCTCTTCCAGCACTTTGGTGCTTTCTCGTGTATGAGATACATATAATTCAGTAGATCTTAATGAAAATCAGGTGTTCTTACTAAAGGTGGCAAATAGTCCACATCAAAGAGGTCGTTTTTAAAACAACAGACTTATTTTTTCAAATCGATAATGTGCATCTGATGTCAAGAAGTAGCAGCATACAAGTAAAGACGTACATCTCAACTCGTTGTAGGCAGAAAGTAACAATTCTCGCACAGCTAGTAATTCATAATGTATTGTTTCCTATAATATGATGTATTGTACCTATGTCAAAATTATGAGCAATTTAGCGAAACTACAAGCAATTTAGCTCGAAGTTTTGCTTACGTCGAGTTGAGTAGACAAGCCAGTTTGTTGATAAACATGTACACTATCTATTGCATTCGCCTGCAGGATGCATGAATGTTTTTAAACTGCCTTTGCTTCTTAATATCACAAACTTTCTTCAGTTCTACAAAATTCAAGATACATATTTACAACACTCCAAATAACGAAAGATAATAATCGATAGAAAAATTAACACCGCAGTGTTGCCTCATAAAAAGAGGGAAAAATATAGAAAGAAAAGAAAAAAACACTGCAAGTTTTATTTAGTAACTTCAAAAGATTTTTTGTTATTTTATTTTTAGTTGATGTATGATACCGCCGGTTACAGTGTTATTAGAAATCACTTTCAAAATTGAAGAGTTTAGTGAAAGAAAATATTATGTCATATTTTTCTCAAAAATTGTTTTATTATATGCATGAATATGTTATGAGGTAATCTTTCATATGGTGAAGTTAATGTACTAAGATCTTTTTTAATCTAGGAGGTATGAGACCTAATTTTTACTATTTCATTATATTAAAAAAATTAAATAATATTTTATTAAAAAATCTATAATATACCCATTTTCTTTGAAACATACTCAGATTTTGCATTATTAAATGTTATTTCTACGCACGTAGATGTTGCATTAATGATAAGTTATAAATTTTTAATAGTAAGCAATTTTCACTTTTATTACAGCTAATTTTTTTTCTTTATTAAGGTATTTACTGCGCCAGGAGTATTTAATAGGTGAGTCAACACTACATTTCACAATAAATTTCTCAATTTTAATTTTCGAGTATTTATTGGATGACAAGGGGACCCAATTTTTCAATGCGTATTACTAAACGTAAGAACATTTTGTTATAATGAGTTATAAAACAATCTTTATCGAATGTGCAAATCTCATTAATAAATTATAAATTTTTTCTACGTACTTAGGTGCTTCATTAATGATAAGTTAAAAATTATTCATACTACGTAATTTTTACTTTTGTTACAGTCTTTTTTTTCTCTTATTATTGCATTTACTGCGACACTTAAACATAATCGTATTTTCAAATCAAAATTTCATTAAATTACTGGCTGGTTCCAATGTACACATAAATAACATAAGTTCTTCTATTAACCAGTGTTTCGTATTAAGCATCATATTCTGCAATATTTGTTTTTGCAAATGCTCGGCACGTTAAAATTTTGATATGTTGTTTGTGAATTTTTGGCATGCGCACGTAAGAAGTTCGCCATCCCTGCGCAAAGGCGATTATTAAAAAAATTAATGCAAGGTTTTTAATATTTTGTGTAAAATGCTTAGAAATAATTAAAAAATGAGAATAAGTTTTTAAAAAAGGAAGGTACCCTTAAAGCGAAATTCATGAATTTGATATCAAGAACTTTTCGCGTCGGCGGATGACTATATTAATTTTTGGTCTTGAATTTTCGATTTCCAGGTGATTAGAAATTGTTTTCTTATTATTATCACTAGAGGGATACAATCCTGTTTTCCAGGGTTACAGAACATAGATGGAAACTAACTTTTTAATTGAAAACTGAAGTAGATTTTTTACTTTTAATTTAATGGGGTTTATTTATTTATTTAGGTATTCTTACTAACAGTAACGAAAATTCTTTTTATGTGAAAAACGGCAATTATGTATTCAAATAAAGTTTTGAAATTTATTAAAAACAGTACTTTGTTATTGTCCTCGTGTTAGGAATTAACATACAAAGATTTAGCTACTTACAGTAGCCTTTCTTATTCTGATAATTTCAGTGGTTTAAGTGCGTAGTTCGATTACGTGTCTTAAATCTGTGTTTTATTTACATTGTATTATTTTATTTATTTATTTATAAGGTTTTAATTTAGTTATGGAATATAAACCTGAAATAAATAATGCTGAACTATTTACATTAATTTAAATGCAAACGGATTTATCTCTCGTAATTGTCTGCTCGCCATAGTAGTAAATTTAAAAAACATGCTTCAAAATTATTTTAAAAACCATAAAAAGTGAGTAAGTTGTGGTTTCGAACAAATTGCGATACAATTTTAAAACAAAATACATTTGAAAGCACATTATTTTCCCTATTTGACTCTGCGAAATACGAAAATGTGCGATGTTTAAAAGTTAAAAAAATTGCAGTAAAAGCTAAATTTAATCGCCTGGGTGTTAGCCAACGTCAAAATGATGTGAGCGTTACGCATCGACACGTTTGTCTTTTATAATATAGATTCTCCCTTTTTTAAATATAAGTTCATCTCTTTTACTATTATGCATTTACAAAACGCAGAACAATGAATGAGGTATCGTTCGAAAGGTTTTTAAACCGGCTTCTGACATTATCATTTCGTTGAAAAATATTTTTCATTAAAAATTGCAGTTAATTAAAAAATAAATCAGCATTGTTTTCATATATGAAATGAAAGTTTTTCTTATATCAGTGCTTCCCAAAAGTAAAATATCACATTATTAGGAGAATGTACATGACGCCACGCGTCGTCTGCTAAAGAGTTTGACGTACAAACAAACGTGTTGCACCAGTTATCAAGTAAGTTTGTAAGTGTGTTTACAGTTTAGGACTTTTTGTGATATGTCTATTCGTTAAAAAGCTCAGCCGGATGTTGTTAATAAAGGCAATGTCCAGGATGCGATTCTTCTACTTCAAAGTTCGTAGAATCATTCTAATGATTTTCATTCAAGATTGTAAGTACTTCATGCTAACGGATACGGAATTCTTGATTTACTGTAACTAGTTCAAATTGGATATCTATGACGTGTTTCATATTGTTGATATCCTTTCAACGTTAGGCAACATTCTTGCATCTCTATTTAGCGCTTCATAAAATAATATTTCAGTAAAGTATTGGTGTGTAAATTAACATTTTAATACCTTACATATATATTTTTTTTAAATCAGAGAAAACAATAAGAATCAGTATAAATTTAAAAATTTCATAACAGACTTTTGATTCGTTAACTGCATAATGGAAACAGACGGGCTCAACGCTCATAGAGTTATCATAATTCTCCATTTTCAGGTGCGTTTGTAATTGTATAAATACAGAGTTATCATACTTCTCCATTTTTAGGTGCGTTCATAATCGTATAAATACGTAAGCGCCTATAGTCGTCGTCTGGTCGTCCGTCTGTCTGCATATAATAGCGCAAAAACTACCCAACCGAATGGTTTGAAATTTAATATATATAATGTAGTTGCAGAATTTTGTCGAGTCATTTCAAATTTTAGGAAAATCCAATCAAAACTTAAAGAGATAGTAATAAAAGTTTTCTTCATTCTATTAAATTCTATCATACGTAATTAATTCAATGATATTCCATGATAGGTAATGATTCTAGATTATCATGGGGATGACGTTCTATTTAAGATGGAGTCCTATTATTTTCGTATTACTGAATTTAATCTGTATAATCGTAATAAATTTTGTATGCATGCATTTTTGCATAAGAGTGCGACAGCTATTGCACCCAGATCTGAATATTTATAAAACTAGTTATAGTACGAACGCACCTCATTTGCCACGTTTGACGTACAATTTCCGACTTGTTTATTTACGGTATTGAAGGAATTTAATATTTTAATCTAAGTAAAATTATATTTACAATTTTATTAATAAAAATTAATTCTGTTTTCATTTGAACATTGAAAAGCTTAAATCAATATCTCGCAATATCTGGTACTAAATAAATAAAAAAATTACGCACTTTTATTGATTTTAAATAATTATGTAGGGGAGGTAAGGGAGATATGATACACTTTTTTTTTACTAATTTTTTACAACCCTTAGAAAGCTATTTTTAAACAAATTTTT
Organism: Maratus speciosus; assembly: GCA_963932465.1. NCBI lineage: Eukaryota > Metazoa > Arthropoda > Arachnida > Araneae > Salticidae > Maratus > Maratus speciosus. The sequence continues at coordinate 184,438,563 of OZ010791.1, read as the reverse complement.
CGTGTTTTCTTATAAAGTGACCTTTTATTCATTTATTAAAAATATTGTGAATTTAAAAAATAATCATTAAAAAAATATATCCCAATTTTTTTTAATGGTTACTACTGTATCAAATCTTCCCATTACTGGGGAGGATTGATACACTAGCAAGGGAGATTTGATACATTGTTATGCAAATTGGAAAAAAAAAAAAATGCAGACAATTCAATTCATGTGTCATACAATTTTTTTATGATAAATCTTGAAATACTTAAGTAAAGTTTAAAAAGAAATGACATTGACATATTTTTGTTTCAGAAATTTTTTTACAAAAATATTTAAACAATTGCTATTATTTAAAATATCCTGTTAACACACTTTTTAGAAACTAAATAATGAAACAAAAAACCCTAGAGATCTTGGTGCGAGGAAAAATGAAGTGAACATTGCGGATTTGCAAACAATTTAACATAAATTTAGCACATTCAAGATTTTTTTTTAACCCTTTCAGAGCAAAGCATTTTCAATGCTAAAGTGTTGAATAAATGAAATGGCACCGGAATTTACCAATAAATTTAATTGGAAATAAGGAGAGGGCTATATTTCACTTTCATATTAAATGGAAAATATTTTACCAAAATTCTGGTGCCAATGCAGCGTTTGGGAATTAAAATTAAGTGGTTTCATAAACATACCACCACCCCTGAAATGGTTAAAAGAAAAACTAATAACTTTATCATTTTGATAAGTAAAATAGGGTGGATTTAATGTTTTTTCAATTTGCCCTTCGTCAATTATAGAAATATCTTCCCTTTCAGGCCATTTAAACTTTTTTCCTTCTACATGACGAGCAAAGCGAACTAACCATCTATCCCCGCACTGCTTTTCTATGTAACCTACATAATGTCTACGAATAGTCTCTTTGTTCTTCCTTACCAATTTCAGTAGCTCTTGTTGTAAAACAATAATGAATATTACAGTCCTATATTAGTTTACAACTTAAAAAAACTATTAAATTTCAAATATACAAGTGTATCATTTCTCCCCAGCACTAATGTATCATTTCTCCCTATCATACCTTATTGGATTTTCGACCACTTTGTATAACTGCAGTTGCAAAATGTCAATCTGCTTTCTAGTAAAACTCACCCTAACAATGTGCTTTACAAATAAAAAATGTTACAAGATATTATCTTCACAATAATAAGAGTTATGAAAGAAAATCAGTATTTAAAAAAATTTACACTGACATTCGAAAAACCTTCAAAATTAAAAGAAGAAAAACGTTGTCAGTTCTTCACAACTAAGTCCAGCTAATGATGGCCTCTGCTACTAAAATAAGACTTTACATCTGTTACAATGGCTGTTAATGCCATTTGTTGAGAAAAATTGTCAATGCATCAACCCTCTCTATGCATCAAACCTCCCCTACTACATATTCAAAGGTTTTATTCCTAGCAGACTCCATAAAAAGTATCAGAACTAGTATACGTTGTTGTGATATTCGACGATGTATTAAAACATATTGTTCCTTTAAAATAACGTATTTTATCTTGCAGATGTTGTTGTTTTTGTTTTATTACGAATTTATGTTTCTGGAAGTCAAAATATTACATTTAACTGTTTATCGAGCTATTTTCTTGTCTCATACCACAAAAGCGATAAGAATGAGAGACTACTCTATTTAAAAAAAATCTAAACAGTCGTTTCATATAAAAGCAGCCCAAAATAGCATCAAAGCAATTGCCCAATCAATATATCTTTGCTGTGGGGGCAGATTGGCTTATTTATTTATATAAATAAAAATTCCAATAAAATATGTTTTTCTTTTATAAATGATTTTTATTGAACGAAAATTTGAAACTAGAGAACAGGAATTCTGATTTTTCAGAATTTAGTGTCTCCCCCGACATTTCCATTACTTCATTTTCTTCTGGTGGACTGATGGCTTCTATTATTATGAAACAGCCATTATAAATGAAGCGCTTGGTGAAGATGAAAGAGCGGTCGTTAAAAGTTAGAACTCTGATTTTCTGGTCAGAATGGGAAAAAAAAGGGCCATAATTTTTTTTTTCTAAATAAAATTATGGCCATTTTTTTTTAAATTCTGAAAATCAGAGTTCTAACTTTTTACGACTGCTCTTTCATGTTCACCTAACGCTTCATTTATAATTGTTGTTTCATAATAATAGAAGCCACCAGTCCATCAGAAGAAAATAACTCGGTTAAGCGGGACTCTTGCAGTACAAAACATATTTCAATTTTAAGACTTAAAGCACACGTTTTATTTTATGCAAAATGACGTCATTCGCATCTGCTTAAGAATTCCACATTTACGATCCACTCTTAAACAACTACAGTAAAGCTTGCATAGCACATCACTATCGCGAAATAATGCACAAATGCAGCAAAAAGATGCCATCATTCAAGAAAATCGACAAAAAAACCCCGGCTATCTATAATAATTCATGGATACTTAAAATTAAATATAGTTTATAATAGCTCCATTGTTTTAACAGAAATCATTCGTTTATATTTTTTTTCAAAATAGCACGCATTTTAATTACATTTTCTTTCGGTTGTTATGAGAAAATGGCAACAAAAATATATAATTACTATTTTAGAACTATTTTTCCTTTACTTTCTACAGAAATGGAGTACTTCCGTTGCCAATATTAAGCAAATGGCTCTAAAAACTACAAAAAATTAATATTTCAAAAATAAATGGAGATACAGTTTTCAAACAAAATGCATTTAAAAGAACTTTTTTTTTCCAATAAGACGATATAAAAATTGAAAATGTGCGATGCTTAGAAGTTAAAAAAAATTGCTATAGAGTATTTAATCGTGCTGCTTTGTTTTACGGCTGGCCTCTGTCAGGTAACGTTATTTTTTGGAATACACAAAATAAGCTGGGAGAAAGAAATAGGGAACAGAAAAAAAAAATAATAATAATAACGCCCTCGTACCGGGAGCTAAAAAAAAAAAAAAAAAAAAAAAAAAAAAAAAAAAAAAAAAAAAGTTTCACAATACAGTAAATATCTTTTTGATTCTTTACTTCCGAAATTTCAACAATTTAAAAATTCCGCAAAGCGATTGAGCAATGGGAGGATTTTTTTTTTTTTTTTTTTTTTTTTTTGTTTGCATAAAAAATGTTTCCGTGAATCTACCGTGCATTGCTGAGTTACTAAATAATTCATAGTGTTAAACGATAGTAGTTGAATCAGAATCTATCAGAAGAGCAAGGTCTAAAGCAGTCATTGTAGGATTTTTAAGAAAAAAATACTCTTAACCCTTTCAGCGGCAAGGTACTTTTATTCGCAACCCTCGACATAAAATATAGCTTATGTTTGAGCAGGTTCTATCACCATCAATTTGCAACCATTATGTTTGAAATCGGTTTCGTATTTCATACGATTGCATAAAAATCATAATTTAGAACGCTTATAGAACGCTTTTCACTCACTTCATTCTTTTAAATTTGGAATTTTCTTTCGACAATTCTTAGAAAGCATTTGCATCTTTGAAGTAATTGCCATTCCAAATTAAAAATGTTAGACCCCCCTCAGTAACACAAAAAACGCAATTCAGAACATTCTTTGCTAATGTAACCCACAGGTGGCAGTGACAACGTAAAATATTGGCTATGTTGGAGCGGGAACTGTCACCATCAATTTGAAACCATTATTTCTGAAATCGGTTTATATTTCTTGAGATTGCGTAGAAATCGCTATTTAGAATGTTTTTAGAACGATTTTCGTTCATTTTCTCCCCTTTTAAATTTCCAATTTTTAAAGAACTCTTCTCAGAGAGTATTTACATCTCATAAGTAATTACCATGCCAAATTTCAACTTGCTAGCCCTTTCAGTATCACAAAAATGACAATTTAGAACGTTTTTTAAAATGCAACCGCAAAGGTGGTAGTGACGCCGACATGAAATAGATCCTATATTGGAGCAAGGGCTGGCATCATCAATTTCCAACCGTTACTTTTGAAATCGGTTGGGTACTTTTTAAGATTGCGCAGAAATCACAATTTAGAACGCTTTTCGTTCATTTTCAGCCCTTTTAAATTTCAAATTTTTAAGGAACTCTTCTCAGAGAGTATTTACATCTGATAAGTAATTACCATGCCAAATTTCAAGTTGCTAGACCCTTCAGTATCACAAAAATCACAATTGTGAACGTTTTTTAAAATGCAGCCGCAAGATGGTAGTGACGCCGACATGAAATAGGTTCTATATTGGAGCAAAAGCTGTCATCATCAATTTCCAACCATTATTTTTGAAATCGGTTGGGTACTTTCTGAGATTGCGTAGAAATCGCAATTTAGAACGTTTTTTAGAACGTTTTTCGTACATTTTCACCCTTTTTTAATTTCGAATTATTTAGGAAATGTTCTTAGAGATCATTTATATCTTATAAGTAACTACCATGCCTAGTTTTAAGTTGCTAGCCCCTGCAGTATTTAAAAACGCAATTTAGATCGTTTTTTGCTCCTTCACCTCCCTTTGGGGTAGCGGCACCGACATGAAATACAGCGTATGTTGGAGCGAGGGCTGTCACTATCGTTTTCACACCATTATTTCTTAAATCGGTTCGGTACTTCCTGAGATTGCGTAGAAATCGCAATTTAGAAAGTTTTTTAGAACGCTTTTCGCTCATTTTCACCCTTTTTAAATTTCGAATTTTTAGGAAATGTTCTCAGAGATCATTTGTATCTTATAAATAAATGCCCTGCCTCATTTCAGGATTCTAGGCCGTTCAGTAACACAAAAATCGCAATTTAGAACGTTTTTCGCTTCTGCAACCCCTAGGTGGTAGTGACACCGACATGAAATAGAGCCTATGTTGGAGCAAGGGCTGTTATCATCAATCTCCATCCATTACTTTGTAAATAGTTTGGGCACTTTCAGAGATTGCGTAAATATCGCCATTTAGAACGTTTTTAAGAACTCATTTCACGCATTTTTACCCCTTTTAAATTTCGATTTTTTTAAGAAATGTTCTTAGAGATCATTTATATCTTATAAGTAACTACCATTCCAAATTCCATGTATCTAGGCCCTTCAGTAACACAAAAATCGCAGTTTCGAACGTTTTTTTGCTCCTGCACCCCCTTTGAGCTAGCGGCACCAACATAAAACGTAGCCTATATAAAAGCAAGGGTTGTTACCATCATTTTTACACCATTATTTTTTAAATAGGTTTGGTACTTCTTGAGATTGCGTAAAAATCGCCATTTAGAACGTTTTTAAGAGCGTTTTTTGCGTATTTTCACCCCTTCTAAATTTCGAATTTTTTAAGAAATGTTCTTAGAGATCATTTATATTTAATAAGTAACTACCATGCCAAATTCAATGTATCTGGACACTTCAGTAACACAAAAATCGCAATTTCGAACGTTTTCTTGGCCCTGACCCCCCCCCCCCTCCTTTAGGGGTAGTGGCCCCGACATAAATTGTAACCTATGTTGGAGCAAGGGTTGTCACCATCATTTTGACATCATTTTTTTTAATCGGTTTTGCTGGAAGTGTATCATGTAACTTACATAAATACCCTTGATACCACTTCAGCAGGTTATTATTTTATTTTATTGTCATAAAAAAAATACTATTATTTACATATTTTGATTATTATTATTATTTTATAAAATGCATATATATATTTAGAGTGTGTATTACATATAGGTATTTTGATTATTATTATTATTATTTAATATAAGTATACTCATATATGTATTTATGCTATAAGGTCTTAATAAGATTAGGGCCACACAAGGAGTCCTATCTGTAGAGGGGATCTTTTCAGCGAGTCACGAAGCCTGCAAGCCTGACAATAGCTTGACATAAAATGCCAAGTAGTATTTATGACGGGATACTACTTTATTTATGATACCTAATAAAACAGGCCACACAGGCGAAGACTCGGGGCCAAAAACCAAGATCGCTGACGCTCAAGGGGCGGAGATGGTATACCCCGGGAAAAAGTGCAATACCGAATCAGAGGTTTGCAGGTTGAAGGAAGAAATGGGGGTCAGCAAGGCTGACCGATCATTCGACGGAGAAAGCGAAGGACCTTCCTCCACATTGTCATCACGAGGTGATGTCGTAACTAAAGGGAGAAGTTACAATCATATCGAAAAAAATCTCTATACTATGACGTACTAAAATAATATGCAGATTGATTAAAGTTTCTATACCATGAAGACGTAAAAATATCAGATCGATGTCAGTTGATGACTTAAAATGAGATCGATTGAAAATCTCTATACCATGAAGACTAAAAAGGAGATTGATTCGGAAGTCTTATATATATTGATACAAGCTCCTATATCATGAAGTACTAAAATATTTGGGTCGTGTTTTCCCGTTAAGGGATGGCCCTATGGATAATCTGTCCTCGGACATTGCTTAATCGTCAAGTGTTTAAATTAGTGAACTTTACTGTGAGTGAAAAAAAGTCATTCAATGTGTCAAGGATTCAAGTGTGACCTTAACCACAAGTGATCCCTCTCTACAGAAGGTTTGACCTTTTTAATATTTTTGTTTTCCCATTGTGTGAATAATTTATGTTATATTAGGGAGGTACAATTTATGGTACTCAAGCGATTAAGTATTAATTGTAATGTTAATTTAAAAAGTAAATTTAATGTAATTACTAATTCATTTTCGTTCTTTGGAACGCTGGTGTCTTATGACACAATTCTATTTTGTTTCTTTTATTATTTTGTAAATATGTACATTACTGTAAATAAACCTTTTGTTTATTGTTAACTTTTGGCTATGTTTTCAATACAACATGAGTCCATTGTTTTACTTTAATGTGAGTTTTATTTCAGATGACAGTCTGCTTTATGAGGCTATTTATGCGTAGCTTAGATAGGTTTTATTTAGATTCAACTGCGCGGTCTATACGCTATTCCTTCCCTAAAATTACACAACGCAGCTTAGGGCGTTTTGGAGATGTGTTTCCTCCCGCCTCAATTTAAGATAATTAAGGTTAGTTTAATTATCAGGAATAGCCAGGACCAGTATTATATAATTACGATCACAAATGTTTGTCTATAAATTGTAATGTTTAAATATCCACTATAATAATTCAGGTTTTCAGGTTCAGTAATTGAGGAGTAGTTAACCTCTCTTACTCTCTTGGGTAATTACCCCCATTACCCAATTATTATTTTCCCCCATTCTTCAAGGTATGTTTGGGTAATTAAGTTGGTTTCGGTAAATGGACCTGGATCTCCCAGCAGGTTTGGTGCTTCCTGAAATTGCGTAAAAATTGCCATTTAGAACGTTTTTTAGAACGCTTTTCGCGCATTTTCAATCCTTTTTAATTTCGATTTTTTAAAGAAATGTCCTTAGAGATCATTAGTATCTTATAAGTAATTATCATTCCAAATTTCATGTTTCTAGGCCCTTCAGTAACACAAAAATCGCATTTTTAGAACGTATTTTGCTTCTGCACCCCCATCTGGCTAGTGGCACGGACATAAAATATAGCCTATGTTCTAAGTTGGACTATCACCATCATTTTGATACCATTACTTTTGGAATCGGTTCGGTAGTTCCAGAGCTTACCTCCTACAAATAAACAATTTTTACCTCTTTATAATATTAGTATAGAAGTATAGATTAGTATAGATAACCAAAGCAGTCCTTAGCAAAAGCGGGGTCAGGTGCAAGATCTTTCCCTTCCAAATCTTCTTTTTCCACTATACAATCACCTTCCGGAAAAAACTCTCATGATACATGTATGCGTATGGATAAGAACAGGGATATTTGTATTATAAAAGGGAAAAATAATTAAGCAATAAAATATGCAGCTAAATGGTAAAATATCGTTTACTTTTGCGAATACATTATTACATTGCAAATGACCATTAAAATAATAGTTGTCGTTTATGAAAATCCTCAACATCACCAGCACCTTAACAGTTCATATTCAAACTTCAAGATAATAAATAAATGACTAGTGGATTACTTACACAAGCTTTGGTTACAATCAGTAATCTCAGTATCGTATCAGGAGCTCAGTTTGATATGGCCATTTTAAACATAATTTGATTTCATTCCTGAAAAACGCTACACTTATAACAATATCATTTAAATAGGGTATAACATATACTCAGAAAAAAAGCAGAATCAACTTTCTTTTTTCAGTGTTACGTTTAGAAATTATTACACAATATACACTTCATAACACCCCCAATGATTTAAATATGTTTTATTAAAATTAAAAATGTATTTTCTCTTGTGCACGGACCTTCAAGCACTGTACGGCTGCACCGTTGCACACCCCTACCCCTTAAGACTCCTATAATAGGAGTTCTACTACCCCTCAATACCGCTCTGAATACACCCATCTTTATCAACAGATTCTGCGTCTTTGAGATTTTCTCTTGAGTCTTCTAGGTGTATTGTTATCGCGGTCTTTCCGCAATCACTATCATCTTTTCTGTCTCGCTTTTCAGTTTGCTTTTTACCTGAGCATTTCGCTAATTCTGTGTCGCTTTTTGAATCCGTTTTTCTGTCTCTCCATCGTCATATGACAGACCTTTTTAAAAAAAATAAATTCTGGATAACAATTATGCCGGCCTTACACATGAAAATAATCTAAACTACGCATATCCATTAAAGATTCGAATTAAAATAATTCACGACGTCCAATTCTTTCTATATTTATATTTTACTACAGTGGAAGAGCAGCAAACACAAAAATAACAAACTCAATAAAGAGTCATCAGCATGGCCTTTCACAAATCGTATCGCACGGAAAGTTCGAAATGCAATCGGGGAACAAACGTCACGCGTATTGTATCCTGTTTGATAAACGCACAACGCTTGAAGAGATCCATGGTGGCCTCACATAATAGCAATTGCAACAGCTTCCTCGATGTCAAGGCTACAGATAGTCAGTGTTAGAATGAACGGCTACTTTTAAGGCCTGAAAAGTGATTTATAATATGCATATTAACCCTCGATGGCTGCTGCTTCTCCTACTACTGAGTACTTGCCTACTGTTTACGTGAGTACTTTAAAAGATTACAATATTACCCTTGAAATGTAGTAAACATTTAACCATTTCTCAGAAACACTTGTTTTGTTAGATTACCCTGATTAAAGCATGGGTCAACTAAGCTATGGCCCTGAACTCCCTGATTTTTTTTTTTTTTTTTTTTTTTTTGGGGGGGGGGAGGGCTCTAAGTTTGGCATGCTATTTTCATAAAGCTGATATTTTAATTTCTGTTTTGATCTTGTACAGATTATAATCAATATTTAATACGATAAGAATAAAAACAAAAATATATTTATCTAAATACTTATTTATGTAGAGTCATGTATGTATTCTAGGGTATTAGAGATATTTAATTTTTGTGACAGCATAGCCCCCCCCCCCTCCCCCCTGAATGAATATTTGGTCCTTGAACTCTCTTTGGCTTTATCGGGCCCTGATGGTACACGATTTTTTCTTATGTAATAGCAAGTCCATCGTAAGATATTTTAAGTCGCTAGGTCCGACTACTTGCGAAGCTTTTTCAATTTTCAAAAAGTTTATTATTAAGCAATGTCATCCAATGAAATGTCTATTATATCAACATATGATTTTATGATGGAATATGAATATACTCCTATTTAAAATTGATATATATCAACATTTACACTAAAATAATGGTTAAAAAACTTTATTATTATTATTATTGATGGTAATATGTGTTATAAAAATGCAATATTTAACGCGTAGATGGCAAAAAAATTTTAGAGCTTACAAAGCAGACACAATGAAGGTAAATAATATAATTCTAGTACTTTGCAAACTCGGTCGTGTCTGGGATAAAGTTTTTGAATACCTTTTCCGGCAGAATGCTGTTAAACACAAAATGTTATTGATTTTTGTTACAAATAACGTTTGATGAAAGTTTAAAAATATACAATATTTTTTATTTTTTTATCTTTTCACTTGTTCATTTTTACTGATCATTTTTGCAATGTTTAACGGAAGCGTCGTAAAAATTAATTGTTCATCGTCGATTCTCTAAAAATAAAAATAAATGATAAGCATCTTTGGTTCTCTTTGTATTTTATTTTTTAAATGCAAAGAATAACCGTAAAAATAAAAATTGTCAAAAAATGAGATACAATCTTAAAAATTAGATCTATGCTTTTGAAAAATAAAAAATAACAATATAAAATTAAAAATTAAAATAATAATGTTAAAAAAAAAGTTAAAATAAAAATAAAGATAAATAAACTATCTTTAGTTCTTCGGTTTTTTTTTTTTTTTTTTTTTTTTTTTTTTCAAAATACAGATAATACCTGTAACCTTAAAATTTTAAATCTAATAGCAAAAAAAAATATGTAGAATTTTAAAAGTACGATAAATGTTACTAAAAAATAAAATAAAATAAAGATAATGACTATCTTTGGTTTTATAGGATACTTTATTTTATTTTATTTTCATATTGATATTAACCTAAAAATTCAAATAAAATAGCAATTAATGACTTACATTTTTAAAAGTACGGTGTACATTTAATCAGAAATGTAATCAATCGAAATAGTGTTAAATCTGTATTAATAGTATGAAGAACAAACGTTTGTTTCTTTGCTTGTTTGTAGGAGCTAATGTCTGGAACTACTAAACCGATTAAAAATAATAATGGGGAAAAAATTATGCTAGCAGTCTCTGTTTCAACGTAGGCTATATTTTAGGCAAGTACCATTACCACTACTCACAAAGCGGCGCAAGCACACAAAAAAAGCAAAGGTCCCCTGAACCGAGAATGTTCTGAATTACGATTTCTTTGGAAAGCTAAAAGGAAGGACTTTGTTAGGGCTAGAGATTTGAAATTTGATAAGGTAGTTACAATATATCATCGATTTAATTTCTGACATTTAGATATATTAAACATTCAATTCTGACTAAAAGTTCCTGAGAAAGCCTAAATAACATAACCTCTCTTCCCCTGCCTCGTTTAAACTCAAAATAACATCTCTCTGTGTTGAAGATGTGTTTTCAATGTCTTATCGATTTATTTTCTGACATTTAGATATATTAAGCATTCAAAATCCTGTCTGACCGAAAGTTCCCGAGAAAGCCTAAATAATATAAACCCTCTTTACCTTCCTCATTCAAACTCAAAACAATACCTCTCTCAATGTTGAAGATGTGTTTCCAAGCGCATACATACAAACGAAAAGCTCTCCGCTAGAGCGGAAGAGACAGAGGATAAGAAAAATTCTGGCAAATGCGAGGAAGAAGCTCCAGAAATAATTTTTTAAATATGATAATATTTGTTTAATAATTATTAATTTATATAAATTAATATTAATAATTTATAAATAATAATATTTTTTAAAACAAAGACGCCGTTAGAAAGGAGAAGGTATTTGCTATAAATGGCCATTTTTTGTTTTTCCCTATTTTGTTCATGAAAAAGGATGTAGAATTTATAAAATTCCAGAAAAATTGTTGAAACGGCTCTCTGAATTTTATTATTTTTCTATAAGGTTAATACTGATATTTTTTCAGATAGACTGTACTGTTATAAAACTAAAAGTACGCACATACAGCATGGTATTTTTCGTTTTGTCGTATTTCTAATAGTTAACCCGATGAGAGCATCAAAAAACGACGGAAAACAGGCACAAAAAAAAGTTTTGAAAGTAATTTTTTTGAAAGAGGTAATATCGATATTTTTTAAACGGAATCATCACTAGAAAGGTTAAAGTACGAAATTTAAGCATGTATTTTTGTTTTATAGTATTTTGAATAGTTAAAACCTAAGCGTGCAGCAGAATACACGAAAAAAAAACTTGGCGTTTTCAGTCTCTGGGTTTTACATTTGCGGAACGTGCTTCCGGTGGCATCACTAGGATTTTACGCTTTTCCACAATGGCCATTATGGTCTTTTATTAATATCTCGGTTAACTAACAAAAAAATTAAAAATTTGAACCTCGTGTGCATGACACACATGTAAACAAACACTTTTCTTTTGTTAGTATAGATAGTAAATTGCTCTGGTCCAATTTAAAATATTGTTCCACTTACGAAAACTATCATTGAAAAATAACGAAGATTCAGAGAAAAGCAATAACTTAAAAAAAAAAAAAAAGTCATTGTGCAAAATTTTGATTACATATTTGAATTCAGTTTTAAAAGTTGCGTTAAATACATAGCATCTAAAATAAAAATTTATTTTAGACATCGTTTGGGTCAATAAATTCATTTTCCTAAAAAATTAAGAAGTTTAAATTTTGATACAGCCCCCTTTCCCAACGTTTAATAGTCGTTCATGAAAATCTGTTTTTACTTCATCCTACAAATGAACTCTTCTTTTGTCTCTGACATTTTCTTTTTACTGTTTGTGTGATATTCAACTTGCGATAAATAGAATTTTGACCATCTGTAAGTTTTATATCTTCTTCGTATTCTGGATCTTTTAACAAAACTGAATTAAAAAGATCTTTTGATGATCCTCACGGGATATTATTTCAATTAAAATTTCTTTATCATTAAATCTCAAAGAATGAACTGTAATTTTGGATTTGCGTTTTTGAAACTTCCAGAAATCGAGCTCTTAAAATTAATTTCAAAAAATTATTTATTTTGAGATTAATTTTCGAAAAAAAAATATGAATTGTAACCTATTAACTTTTTAAAAAGAAATCAACTTTTAGAAACTTCAAATACATGCGAATCCAAAATTACAGCTCACCCCGCCAACTACTTTTTTAGTTACGTCTCAAAAGCTATCCGCATTTCCAATCTGCTTTGCAACAATTAACTTGTATACTGTAGCTATCAGAAAAAATTCTTCGGTATCATTTTAATATATTAAGTTATAACAGCACCAACAATTATGAATAAAATTCCAGTACATTTTTTTTAAATTTAAAGCAGAATTACAGTGATAAGTGAATTAACCCTTTGAGTGTCAAGAAGCGCGATCGCGCTCCTCAATACATTGGCCGAAAATGCCAGGAACGCAATCGCGCTCCTCAATACACTGGCTGAAAATGTCAGGAACGCCATCTCGCTCCTCAATACACTGGCCCAAAATGCCAGGAACGCGATCACGCTCCTGAAACTAATCTCCATTTCATACTTGCCGATTCTTGTTTATTGCTTTTTTATTCTGCACATGTATTTATAAGAAATCTAAAAAATACGATCTCTATTTCATACCTGTCGATTCTTGTTTATTGTCACTTATGTTGAAATTATAATATTTATTGGAATTATAACATTTACTTTTTGTTTTTGAAATACTTTTCGTAAATAAAATGTTCCAAACTCAACTAAGAAATATATATATGTATATTAATTTCTACTTTCCTTTAGCAGTGTGGCACTTGTAGCTAATTCTCTAAAAATCATGTTGGCACTCAGAGAGTTTAAAAAAAAAAAAAAAAAAAAAAAAAAAAAAAAAACAGTACAGCAGCGTTCCATATTGGGTATTAAAATTTAAAATGAGATCAACATATATATTTTTAATCATTAATCTCAAATATAAACATATATTTGCATTTTTATACAATAGAAAATGAGATATAGCTGTAATGTTCATCGCAAAAAAAGCATAGGGCCGATGTTCCGTAATCAGGTTCACAGCCAAATTTTGCCTCAAAAATATGCGATCTTGACAACAATGTCGTTACAAGTATATAAAAGTTACAAGAATGGGGTTAATTATATGGCAGACCGCGATCGCTAAATTGCATCAATTTATTTTGAGCCTGATTGTGAAACATCCGCTGCTTCATAATCATAATATGTGGTGCTTCTCCAAACACAGCATCGCAGCCCTCAATTTTGAATGATCAGAGATAAAATTTTATAGCGTCGATTATCAGAAAAAAGCACTTTCGTGTAAAATTTAGTGCAGTTTATCCATTCAACAGATTCCAAGATATAAATATTACGAAAATCCTGAAAAACGCAGAATAGCGACATAAAACAAAAATACTATCTGCATAATTTATGCCTGTCTAACTGAACATGAAGTTTGATGAAATTCCGTGAATTAGTTCTTGAGATACAGCTATCACGGTAATCGTAACTAGTATGTTGTGGCCCCCACAAAACTTTCTTCTATATAAATCAAATCGTCTGCAACAAAACTAAATGCCAAACTATTTGTTCTTGAGATAGAGCTGTGGCGGAAATGATGATGAAATACAGAGCATAGCAGCGACACCTGTTGAGCGATTATACACCCAAATCTAATAAGGATCTATTTATGTCAAGGTCTAAGATTATATGAAGTTTAGTGAAATTCCGTGTATTAGTTCTTGAGATATAGCTATCGCGGAAATCGTGAAAAATGCAGCATAGCAGCGCCACCTGTTGGGAGTTTTATATCAAAACCTGATCAGCTTCTATTTATGCGAAGGTCTAACAGAATATGAAATTTGATAAAACCCCCTGCTTTAGTTCTTGAGATATAGCAATCACAGTAATTGTGATAATTGCAGCATAGCAGCACCACCTGTTGGGCGATTTACACACAAAACTAATCAGCTCCCAATTTATGTCAAGTTCTAACTGAATCTGAAATTTGATTAAATGCCGTTCATTATAGGTCTTGAGATAGAGTGCCAGAGCATGGTAATGCTCCTGTTGTGCGATATACACCAAAAAACTAATCAGCTCCAATTTATGTTATGGTCTAGCACAGCCATACTCAAGCTGCGGGCCCACAGGCAACATGTGACCCGACGACCTTTTATTGTGGCCCGGGACACACAATCATTAATTAGTATTTATAAAAGTTTGAAATGCACATAAAAGCTGTTTAAGACAATCACTGTTAAGCTCTTCACGTTTTAAATATTTTTAGAAGAATTAAAAAAATTGCCCCATTATTTATAATTAGTTTAAAATTATGTTAAAACATCATAAATGTAATTTGCTTAGTCAAATGTTCATTTTAAATGTAGTCCTCTCCTAAGCACTAATGCATATATTTTTTTAATTTTCAACACAAATAAAACGTTCTTTAAAATTAATTAAATTTTCACTATACACTTTCAGATTTTGAAAGGATAAGAAGTTTTTGCATCAGACAAATCACAAATCAGACCGTTATTCAAGTCTGATTTGTGAAGAGTTTCTATTTTTTTCCTGTTTAAAACTTGGAATTTATGCTGTTTAATTACATTTAATACTTATTACATCATTTAATAGTTATTAGATTTAGTAGTTATTACATTTAATGCTTATTACATTTAATACTTATTATTATATAGCTAATAATGATTATATAAATTTTGCTAAATTACTTTTTTATACTACTTTTGTTATCTTATTATTTCATTTTCCTTTCTTCTATATAAATATACACAATGAAACCTCCTTGAAAGACCACCTCTATAAGGAGACCACCTCTCATAAAGACCGTCTATTTATGGTCTATATTTTTTGGCTATAGGCTCAATGTTAATTTTTCTCTATTAAAAGACCATTAATTTCAGTCTCTCTCCCTGAAAGACCACTTTCAACTTTTCAGTTGAAGAGTAGGATTACTTTCCTTTGCATGGGGAAATCTCGAAACTCCACTTCTCTACAGAAAACACGCTCAGCTAGGTCTACTTCCTTAGACCGGGCGAATCAAGGTCATCTCTTCTTCCCCCTTGCCCCTCTTTAGAAGGAAAAACCTGGTTCTCGTGCATTACCGCGTTTAATGTCACTATGGTTACGGAGGGATAGTTGGTGTTGGTGGGAGAAGGGCTATTGTCCCCTTTCCTGGAATTAGCCGAGAAACATACACCTGTAAAGTGCAGGAGTCGTTTTCAAGAAGCAGAGTGGAGGGGGTGGTCCAGATTCCAGTTTATCTCAATTCTGTTGCTATTCTTTGAAATATTGTCACTTATTGTTATCATCCCAGTTTTGGCTAACAGTGGAAGTTCGTACACACACAGTGTGTATTCGCATCGAAGTGCATATCGTGTTTTCCTTGCTGTGTGCTTAGTATACCAATTTAGATGATGTCTAGGAGAATCGTGTTTACTTTGGAAGACAAAATGAAAGTTTTAAGAGCACACGAGATTGGAATTTTAGAGAGGAAATTGCCGGCACAGTTTAATTGCAGCAAAACTCAAATGAACAATACGTTTAATAACAAAGATTTTTCTGTTAAAAGTGTATGAGGAATTCAAATCTTCCACTAATTAAAGCTCTTATTTCATGTCAAGAAACACTTTTTGAAATCAATAGATTGATAGAAAGATCGGTGCCTGTTAGAGATGATACTAAAATAAATAATTTGTTTAAAGAGATCAAAGAATGTTTAGAAACAAAAATTGTTAATGAGAAATTGTTAAAATAAAAGCGAACTACAATTAATTCCTTCTTTACAGTTGTATAGACATGAAATATGATAAACTAATTCATTATTATTATTATTATTATTTTTAGTATCTGTTTCATGGAAATTTGCTTTACCCATCACCTCTATTCAGAGACCACCTCTCTGAAAGACCGATTTTTTATGGTCTAATGGGTGGTTTCCTTAGAGAGGTTTCACTGTATATATAAGTATTTATATAAATACAGTGTGTTGCGACACATTTAACGCAGCAAACGTATGCCTGTGGCCCATGTGAAAATTTTTTGAGTATGGCTAGCCTGACAGAATATGCAGTTTGACCGAATTCCGTACATTAGCTCTTGAGATATAGAGTGGTCACAAAATTTGTGCCTAACACAGTCTAACAGACGGACAGACAGACATTTCCCAAAAATAGTTAAATGAGAACGTCCCAAAACGTGTAGATTCATCAAAAAATAGAAGTCGGAAATTTTCAAGATTCCAATACTTTGTTCTTTATGTATATAAAAAAAAGTAAAAATGAATTTAACATTGTTTCCAATTTTAATATGTATAATTTCTAGACTATTTGACCAATTGAGTTTCCCTTTGCTATACCCAAAGGGAAAAGTCACCGAAGAATCCAAATACGATGTCAAAATTGGATAGCAGTATTGAAAGTTTAAAGTTTCGTATTATTTTCCATATTGCATATACGATCCCCGAGGAGAAATAACTAATTTTGGGAGGAGGGAAGACTTAGATGATTGATTTGCGTTGTATCATGCTTTTTAGCTTTCGATAATTGATTCTAATGTATTTTCTAGCTCTGAATCCGAAAATGACCTTCATTTTTAACCATCACGTCAGGTTTTTTTTTCACAAATAGTGAATTTCAAAGTTAATAAACAATTAAATTTAAAAAATCCAAAAACCCGACTGCGTAAAAAGCGAACTAATTTTAATTAAGCGAATTAATTAATTTTCAATAATTGAGAGAGCTCCCTTCTTAATCAAGGTATTTTAAGACCGAGAGAGCCCTCTTCTTGATCAAGACATTTTAAGCGCCACTCAAAAGGAAAGAACAATGGGAGAAAAAAATTCTCTTATTGACCTAAGTAGGAATTGACTTAAAATATTTTTTAGTATTATTTGTTTATATTATTTACCTATTTTTTTATTTACTTGTATTGATGACTTTTAAGTTGTGTTTAACTGTTAGTTCTTATCTATAAACACTGTTTTGATAAGATCTATAGATGTCTATGATGAGTTTCAGTAAAGCTAGAGATCCACAATACATACACAACTTCCAGGTTGTATAATATTTTAACGGAGCTTCTGACTGTAAAATAATCAATGAAACATCGTCTTCATTTTGAAAGACCTATCCAATGACATGCCACTCAAAAGGGTACGTAATTTTTTTTTCGTCTGTAGCGCCATTTTGTATTTTACGGCCGCCATTTTGAATTTATAAAAATAAAACCTAGCCTATAATCATCGGGCGGTTAAGACGAGACGAATCGATAGAGACCCCATGCATTAAAATCCCTCCAGCCGTTGGGATGTTTCGAAGGTATAAAGAAATCCACATACACAGATACGCGTGACACACATAACCCTTCTTTTCAGTCGGGTAAAAAGTAAAAAAATAGCGAAAATCTGATACTACAAAATAGATGTGGTGATTGTGTTTTTTAGCATTTTATAATTGATTCTTATGTATTTTGTAGCACTGAATCCGAAAATGACCTTCATTTTTTAACATCACGCCATAATTTTTCGCAAATCGCAAATTTTTAAAAAGTCGAAATATTGCAAAAATCTGACACTATAAAATAGACGCAAATTTTCTTTTCTTTTTTTTTTTTTTTTTTCATAATAGTTTATTCATCTTTTGCCTTATACTATGCATTTTTACCAAGGCCGTAGCCAGAAAAATAATTTGTAGGGGCATTTAATCATAATCTCATTTTGGGTTTTTTATTTTTAACCGAGTTATTTTCTTCTGATGGACTGATGGCTTCCATTATTATGAAATAGCCATTATAAATGAAGTGTTAGGTGAAAAAAAAATTATGGCCATTTTTTCCCCTCATTCTGGCCAGAAAATCAGAGTTCTAACTTTTTACGGCTGCTCTTTCATCTTCACCTAACACTTTATTTATAATGACTATTTCATAATAGTGGAAGCCATCAGTCCATCAGAAGAAAATTATCTATTCCAAAGGTATAAGTTCGATTGAAAAAAACAATTTAATACTTTGAGCAGAAAGAAGAGTCTACACCTGCAATTTTCATGACGCTAATAGAATCACATAGCTGCGAATTCGTATGGTTTTGTTACCTCTAAAATTTAATACAAATTTTTGCCATATTTAATCATTGACAATTGTTAGATTTCGGCGATTGAATTTGGCAAAATTTACTGGTAAGTTTTAGTGGTAAGGAAAAATCTTAGAAATCGATAGCTATGCAGTAGCGTAATACTGCAGCAAAATAAATAAATAAATAAATAAAATAAAATAAAAATAAAAATAATAACTGCAGAAAAATTGACATTCAACAAACAAAAAACTACCAAGGTTTTTTAAAATAAAGAATTTCATTCCCCGTGTTTCTTAAAAGTAACGGAAATGTACAGTCGTGGAAAAAAAAGTAAACACTCCCTACTAACTCCTCAACAAATGATCATAGAAGAAAGTTACTGGTACCGAACGATTGGAAATAAAGTCTACTTTTAAATGATGTATATAAAATTTGCTTAGGGAGCATCTACATATTAAAATGAACCATAACTTTGTTTTTTTCAATAGCAGTACACAATTCTGAGAGCATAAATGAACTCTACACCCTTCAAATAGTCTAAAAACAAATTTTTATGCAATTCGTACAATAAATTTCCGAGAAATTAATTATTTCAAAGCGAGCGTATTTTAAGGGCTGTATCCAAATTGAAGTTCGGTACTCGATTGCTAACCGAGAAAGCTCCCTTCCTGATCAAGGCAACTTAAGCAGTCAGTTAAGCCTGTTAGATTACAGGATAGCGCAAGAAATTTCAAAATATGTAGTCACTTCTGTCATAGACGGCCCCTTAAACCATCATTTTGCCGTTTTTAAGCATAATTTGAAAACTACTTGGAAGAAAAATGTGAAATTTTGGATTTCCATAAAGCAGGACTTAATAAATCTGAATCCATCAAAAAAACTGTAGGTTGCAATTCATAATTTTTTTAAATATTAATTTCATAATTCATAATTCATATCAAAAAATTATAAAAATTGTAAATGTTGAGGAGTTAGTAGGGGGTGTTTACTTTTTTTTTCCCACGACTGTACATGAAAGAAGTATTGCTAGTAACAGAAAAATGAATGGATGAAGTGAAAATTTATATTTAATCTCCTTAGTTGTTGATGATTTGTGCAAATCCAGTTTATCCGAGTTTTTTGCTTATCCGAGGTGAGCTTGGTCCATATTAACTCGTATAATCGGGACTCTACTGCAGTTGATTTTCGAATCTTGACTGTGTTGAGTGGTAGTTAATGGCATATTTATAGTCATCTTGACTGAAATTTCGGAGGGCGATCAAACCCTGGTGATCCCCCCATTGGCTACGGCCTTGATTTTTACAGTTAAACATGTAAAATATTGTGTTCTATCTGTACCCGGCCACGCGTTGCTGTGACTCACTCTTGTTAAATGGGAAAGAAAGAAAAGAGAAAGCGCACGTTTCTAACATGTTTAATTTCATAGTGTTTGTGGGCATACAGTATTTAATGTTGTGCCATTGTTTGTGCAGATATAGACATTGACTGGTTTGCCGATTCTAGAACACACAACATATACTTGTTCGTGTGAGAAGCAATCCGTGTCTAGATCTAAACCGCAGTACACTAAAGATTGGCTCAGAGCTTGGTAGATGGTGATTTCAAACCCCAATCAACTTGGGAATCTCAATCTCTTAAACTGAAATGGCATATCAGTTGGAATCACAGGAATGCGTTGGATGAGGCCATCTTCATCTTTGAAAAGTCCTGTCAAGATTGTTGCTTTTACGACGTTGCTCATTAATTTTTTTGCTGCAAGCCGCGTACCGTTGCAAAGCTTTGGTTGGTGGATATTTCGCAACATGATAATTGGCACGCCTATTTTCAATTGCAGTACGTGAGGTGGCATCCCTGGCACATCGAGTGAATTAAAAAATTCTGTTGGATAATTAATTGCTTCATCTGCTTTCACAATAGTGTCGACGGACTTGTATATGACGGCCTCGCTTTGAATGTTAGACTGAATAATGCTGTTAAGTTCGTAGACGTCTTTGTTCTTGGCCTCAAGAATAGTTTACTCACTCAGCAAATCGACACTCTTATAATTGGTTCGAATATTGAGAAATATTTTTTCAACCAGTTCTTCTATTGGCGTCACAAAATTGCAGAAGTTATGAGGCAATGAAATTCGTCCTGAGGTCAGATCAACTGACACCTTACTGCTGACACCCGAATTCCAGCAATTGATGTGAGAATATCTCAGCTGATCGATCGTTTTGCAGTTGGACATGCATATTTTCAGTTAATTTTAATGTCTTTACGTATAGACACAAAGTAATGTATTTCAGGACAGCATTTATTTCGTCGACTTTATGGTGTCGATCAAGGAATTACAGGTAATGCTTGCCTGAAATCTCTTGCAAGTAATATTAATGCATTCTCAAATGGTCTGTTGATTCCACGCAAATTTTGCAATGATCGATCAACAGCAGCGAATGATTTTTTGTGCGGCAATGTGCATTCATTCCAAACAATAAGTTTGCATTTCTGCAATGCTTTTCCCATGACGGATGCTATGGAAGTTTTGCACGTAAGAGTTTCAATAAATTGCATGTTCAATGACAATTTGAAATCACAGTGAGAAGTTCTTCCAACTGGTAGCAATGTCGCAGTTATTCCGGACGACGGACGCAAGAGCAAAGACTATGTCATTTTGGGATCGAATTGCTGTTGGAATCAATTTAATTGGGAACTTTTCACCCGTTCATCCTGTTGCATCTAAGAAGAATATTTTCCCAACCCCGTTATTGACAGTTTGCCTTATTTGATCGCAAATGACTTTTTGCTCAAGCGTTAGCTTAGGAATATTTGATTGCACATACGATAAAATATCATCTGTGTTGCAATTCTGTTCACGATGCAATTCTACAGCGAACGAAGCAACTGCAGATCGATTCAGTGATGGCATTACCAATTGATTGGGAGCTTTGTTCGTAATATTTAAGCACAAATCTCTGATCATTATCAACGCTTCGTTGTACATTTCGGCTGTGAAATCCGTATTCATATTTGTATTTCGATGGAAAATATCTTCAGCCAAGTGCGATTTTTATTTCTCCTATAACTTTGTCCGAGACGAATGAGAGCAGGCGGTCAATATGATTGCAAACAATGCACGAATTTTATTTGGATGTGACGTGTCGCACGCGTGATTAATGCATGCATCCAAGTATCGATCGTTCTGCAATAAATACAGAACCCCACATGCACTGCGGAAAGTGACATATGTAACTCTGTTGACAATTCTCAATTGCTGGAAAGATGTTGGACCGGCAACATTTACCAACAGCATGCAAAGAAAGAAGCATTCATCTTTATTTGGATGCACAGTGTACAGCTTGCCTATCATAGTTTCTTTGGATATGCCAGGTTGTCCTGTCCTTGTTTGCGTCGTACAAACGATTTTCTACCCTCTTTCCATGTGTAATACTTATGCACTTCCTAATACAGCAGTTTCTTCGCAACACATCATTTTGACATGTGAAGAAAGCAGTTAAAGCTGTAGCCAGTGAATTGCCTTTTTGAGGCAGATGAATAAGCGAATTGTCCCTTTTCTAGATGTGCCGCTAAGTGAACAACAGCTGGACTTCCTTCATGTATGGGAAACGAAAGAATTCGTCCTACAGCTTCATTGGTACTTATTACTTATGCATCTTCCAGCCGGATACTGTGCGATTTCATTGAGATGTGTGACCGCATGCCTATCACTTATTTCTGATTGCACGTCAAAAATTGCCATGTCGCTGCCTTTATTCACGTACTTACAAATGTATTTGATCGATTTAACGGATTTACAGTATTCCACGTAATAAACGTGGAATACTGTAAATCCGTTAAATCGATCAAATACATTTGTATTTGATCGCTTTGTATGTTTTTGATAGCTAAGGCGAATATGGAACAACCCGACGTTTATCTATACTTCGATGTCACCGTTTCGTATTTGTGTGGTTGCTAATTTACCGCCATCTTCTGCTGACCTCCATCTGTATAAAGCATATCCATCGTTTCCAATGTGCATTCAAATCATCATTACAATCACCGATAAAATTCATTTGTAGGAATTTATGTTGACCATCTGGGAACGGAAGCAGGGTGCCGGCTTTATGATAAATTTGTCTTTTCACTTTGAAAGTTGCATGATTTGAGCTGTTACGATTTCTGCTCCGAACGACATCATTTGGAAGCATGAATTGTATTTCCTGAAGTTAGATATGAAAATCTTTGATACAGCGATACATCCTGCAAGCAAAAATTTTAATGGCTCTGGTGGTTCTCCAAGTTGAGGCAGTTTAATTCTTCCGGCTGCGCAACACGTTTCTATCGTTTCGCCATTAAATTTCAGACCTTGCAATACGGGTACACTTCAGTTATCTGATGAGAACATGCCGGCTCAAACTATAATCATGAGCTGGGTTGCACCAGAATGCAAGGCAGTTGTAATCGCATATTTGTTTAGCACGGAATCATTTTTGGCGTTAATCTATGGTTTATCGTTGACGTCTTTCAGCCATTCTCAGGCTGTCGCGTTCATTCTCTTGAGAAAGAAGCAGAGATGAAGATGCAGAACGCGCTTGTCATGCTCGCAACCGTGCATCCTCAAGTCTGGATGCAAGACACTCTGATACTTCCTCGGCACGTATTTGAGCCATTCTTTGTCTATTTTGCTCGTTTGCTGATGCCCGTTCTTCCTCAGTTTGATTTGCAATTACTCGTCGCACTACTTCCGCTCCGCGAGTACGAGAGCCTAAGCTCGATCTTCTGCGAGGTATTATTTGGATGAACTAAAACATATATCGATTGCACTGAAAAAGAAAAAAGAATGTTATAAAAAACCATATAAAATTGCAAAAAATTAAAAAAGAAAAATACACGAACTAAGAAACAAAAAACATAAAAAATAAAAAACACTAACGAAATATTTCAGTAATGTGCCCTGAGGCAAAATGAGGGGAGTGGGGACGGGAGGTGCATAAAATGAAAGAGCTGTTCAAGGGCTTTCTGAAAATGTACCACGTAATAGGTGTCGGAAAAATATTTAAAAAGTACCCCCCGGGGGGCATTGAAAGC
The DNA here is from genome assembly GCA_963932465.1 of Maratus speciosus. Lineage (NCBI taxonomy): Eukaryota > Metazoa > Arthropoda > Arachnida > Araneae > Salticidae > Maratus > Maratus speciosus. The sequence continues at coordinate 184,414,866 of OZ010791.1, read as the reverse complement.
AGAGGGAAGCGAGGTTCATAATATTCACGCATAAAAACACGCGTGTATTCTAATGCAACGCAAACACTGAATTTCAAAACAATAGGTGAAGAATTTTCGGAGATTTAAGATTTTGTACAAACGAACATTTACATGCTTATTTATATAAAAATGTGCCCCCGGGAGGAAAGTGGGGTGAGGGAAAGGGGAGGTGCATAATATGAAAGATTAGTCAAAGGACTTTCTAATGACATATTACATGATGGGTGGCGGAAAAAATAAACAAGTTGGAAATTGCACGTCAAACGTGGCAAATGAGGTGCATTCGGACTATAACTTGTTCTATAAATATTTTTTGCTCCGCATATTGTACTGAATGTATATTTTAGTGCACTTCATAAGTGAATATCAATTTCATTCTGTTCGAAAGGCTGTAACATCATTAAAATGCACATGAAATAATTTTTTCCCATTGGCCGTCATGTAACGGAAAACTTTTGACTGTCCCTGTAATTAAACTATACATCCGATTTTGATAAAATTTAAAATGACACGACAAAATTTCGCAACAATTATATATTTACAATTTCAGACCATTCGGTTGGGTAGTTTTTGCTCTGTTATATGCGGACAGACGGAGACAGACAACTATAGGTGCTACGTATTTATATAATTACGAACGCACCTAAAAAGTGCCCCCTGGTGGGGGTAGAAAATTGGGGGAGGCAGAGGAAAGCGAGGTTCATAATATGCATATAAAAACACGCGCGCATTCGAATGTAACGCAAACAGTGAATTTTAAAACAATCGGTGAAGAACTTTCGGAAATTTAAGATTTTGTACAAACGAACATGTACATATTTATTTATATAGAAATGTGACCCCAGGGGTTAAAGTGGGCTGAGAGGAAGGGGAGGTGCATAATATGAAAGAGTAGTCAAAGGGCTTTCTAATGACATATTACGTAATGAGTGGCGGAAAAAAATTTAAAAATCTCCCCTGGTGGGGGAGGGATGGAGCGAGGTCCATAATAGGTATATAACAACACGTTCGTATTCAAATGCAACTCAATCCTTGAAATTCAAAGCAATCGGTGAAGAACTTTCTGAGATTAGCGGTTTTGTATACAAACGAACATTTACATTTTTATTTATATAGATTTAATATCCTTGTAATTTTATTCCACGTGTGGAACTTTCTTTGAACCGCTCATGCTCTGCCTCGCGCTTTTCCTTTTACGTATATTTTCTATGGGGGTTCATTTCGGTGTCCTCTTTTGTTTTGGCGGTTGATAAGGCTAGAAATTTGTCGTACGTGAGTTTAAAACATTTGTCTTCTTTCGGTAAAGCTTTGACAGATTTTCGCTATTTTTTTAATTTTTAATTTTGAAATTTACGATTTGCGAAAAATCCTGACGTGATGATTAGAAATGACGATCATTTTCGAATTCAGGCGTTAAAAATACATAAAAATCAATTATCAAAAATTAAAAAACACAAACATCATATATTTTATAGTATCAGATTTTCGCTATTTTTTTATTTTTATCTTTGAGATATACGATTTGCGAAAAATCCAGATGTGATGGTTGAAAATGAAGATCACTTTCGGATTCAGCGCTAACAAAATACATAAAAATCACTTATCAAAAGTTAAAAAACACAACCATCGGACGCTAGTGCTATTTATTGTTATAAATCAAATAACAAATAGAAAAGAAAAAAATAAGAAAAAAAGTATTTTAAAGACTTTAAAATTTGGATGCTGGGTCAATGAGGAAATAAAATTTTAATGAGATATTAATTATCCACGCAACAAAAACAAGAACTAAAAACTGTGCATCAAACATATATATTATGAAACAATTCCCAACGCCAAGAAAAATGTAACGAAACTTCACCGTTAAATAAGGTGAAAGGAGATATGTAAGTAAACAGTTTTGAGAACATACAACACATTTAAAAGTCCAGTTCTAGTAATCTCCTTGCATAGTCAAAAAAGTAGTCTATTTACTTTGTGCAGCCCTGTATATATTAGGGTGGAACGGAACTAAAAAACGAAGTTTCGAATTTTATATTCTAATAGTGATTATTTTTTTTCCTTTTTAACTCCATAAAAAGAAAATATTTCTCTTTTAATTTTAAAATGATATTTTCCGGTTCCTCAAAGCATCTGATTTTCCATAAAAAATGAATAAAAGCCAATAATTGCATGAAAAGTGTTTTAAGCTTATTGTTAAATTTATATTTTGCAAAATTAAATTAGTGAAGTGTTAATGTCCTGTAATAAGGAGAATAATTTAGTTTGAGTGAAAAGGAAAAGATGGCTCCACTTTATTTGACTTTTGTAGAAGCCAGCGTAGGGGGCGTCGGCATTCATTGTCTCTGATTTATTTGGCTGCGACTCATAACAAGTTAGTCCGATTTAGCGTGTGTTAACAGTTTCTTCGATTATTTTTCAATAAACAGTCGGAGTCAAATGTGACAATGTCTGCTAACGTACCTAAATCTAGAAAATTATTGAAGTGTCTTGTATTTTGCGAACCAAAACAATTAACATTAGACTGTCATCTTTGGCGAACATATGAAGATGTTATGAAACATTATTTATCTGCTCAATTTAACTTAAAATCTACCATCTGGAATCTGAAACAGACTGTTTCTGAAATATCTAAAGCTGTTCTGATACAATTAAAAGGGTATTGCTGATACTTTAAATTCCAACGGTTTCTGATACAAAAATCATAAAAAAATGATTAGACTATCGTGAGAAATGTCAAAATTTGAAGAAAAATATTAAGATAGGAAGGAATAATCCCACATCCAATATAAAATTGCAAAATGTTAGGTAATCTTGCGAATTTTTTTTGTGCGTGTAAATCCACTAAATATTATCGTGTATCAGAACAAGTAAGTCACTTTCTCAAAGATCAAAGAGAGATGGGGTGATGGCAATGGGATCAATAGATATAAAAACTACAAAAAAAAAAATTGTAGCAAGACTGGAAAAGGAAATATCAAGGAAAGGAAAAGTTATTTTAAAACAAAAAAGTGATGTTTTGATTGACTGACTCGTCAAGTGAAGAAAATAGTTCGGAAGGAAATAGTTCAATCGGTTGTTCTTGTAAATCAGAATTTGATAATGAACAAGGTGAAAGAATCGGAGTATTAGACAGAAATGCAAACATTATTGCAAATGGCACCCTAGAAGATATGGGTATTTCTGATGATAATAAAGAAAAGGTAACTAAAAGAAGGGCTTGAAGACGACAAAGAGAAAAGAAAAGGAAGAATCTGAAAGAACAAGAAAGACGAATTGAGTTAATTTTAGAAGGTTTGTATTTTGATGGCAGAAAGGATAGCACTTTGATAACTGAAGCAAAGGGAAAAAAGTATAACGAAAAATCATTAAAGAAGAACACATGGTCTTAGTTCAAAACCCCAGGATCAAAATATATTGCTCATATCTCATTAATATATTCTTATATTAATATAGCCACTTCAAATTTTGGTGTATTTAAAAAATAATAATACAGACATTTCAAGTTTGAAATTTATTGGGTGAAACAGAAACGCCGTCAATGTAGGATGCAAATCTGGAGTTGTCAAAACATTGGAAGTGCGGCTCTAAAAACTTTACAATGGATAATTTGCTTATTACATGCAAATGAACTTTTTTTTAGATACTTATTTCAACATCTTGTTGGAAAAATTACGGGTACTACAAAGGATTTTCTGTACCAATAGGAAAGCAACTTGAAGAAATGCGAACATATTGAAATTATAGACTATATAAAGAAAAATGGATCCTGTCTTGACGGACTTATCGGATGATGAACTTTTAAAAAAAGTACAAACTGGGGAAACACCGGAATTTTGATTTTCCTTGTCATACTCAAACAGTGGAAATGTTTGTCAAAATTGTCCCGCGAGTTGCGTCAATCGTCTTTAGATATTAAGCAAGAGATGGCTTTATTTTGGGAAAGTTAAATTCCCGCAATGTAATGACAAAGTTCGCCCAAGAAGCTAGTAGATTGAATATCCAATTGAATTAATCTATAACAAAGGGAGGTAAGGAAGGTGGAAGTCGATATTTAGCCACCTCCTCGTGGTCACTTCTGGGTGGTATTTGCATAATATAAGCAGATATGAGCTAACAGCTACGTTGTTTACTTTAAGTTACTTTATACTGAAATTTTAAAAATTTGACATTCTTCGTTTCCGGCAACAAAATACACTGCTGAAGACGCGAACTTTTCTTCATTTGAATTTTTAACCGCTTTACACAGTTGCGTTTAAAATGCCCAAGCGCAGTATTATCATGAGCGATCTGTGAATACAGTATATATACTTTTTCTTTCCTTGATTCAAGTAGAAAGACTTCAACATCTAACAGTCTTTGAGTAACAAAATTAATTCTCAAAACAGTATTCGGAATGAATTTTCGTTGGGTCATACCTGTATAATGATTTCTGATCCCCCCCTTCCCTCCCTAATAAAAGGAATCATATAAACTCCTGAGAGGTCTTCCCTATTAATAGGATCAATTTTGGTGTTTAAAAACATCTTTAACTTCGGAGGAGGCTTCGCGATCCAATATAAACCAAGATTTCTTGGATTTTTTATATATTCAAAGAAACTGAGCCTTCGGTACAGTGGTTATTAGTGGACGTAATTACAACTTATTACTCTCATTTATACTTACGTTTGTATTTAGAATTACAACAGAAAAACTGAAAGAAAATTCTAGTAAACAATCATTAAAAATTAGTCGTATTAAACATTACTTACTAGTTTGTTTAAACATTACTTATACAAACAACAAAGAAACAAACATATAAAAATTTCAAGGCAATCCCAGTTATATTTATGATCATTTGACCATAAACATACGAACAGACAAATCGAAGTCAAAAACACTTTCAAGTACAAAACCTCCTTAAAGTGACCATGCTCCGATCCATTAAATATTTGCCGTTCGGAGAGGTGGTTTCTTAATGGAGGTCACGTTTAAATATAGTTTTCGATTGTCGAAAATAAGGCAACAAATAGTGTTATGAAAATTTATCTTTCGCATAAGTAAATGAATAAAAAAAAATTAACCCTTTCCGACGCGGAATAAATTTGTTTGTAAAATGGTGAAATGATGGACTGACACCAGAATTTACAAACGAATTTATTAGAAAATAAAAACTTGCTTTTTTCCCATACGTTATAAAAGGAAAATTTTAATAAAATATTCTTGGTGCCGTTTGTCAGTTTTGGAATTAAAATTATGTATCCTTTTTTGTGGACACTACCCGCTAAACGGTTAAATACCAAAAGAAAACTATATTTTAAATTCATAAGTTAATTACTACAAGGGTTTGAGAAATGTATAAATTCATGTTGTCTTTTTTACAATTTTACCTTTTGCAACATTTATTCCTAAACCTTTTCGAAGTTCTGTGCAAAACGGCAAAATATTTTCATCTTGAACAGATAATGAAGGTTCCATTAATATATCTACTTCTTTCAGAGTTTCCTGAGAGGAAAGGGCAGTGAGTTTACTGTCCGGGACACTAATTATTCGTCATCAGAATTGAATTCATTGCCTGAAAAATCACAAAAGGGGTTAACACTTAAAGGTTTCCACAATTAAAAAAACTATAAAAAGATAAAATTAAATTGGTACATACCTGGCTACACAGTCCTGTTGTCAAATACTTGGATTTGATGGAGAAGACACATCATAAAGTTTAACTAAGTTTAACATAAGTAAATTCTCGGTAGGATCAGTTGGGCTAAAAGCACAGCATGCATCGTGATCACAAAGAGATTGTAATGGAAGCAACAGCAGACTGGATCATAACATGACATTCGTATTACCATTCAGGCTCAAGAAATATAGTATATTGCCATTATCTACATAAACTTTATTACTGGATTAATGTCGCCACAAACATACACATACACACACACCCTTCTTTTTAATTTCAAAGAAGCATGGTAGATTAAACACAATACGTTAAATTATAAACATCTTACTCATTAAATACAATCGTTACAATATGTAAATACACTCATTACAATAGTATATAAATACACTCATTACAATATATAAATACACTCATTACAATATACATTGCTCAATACAATTACGGAGCACATGGTTTTAACAAAATTACGCAAATATTTACAACGATAAGTAACATAAATTAAAACATCCATAATTTAAAGTGTAGTAGAAAATAGATAAAGAAAATTTCACATGCAAATTAAAGTTTATGACGTCAAAAACTAGAAAAGGGAGATACGTGCAGAAATCGGAATTTTTCAGAAACGTCTGTTTCACGGCTTCAGTTGTAAAATTCAATTGCTCAGCTTGTGTTTTGAGAAAAGGTGACTTGAAAATGTCACAACAATGTGATTTACCGGAATCCACGACTTGGCATATTATCTGGACAGTCGAATCTGGGGAAACACAACGAAGTGTAGCGGACTCTGTTGGGGACGCAAGAAGTGTCAATGCAAGGCTGTGGAATTGATTCCATGACACATGGAATGGTAGACACCGACAACGGCAAGGTCGACTATGTGCTACTACAGAAACTGATGACCGATATATCCTGTTAACAGCTCGTCGAGACGGAACAGGCAATGCTACTCTGCTGCAAACACAGTTGTTCTTGGCCACAGGACGAAGAGTGTCCAGCCAAACAGTCTGAAATAGGCTTCATTACGGTGGTCTGTATGCATGTAAGCCAAAGGTCTGCATCTCGTTGATCTCAAGCAACTGTGCGGCCCAAAGAAGTTGGGCAACTGAACATCGAGTTTGGAGGCAACGTTGTTGGAGTCAAATTCTGTTTACAGACGAGTCCCGATTCAGTATGGATGTGACATCCGATGTGTTCTGGCATGGAAAGAAAGAGGTACTCAAATAATCCCACATTCGTTCGTGAAGGATCACATTACAGACGAGGTGGGTTGATGCTATGGGCTGGAATAAGCATAGGTGGACATACGAACCTGCATATCATTCGGAATGGCACTTTGACGGTCCGAAATTATACAGACGAGATACTAAGACCTCATGTTGTACTTTATGTTGCAGCAATTGGTGATTTCTTTTTCCCATGCATGATAATGCCAGATTGCGTACAGCTCGTCTTGTGGAGAACATTCTTAAAGTTGAAACAATACAGCATATGGAGTCCCGGACTTGGAAATTGCAATTTTTGAGGAGTGGAACAGTACTCTCCGAAAACTCATTGATAATGTCATCGAATCCATGGAAAACAGGTATACGACAGTTTTATCTATTCGAAGGGACCACACGTCATATTAAGTGCCTTGCATCATTCCTAAACAATACTTTTTTTTTGTCATTTAGATTTAACCAAATTGTTGCCCTAATTCATCTTTTCATATTCTACCCATCGTTTCAAAGGACTGCATTTTTTTTTTTTTTTTTTTTTTTTTTTTTTTTTTTTGCGTCTTTTCATCTGTATTGCGCATTGATACACATGTTACTCTCAATTTTATGCCCATGCTGTCTCGCACTGTTCTCTTCACTTTTTCGCTTGCTCCCCTAATTTTTTTGAGCAGTGTATAAATACATTTGTATGTGAATACTGTGCGTAACTTTAGGAATGAAGACGATAAGGTTTCTTTTTCACATTTTTTATAACACACAGCACACAAATGTTACAAACAATCACGAACACTGAAGAACATAGAATGATGAAGTGACGTTGGGGTAATAACCCGCTGTTAGAACAAGTGACGTTCATAAAACATATTTTTGGGGAATACTCCCGCTATAAGAAACAGAATAATTGGGGATAAGACCCGCTAGAATACACAACGTGCCGCAATGGCAGCTAAAGAACAACATACTCTTTACTTGGGGATAAGACCCGCTCGAATACACAACGTGCCGCAATGGCAGCTAAAGAACAACTGAACTGGGTCACATGACCGTAAAGCTGCGGAGCTCATTCGGCATGCGCACAAGGTCCGAACATGCCGCCCCGCGTTGCAATGTGCGTAGCACATTCAAAATATTAAAAATACACTATAAATACAAGAACTAAATAAAATACCAATACCATAAAATAATATTACAATACAAATACAATAATAATAAGTTGCAATAACAAGGACTATAAAATACAATAAATTTAAATTCTTTGTTACAAAATTAAGCTATTTTCTAAAAATAGTTCGATGTATTCTTAAGAAAAGTTGAATGTAAAATAACATGTAAATCTTAGGTGCACTTTAAAATAAGTAGACAATGAGAAAAGGTATGTACATTAGGTTTCATTAATGGGCAAGACACACAATCTAGATATGGATCTAAGAAAGATATTTGAGGCTGTTTTAACCTTTGCAACCCTAACATTACCATCCTTTCCTGGTATAACCTCTAAGATTCGTCCTAGCATCCAGGGAGGTAAATTGTCCTCCTTTATGACTACCATCGCCCCTGGTTTGATGTTTTCCCCCTTTACCTGCCATTTTGAACGATTTTGGAGATGACTCAAGTAATTTAATTGCCAATTTCTCCAAATTAATTGGACGAATTTAGTGATTCTCTGCCACCTAGATAATCTCGATTCTGTGATATCAATCAACTGAGGTTCTGGAATGGCATCGATAGGCCGACCAATTAGGAAATGGCCTGGTGTCAATGCATTAAAATCATTTATATCGGTCGATAACGGAGTTAAGGGACGCGAATTTAGTACCCCTTCGATTTGGGTGGTGACTGTTTGGAATTCTTCCATAGTCAATCTAGCACCTTTTAATGTCCGTTTAAGATAATATTTGAAAGATTTTACACCAGCCTCCCATAAACCACCGAAGTTGGGCGATCTAGGAGGAATGAACTTCCATTCAATAGCTTCTGAAGTAAGGTAATTAGCTAATTTTTCATCCGGTCTACGAACTAACTCATGAAGTTTGTGCAATTCTGATTTAGCACCCCTAAAATTCGTAGCATTGTCTGTCATAATAGAAGCGCATTTTCCTCGCCTTGAAACAAAGCGTTTAAGTGCGGCGATAAACGCATCAGAAGTTAGATCCGTTACTATTTCTAAATGAATAGCCTTTGTTACTAAGCAAACGAAAATCGCGACATAAAACTTATAAAAAATCCCTTTTCTTTGATTTTTATATTTAATCTCAAAAGGGCCGCAAAAATCGGCTCCTGTATGGTTAAACGTAAAATTTGGAGTTACTCTTTCCGATGGGAGGTCACCCATGATTTGTTTAGCAGTAACTGGGTTGTTCCTAAAACAGACAACGCAATCATGCACTACTTTTCGCGCTAAATTTTTTCCAGTTACGGGTTAAAACCGCATACGTACGTAATGGATTAAAGTTTGGGGACCAATATGAAAATACTTCCTGTGAAAATGCTCAAATATGAGTTTTGTGAGCTTATGGCCCTTCGGCAAAATGATTTGATGCTTCTTATCAAAGTTTAAATCTGAATTTTCCAACCTACCGCCAACTCTTAAGATATTATCTTGATCCAAAAAGGGGATAAACATTTAATTTTACTGGAAGGGGGAACCCTTGATTCCCGTTTTAAACCCTTGATCTCTTCCTGAAATTCTGCATTTTGTACTAATCTAATTAGAGAAACTTCTGAATTTTTTATTTCTGGGGTTGTGAGGCTGCCTCTGCGCCGGTCTGCTAATTTACATTTGCAATTGTGAAAACCCCTATAAACATATGCCAGTATGCGAAGAATACTATAGTATTTACCACTTATGTTGAGAAAAAAATTTGCTTCTTCAGGATTCCTGAAAAGAGAAAGAGAAATATTAGAATTGAAATCATTACAGTTATTTTTATATTTTGATTTAGTCTCGGGAAAGTAATCTGTTTCTGGCACAGAAATAGTTTCTTGCTCAGTCATTAAGTCATCAGCTGCTAGGAATTTTGGTCCCCTGAACCACATTGGATTCTCTACAAGGGAATTAACACTCGCACCTCTGGTCAAGAGATCGGCAGTATTGTCCTTGCTAGAGCAGTGATACCAAGAGTTCGAATCTGAAAGTGCATTAATCTCTATGACACGGTTAGCCACAAACTGCTTCCATCGCTTTGATGATCCTTTGATCCAGAATAAGGTTATTTTGGAATCCGTCCAATAGTACACTTTCGATGTGATTTTTTGATCTAGGATGGGTTTTACTTTATTGGTCAGTCTTGCACTTAGTAAGGCTCCGAGAAGTTCTAGCCGAGGCAGAGTTATCTCCTTTATCGGTGCAACACGACTCTTTGAAGTCACGAGATTGACTTCCACACCACTCTCTCTTTTTATTCTCAGATAAATTGCAGAGCCATACGCTATTTTACTAGTATCAGAAAAGGCGTGTATTTCTACAGCTATTACTTGATTCAAGCAACCAAGAATTTTCCTCGGAATTTTTAATTCTGCTAAATTTGGAAGTTCTTCGAACCACTTTAACCATTTTTCGTGCACATTAGTTGGTAACTGTTCATCCCATGCTGTCTTCTTTAGCCATAGTTCTTGGAACAGGCATTTTATTCTAATGGTGAATGGCGTCAGCATGCCTAACGGATCGAAGATTTTACCAACTGCTTGCAATAGTAGACGTTTTGAGCTTTTTTGCGATGACAAGAATTCTATTAAACTTTTGACTTCGAATGTCAGACAATCTTCTTCTGTTTTCCAGGACATTTCTAATACCTTGCTTAGATTGCTTCCTAGGCTTATTGCAGCATGTTCTGTTTGAATATTTAAACCTTCCTTTTGCCAGCACTTCAGTAACGCTTCATCATTGGTTATCCATTTTCGAAGAATCATTCCTGCTTCAGACATTATTTTGTTAGCATTCAGGGAAACATCAAGAGCTTCTTGCAGCGTATCTTCGCCAGATATAAAATCGTCCACATAAATATATTTATCGAGTAGGTGAACAGTTCTTGGGTGTAGGTTCGTAAACCGCTTGATGTGGTCCTTTATGGTAGCAGATAGGAGGAATGGAGAGGCATTGACTCCAAAAATAACACGTTTGAATCTGAAGACCTTGAAAGATTTTAAACCATCATCATACCACAGAAAACGGACAGAATCCCGATCTTTTTCAGCTAGTGAGATTTGAAGGAGCGCCTTCTCGATATCAGAAGAAAAGGCAATTTCGTATAATCTGAAGTGGATTAAAATATCAAATAGAAGTGGATTTAAGTTGGTGCTGGGCCATAAACAATCATTAAGGGACAAATCATTGTTATCATGAGAGCTGGCATCGAAGACGATTAGGACCTTTGTAGTAAGTTTATCTTCTTTACAGACCGCATGATGGGGCAAATAATAAACTGCCCTGTCTAAAACAGGTTCATTTTCTTGCACCTGCTCTATAATTCCTTGCTTTAAATATTCCGTGATTATTTCAGAATATTGTCGAAAAAGCTCTGGGTTTCGATAAAATTTTCTTTTTAGACCTTCCAAACGCTGTTTCGCAACATTAAAATTATCATTTAAATCCTTCCAGTCCTTTTTCCACGGTAAATGAACTTCATAACGATCGCCTACAAATTTGACAGTTTTATCGAATATTTGTTGTGCTTGATCAGTTTCCGATATTTTCGGATCATCATGTTTAATGCCTATAGACTCAAGATCCCAAAATTGTTTTAAATTATCATTTATTTCATCGAAATCTCTAACGAAATTGCACATAGTAATATTGTTTGTTTGCGTTTTCTCCTCTAGCGTCCCAGTTGGGATCCATCCAAAAACAGTGTCTTGCAGAAAAAGTTTATCATTTATCTTTAAAATCATATGCTTTAAAATTCTATAAAATAATTCAGCGCCAACCAATGCGTGAATTTTTCCCGGTTTGAAAAATGTGGGGTCTGCCAATTCCACAATACTTGGTAAACTAATGTCCGATACATTTAATTGCTTTGATGGAATTACATCCGTGATTTTGGGAACAATTAAGAAATCTATATTCTCCCTGAAAGAGCCCTCTTCGTTTGTAATTACACTCGAAATTTTATTTTTTACATTATAAGTATAACCGTTTAATCCTGTAACGGGTACATTAATTATCCTTTTTTTAAATTTCAGCATGTCAGCGCAATCCTTAGTTAAAATATTGACATTGCTAGCATTATCCAAAATTACTCTAAACTTTCGTTTATTTCCGAAATTATCTTCTATAAAAACAAAGCATGTACTCAATAAAATGGATTTTCTTTCTTTACTTATATTATTCAAGGTCTTTAAAGATTCATTATTTATCGAAATGTTTTCCGTTTCTCTATTTACCGCACCTGCAAGAGGGGAGGAAATTTGGGGGGAAGCCAATTCATTTTTGGATTTATTTTTTTTATCTCGATGAAGCGATGAGCTGTGTCGCAATCCACAGGTATTACAATTATATTTTGAAATGCAAGAATTTACGAAATGAGAATTATTCAAACAATTGATACACAGTTTATTTTTCTTCACAAAATCGTATCGTTCAGAAACATTCATTTTTAGAAACTGAGAACATTTGTTCAAATTATGAAAAGCCAATTTACACAGAATACAAGTTTTCCCATTCGATTTATCATTCGAATTTAGCATGAAATTTTTTTGTTTGTTCGAAAGAGGAATGTTTTTGTTTAAGGGTTTTGAAGCAGAGTATCTATTTACGCTTTCTAACGTAGAGCTGCGGTTTTCCAAAAATGACATTAATTCATTAAATTGCGGGTATTCTGATTTTTTAATCGAATATTCAAATAATTTTCGAGATTCCTTATCTACCTTTTGCAATATAATATTGATAAGGATAGCATCAGACAGATTGTTTTGTTCATATTGTAATACTTTTAAGGCCCTCAAATTTTTATTTACACAATCAATAAAGGATCTCAATTCTTTAGAAGACTCGTAATGTATTTTTTCATAATTAATTATGGCTGATAAATGAGTGTCAATGAGCAAACGTTGATTTTCGAATCTTTCAGTAAGTGCTGTAAACAATGACTCAAAGGAATCGTCTGGCCTCTCTAGTTGTTTTGCTTCATTTTTTAGCGATGCTCGCAAATAAAACAGCTTCTGAGCGTCATTTAACTGGGCATTATTGATAATTAAATTTGTAAATTGTACTTTAAAGATTGACCACTCTTCATATTTACCATTGAATGTTGGTAGTGGGATTTCAGGTAACTTAACTTTAATATTATTCAAACTTATAGATTCAATACTATCAGCATGCACATTTATTTCAGAAACTTTAAGATTTTTAAGAAATATGTTGAGACTTACCTCAAGTTTCTCGAGACGATCTTCGAGTTCATCTAACTCGTTTTCGATTTCTGGTAAGTCCTTAATATCAGGGATATCATAATATTTATCCCGTATTTCCGATACTTTTGCTAGAAGCTCAGGTAATTTTCGAATCTTTATTTCGAGCTCGGTACTCGAGTAATTAATTTCGTCTGTATTATCTTTTACGAAATTTTCTAATTTCGTTATAGCACCTTTTAGAGCACCTTTTGTTCTATTTAATTTTTCCATAGCAGCTATTTCGCTGCGAAATCGACGGACCACAAAAATGTATGTGAATACTGTGCGTAACTTTAGGAATGAAGACGATAAGGTTTCTTTTTCACATTTTTTATAACACACAGCACACAAATGTTACAAACAATCACGAACACTGAAGAACATAGAATGATGAAGTGACGTTGGGGTAATAACCCGCTGTTAGAACAAGTGACGTTCATAAAACATATTTTTGGGGAATACTCCCGCTATAAGAAACAGAATAATTGGGGATAAGACCCGCTAGAATACACAACGTGCCGCAATGGCAGCTAAAGAACAACATACTCTTTACTTGGGGATAAGACCCGCTCGAATACACAACGTGCCGCAATGGCAGCTAAAGAACAACTGAACTGGGTCACATGACCGTAAAGCTGCGGAGCTCATTCGGCATGCGCACAAGGTCCGAACAACATTCATTACAATATATAAATACAACTATTACAATATGTACTCAAACAAATATACTTATTTAAATGCTTTGGGCGTTTTATCATTCGATCACATGAAGTAGTAAATGGTGAATTATTTACTGATTTTTGTGACGGAATATGATATGACGGGACTGAATTTTGTGAAATATTAATTTATTCAGACTTGACATCTGGTAGAGTGCCAAGCGTATCATCACAATAGCCTAAATGTGAGCTTTAGGATATTCTGAGGAATTTTATATTTCTTATAAATATTCTGCAACATGTGGTTCTAATTTTATAAGACCTGGGATTTTCAGGTTTAGAAAAAAAAAATTTCTGGCTCCCATAGTTTAACTTTAAAATTTTGAACGGTGATTTTGTCACCTGGTACCTCCTGGTCACCTTCTAACTTATTTAACACTTTTAAAGACTGATCATAATACTGCTTTTGAATTTGTTGTCGTCTTAACAACTTAATGTTTATATTTCCAAACATCTCTGCATTAAGCATTTTACTACTGACAGGTAATTTAGTTCTTAATCGCCTGCTGAACATCATTTGAGTTGGATATAAGCTTAAACCCGAAATAGGAGTGTTCCTATATTCAAGAAATCCTATTTCAGGCCTTCGGTTATCCCCAAAGACTTTTTTTTTAAATAAAATAGCTTTACTAATGCCAACTACTTTTTCTACCATCCCACTTCCCACACCATGTTAAATACTTAGATTTGATGGAGAATACACTTCATACAAGACAAGTCTAACTAATACGTGAAAAGCAGCAAACAGCTGTTTCGATTCTACTAGCGAGATTCTTCTTCAGTGCAAGATAGAGCAAGACACAGAGTGCTAGAAAAAGCAAGGCTGAGCAAAATAACAGAGACGCGCCAGCTTATATACCCGATACGGGTAGAGAATGCGCCAAAAACAACCAATGAGACAGAAGCAGATGAAACGACTGAGTGGAAAAGTAGCCACATCTACCGATGAACGAGAGAAAAAGAAACCAAGAAAGGGAAATTAAATTAATGCTTTCCAAATACTTGGAAAATCAGGAACACTAGATAAGTCATTGACTAAAGAGTGAGAATTTTTAATGGTGTGGTAAGCTTCCCAAAAATTAAGATCAAGGTTAGAAGAACATTTCTGGATAATGATGGCTGAGGAAAAATTGAACCTATGTTGAAAAGACCAACAATGTTGAGTAATAGAAGAACTTTTAAGCTCCTGATTTTTAACATAGCCTTCATGCTCTTTTATGGCCGTATCAGACGATATTCTTTCACAGAACATTTTCGCCAACAAAACATTTCAGTCAGCAAAAGTTGCTTGACCTTGATGAAGGAGAGAATTTTGCTCGGTATACTTGCTCACCGAGCGTTTTCCGCTTCGCTCGGAAAATGTTTGACTTTTATTCAACACTGATGAATTAAACCAATAGGAGCGGACTAGTGGGGAGATAGGTAAAGATTTGTCTTCGTAATGAAAATATCACCGCCAAGCCGCCAATGTTTGTAAGCAAATGCATATGAATTTTTGCAGGTGCTTGAAATCAGTATTATTTAAATGTTTAATAAGTATTATCAAAACACTATTTTTTTATGCATTTGTTAATACTTTTTTACTATATTCGTGGTGTAATTAAGTATATAAAAACTCGATTTTCTTTTTTATTGTATGTAATTGAAACGATTATATTACTTAAATTGCATTATGTTCTCATATGCAAAGTCACTAGCGTTTTATGTAAAAATGAGATTTTTTTTATCCGTACTTCGAATAAAAATTTCATATTATTCTAATTGAAGTGCCAGAAAATTTTTCTTCCTTGGCAAAAGAAAATAATAATAATAATAATGGCACACTTATTACTTTAAAAGAGTCCAGGCTTTTCTCAGAAGGTCCTGAAATTGAAAAATTGTGAACAATGTTTTATATTTGTGAAAAATTTAGCCTAAATTTTATGAATTTGAAATATTTGTTATATTCAGGCTCTTGTTTATACATTTTTAAGAAGTTATATGCATGTAAAATACATATATTTCTTTCACATAAGTAAGAGTGACAGGTTATATTTATCTTTCAAATGATTAAATTTATAAAACGTTCAGTTTTAAGATAGAAAAGTCTTAGACAAAGAATTTTGTGAAGGGTTCTGTTTCAATTGAAAAGTTTTGTCGAGGGTCCTGTTTTGAAACGGAAATTTTTGCGAAGGGTATAAAAATTACTAAAAGACCATCCGTAGAGCATCTTAGCATTCTATGTGTATTGGTAATGTCAAAACAAGAGTCACTGCTCAATTAGAGTGGGGTTCTTCATTAAATAATGCATGAATCGTGTTTAAATCACATAAAACATTTTCAATTTCTTTTTTTCATTTTATTTAGTATTTGGCTATTTCTTCAATAATCTTAATATCAAGTTTTAATAATATTTCTGATTTGCATTGCTTAACCAATAAAATTATTTTAAACAATTTTTCTCACACAATTACAAAATATTTTCATACTTAAATGCATGAAACTTTCATATATTGTCATTCATGGGCAAGTGATTCGAACACCTCTTTCCCCAATAAATAAATTAATATAATAAAGTGGATATTAAAACAATAAAGCGTGAATAAATACAAGTAATAACAACAAATAAAAAATACATAGTGGTTTTCTAACTGGTTATAAACTCTTTTGGTGATTTTTATACCTGAAAAATTGTATTTCAAGAAGTAATCATGAGAGTGTGTTTTTAAAAGTATACCCCCGGCGGGGTGGGGGGGTGGGGGGGGGGAAGAGAGAGAGGGGAGAAGACAAGTAAAAAAATCTATTTATTTAAACCTATTGCCTGATTTAAATAAGAGGATATACCTATAACAATATACCTTTCCAGTGTATAAATTTACTCAAATACTCCAATGTATAAATATTTACTCAAATCCAAACTGCTTATTTTCAGGCTCATTTTTAATCGCTCAAATGATGCTGTAGAATTTGACATTTTAAGCCGGTAGCCCATGAAAAGACGTGAAGCAGCAGTTGATTTTAACATAAGATATGTTACACTTTTCGGAAAATGAAAGCTGCTATTCTATTTCAATTCACCTCGAAAGTCATCGAATATGTACAAAAATAACCATGAATGGGCCAGAAAGTTTCACATTATAAAACTCTTTTCCTTCCTTTTTTTTTTTTTTTTTTTTTTTTTTTTAGCCTTAAATTTAACGGGGACCTTTTTCATGGGCGCTGGCTAGAGGCAGGGCCGAAACTAACCTGAACTGAAATATAAACAATTGTGTAATCGCAAACTCGTGGTTTCTGCTATTATGCCAAATTTTATAAATACAGTAAAAGCTCTTTAAAGCGATCACGTTCCGTTACAATAAAAATGGGTCGCTCCGAGAGGTGGTCTCTTAATGGAGGTCATGTATAAATCTAGATTTTAATTGTTGAAAAAAGGTAACAATTAATGTTACTAAAATTTATTTTTCGCATTAGGAAGAAATATAAAAATGTAAGTATCAAAACAAAAGTTAATTACATAATTTAATTACTGCAGAATTTAAAAACTGAATGCATTGATGTTTGTAAAAATAGCAAACAAAGCCTTTGCGCAACAATATTAAAAAGCAGAAAAACCAACGTTTAAAAATGCGCAAATAATACATGAAAAACAGCAAACAGCTGTTTCGAATCTACTAGGCAGATTCTTCTTCAATGCAAGATGATATCAAGCATTTTTGCTCAGCCTTGCTTTTTCTAGCACACTGTTCCTTTTTTCCCTATCTTGCACTGAAGAAGAATCTCGCTAGTTGATTCGAAACAGCTGTTTGCTGCTTTTCATGTATTATTTGTGCATTTTTAAACGTTGGTTTATCTGCTTTTTAACACTGATGTTTGCTTTGATTTTACGGTTTCATCTTTTATAACTTTTATTTTCATGTCCATTCAAAGTTCAGTAAATAAATGCATTTTTTGGGGGGGGGGGGGGAGGACGGCGGCAGCTGAGGAGCAAATAATGACGATTTCATTAATTTATCTATTTCTTTGAGAGTTTCCTGATAGAATAGGGCAGGGGAGTTTATTGACCGTCATTCTTAATTTGTCATCAGAGATAAATTCGTTGCCTAAAAAGGCACAAAGGGGCTTAAACATTAGAAAGTTACCGGAAAAGAAAACATTCTAAAATTAGTTCAGAAGTTGGATGAATAATGCGCTCTCCGGAATTATTTTTCTAATAAAATCTTCTTCAAGCGATCAGAATAGAAACATAATTATTTCATTTTCTTCATAGAAATGGGTCGTTCATGGAGGGAGTTCAGCTGGGATGGTCTCTGAATGGAGGTAAAATTAGTATTTAGCCTATGGGAATAAATTTCGTTCCATGAAAAAATGGTCGTTCAGGGAGGTGGTCGTGCAGGGAGGTTTCACAGTAGTCAAATAGAGACGAGATAAGAACACGCCAAAGATATACAAACGTATCGGGTAACCCTTCCAGACAATGCACAACAGACAACCCTACGAAAAGTTTGAAGAACCTGTTTACTGAACACGGAGCAAGCTGAACGAACATGTTTCTTAAAATGTTGTGGGAAATGTTTGTTGTTTATCGGTCCCCGTCTGATGGCCGAATTAAACGAAATCTAAGAGCACGTTTAGTCTGCCCAATATAAGATAGACCACACTGACACTGTCAAGAGATTTGGCAAATACCCCAGTTATCTAGGCGATCAATGGGGTGTTTAAGATTTGAAAAAGAGATTTTTATTAACAGGAGAAAAAATAACATTAAAATCAAACCTTCTTAAGATTTTAGCAACGTGCTGACTGATTTTAGGAAAAAATGGCAACACAACTGAAGTATTCGAGTTGGAATTAGAATGCTTTTCAGAATGGACGGGTTTCGTCAATTTCTTATAAATAGAATCTATAATATTAGAGGTATAACCACGATCAACAGCAATATCTTTGAGGTAATTAAGTTCAGCACTGAGTAACTGAGGAGTGGAACAAATATTGATAGCCCGAAAAACAAAAGTATTAAAAGCAGCGAATTTCTGGTTAGGAGGATGAGAAGGATATCTGTGAGGTGGGAGACTGGCAGCAAAAGGTTTACGAAAGACGGTATTCTGAAAACCATTATCACAACGACTAATAGGGACATCCAGGAAAGAAAGACAGTTACTGGTCTCAATTTCAGAGGTAAATTGAAGGATCAATGCAGGGATCAATAGAATTCATAATAGAGAGAATATGATTAATATCCGAATTCATTTCAGCCAGGACATAAACATCATCAACATATCGAACATAGAAGGTAAATTTTAAAATTTCAAAAAGTTTGACCTCAAAATAGTGCATATAAATATCGCATAAAATTGGACTTAGAGGATTACCCATAGCCAAACCGTCAATCATACGAAAGAAATTTCCATTAAAAACAAAAGTATTTTGCGACAAGCAAGCCCGTGTGAGAAAGATAAGCTCCTCGATTTCAAAATAAGAGAAGTGGAATTCACAAAGCCTTTTCATGAGGCAATCTAAAGTAGAGATCTGCACGGGCCGGCCCGTGGCCCGAACCGATTTTCATCCATGGCACTTGGGCCGGACCGACTTTCATTCACGTCGGGTCGGGCCGGGCCGGGCCCGGGCCTTACTTTTTTCTGAAGGCTCGGGCCGAGCCAGGCCTAACTTTTTTTTCTGTACAGAGCCGGGACTGGTTTCATGCCTAATCTTCGCGGCCCAAAATTTTCAGTTCTAGTTTTGACCCAGCCCGTATGAAAATCATTGTCTCAGAGTAGCCTGGTCCATTCAAAAGTCAGTTAAATTAGGCTTGGTAAAAAAATTTTGTAAAAAATGCATACATTTTTAAATTGGCATTATTCTACATCTAAACATTATAATTTATTCTTTTTAAAGAATAGTGGATTTCAACGCTTATTAAAATGTAGCTAAATTAAAATATAGTAAAACGTGTGAAAAGGAACCTGCCTAATGACGGAACCCTGTTTTAAACTGAAAAATGTGTTGATTCATGCAAAATTAATGTACCAATACGTAAGAAAAGAATATATAATACATTTACGCATTCTAAGAAGGGAATTTGTCTATAACGCATTTTTTTCTTTTCTATACAATTCCGTCTTAGAAGATTTTACTGTATAGCATTCTTCAAATTTTTTAACACTTCAATACATGGAATATGGATTAACAATATTAATGATAACTGAAACATTTACATGCAAGAAATAGAGGTTCATTAATATATATATATATATATATATATATATATATATATATATATATATATATATATATATATATATATATATATATATCGCAGTCTGCGGCACTTCTATAAAAGTGAAGATTATAAACATGAAAAAAAAGTTAAGATAAATGTTTTTGGTCAGAACTCCCCGTACGAGACAAATTTTTAACCAAATCGACGTAAAAATCATTGTTTTGTAGAAATTCATTCGGGCCGGGCCGGCCGACATTTTAAGTTTTTTCCGGGCCGGGCCGGGCTCGGGCCGAACTTTTAAATTTTTTACCGGGCCGGGCCCGGGCCTGGAAATTCCGGAAAGCCTTGCTTTTTTTAGCACACTGTGTCTTGCTCTATCTTGCACTGAAGAAGAATCTCGCTAGTAGATTCGAAACAGCTGTTTGCTGCTTTTCACGTATTATTTGTGCATTTTTAAACGTTGGTTTTCTGATTTTTAATATTCCTGCACAAAGGCTATTTTAAAGTCTAACTAAGTTTATTTAAAACGTAAATAAATTCGAAGTAGCATAAACCGGGCTAAAATCACGACAGATGACATGCATCGTGACCACAAGAGATTGTAATGCAAGCACCAGGACACCGGATCATAACATAACAAATGTCATCACAACCTAGTTCAGAATGTTGGTAAATATTACGATGTTCCCAATTTTCGGACGAAACGTCGTAACATTCAAGTTTTTTATTCATATTCGGAGGCTTTGGGATCGTATTCTATTTCATCTACTTTAGGTAGTTCGGTAGCTGCTTCTTCGACAGAATCAATGTCTGCTGAGTCAAGAACATTTTCCATTGATCCATTTGACAATCGGCAAGCATTAAAACATCTCATGAATGACTGGAGTCACATTATCCTAAGACGACGTTATGCAGGAAACTGCGTCTCGTACCGTAATTGGCGATTCAGGCTCTCGAATACGCCATCTGGTGGGCAAAAATATAACTTCTCGCGTCAGGAATATCCCGTGCAAGCACATTGCATTACATGTATTTTTTAATTTATTCATGATGATTATTTTTTTTTTTTTTTTTTTTTTTTTTTTTGCACAATTGCAGAATTAATCTGATATTAGTGTTCTGTGTTATAATGGAATGTAACATTTATCCGAAGTTGAATATCTAAGCATTTCAAACGCATTTACAATAAATAATGATTTCAAAGGTACTTTATCATTAGCTAAAGGGACAATTTATCTGTACCGATCGCGATCATTAGCGCCCTGTATAGGCCTTTTTAAGCCCCAATGGTTTTGCCAATCTTGAAGCACTTTTAGAGTTATCTATTCGACTTACATGTGATTGTAAGATGAAACGGCTGTATTTCAATGGACTTTATGCACGTGACGTCAGACGCCAGAGCTGCCGGCATGTAGATCTGTTATTCTAGCCACTGTACCGCCAGAATACCAGTATGTGCAAGCGCAAACACCGCTAGCAGACGCCTTTAACCTCTACACAGGTTAAGTGCATAATTTTAAACCGAAATTTTGCAAATTTAAGGAATTTTCCCGCATACAGAACAACATTTTGAAATTACATATATTACAATATATTAAGTTAACAACAAAAAATTGCTGAATTTTTAAAAAAGAAGCATTAATAACTCCCACTCCATAGACTGCCATGCTAATGTTTAACAGTAAATACCGCCAGCAGACGAATTTTAGCCTCGACTTCAGGTCGCGTGCATAAGGTCCATTTGAAGCTTTAAATAATGCCATGATTCGAATGATAAAGTCTGGCCATCGTATTCGGTGGTAAAAACTGAAGTTTAACGCTGCTTATTATTTATTTATTTATTATTATTATTATTATTATTTTGTTAACATATCATACAGGCTTATTCGAAAACAGGATGATGTTTCTTTGCTGAATGCTCATTCTCTTATGGAATGTCACCAACCATTCTTCGAATAAGATGACGTCATCCATGCTTCTGTGTTTCATTTCCACGTTATACACATTTTAGTCAAATTCACATTTTTTATCCCAGTAGTTTTTGAGATTTCCAAATTAGCACAGAAAAACCACGGTTAGTCGTTCTTTTATCTTCTTCCCCATTTAGCTTCTTCAAAATAGTTTATCAAGGTGACAATTCTATAGTTTTGCGATAGTGTCATTTGGGTAAAATAAAAAATTATAGCAGTTTCCGGTTATACTATAATTTTCTGTTTACTTTACCTACCAGTACCAGAATTTTTGCGCGTTCCATAGTTTGGAAAACACAGATTAGATTACAGGTTTTATGGTACTAAAAATTATCAAATTAAATTAATTATTTTTTTCTGGCAATATCGAAAATAAAAATAGTGAAATTTGTTCTCCTTAAGTGACGTAAAATAATTAAGCACTAAGTTAAAAAGGAACCGCCTTGTCCCCCTGAAACCCCGTAGAAGACAATGTTTAGTTCTGTTTATTTTTCTTTCTTTTTTTTTTTTTTCGTGCTCACATATTTAAAATTCATCTTAAACAAGGAGTTAAGCAGGGCAGACCCCTACTGGCGCAAAACAGAATAAGCTGTTTTATTTCTTCATTTTGAAAAATTCTGATAGAAACTTCATGGCTTCCAACCATCAGGTGTTTTGCAAGTCAAAAACATATTTTAAACCAGGAATTTTATTTAACGAATTCAATTAAATAAATACTGTGCAGAAACAAGATACTTTTTATTAAATAAATTTTTTAGTTCAGAATATGTTTATCTGGCTTTTAAAAGAAAATTGCAAGGTTGGCAGCTATGAAAACTTATTTTTGAATATTTGACATTTTTTAATTGTTAAATTTCTTTAACACATATTGGACAATTGCATTATAAAATATAATAAATAAACACACAAGCTTTCGTCTCTGAACTTTGAGCTATTTTACCATCATATTTTCCTGAAGACGGCTGTAGAAACAGCTCGAAAAGTAGATTTTAAATGTTAGTTTATTAAAATTCGTATTTTGTGCACCATTGAGCAAAATTGTGTGCCTATTTATCGTTAAATTTCTGTTTTGTTCTTTTTGGTATTAAATTGTCTTAAAATGGTTTAAAATTGTCTTGAATGGAAAGTTCTGAAAAAAAAAATCGTAGTTTATCGATTTGATGTTTATATTATTCATTTTAAAAAATGCCCTATGGATGTATAAAAATGCTGATCAACACTTCATTGCAACAAAATTAAATACGATGTCTAGCACTAATGAAAATTTACATTGCCATCTAAAATGTCTAATTTTTTTTTTTTTTAACAGCGATGGAAAGAGGGGAGGCGGATCAAGAGGAGGAAGCCGTGGGAGTGGGAGAGGGTCAAGTAGAGGATCAACAAGGAGGAGACCAACCTATAGGCCAGCGTCTCGTCCTTCACCGAGACCACCCGCGTACAAACCATCTCCATTGCCAGCTCCTAAACCAACAGTAAGAGCTACTGCCAGACCTCAACCTCCATCACCCAGACCGGCTGCTCCTGCGGCGACGCCGAAACCTTCCGCACCACAAGAGTCTGCCGTAGTCAAACAGCCAGCAACAAATCCCAATTTTAAAGAGACGAATCAGGCACAGGGATCTGCAAACAGTCAACCAGCTTACAATCCTAACTACAAACCTGGTGCACCCGGTGGTCCGCCACCACCCTATTCACCCGCTGGTCAACCAGCACCAAGTGCTCCCGTCGGACCTCCTCCGCCTTATTCGCCAAATGCACCTGGTATGTGAAAACTTTTGAAGTTAATATTTGGAATTAATGATTTTTATTAATAAAAACTGTAAAAGATATAAGGGAAAGATCGAAATCGTCAAACATATAAACAAGATACAACTTTGTTAGGAAAACTATTGTAACAATGCTTACATTATTTTGTTCAACAAACGTTCATTTTCAAAATATGTGATCTTTTATTTTTTAATAAATTCAACATTTTGTAAAGTACACTCTTTTAACTGAGGATCGACCGAAACAGGTTTTTAAGGCCGAAACCGAATTTCGGTAATCTTCCTATTTTCGGTCGAAAACGAAAATGTCCCAAAAATTTTTTAAGCAATTAATGCATACATAAATGCACATTAATATTAATATTAATTAATTATACGTGTGGTCCAAGTTGGGCCTCTGTGCCTCTGACCAAAACATTTTATTTTCATATAAATTAAATGTAATTAATTCATCAGCGTCACAAAATGAGTTTCTAATTATACGAATTTCATCTGTTAAAAAAAGTTTTAGTGATTACCCATCGTTTTATCTTTTATAATGATTTTTCTAAATGATCATCTGTTATACTAGAACTTGCTCAAAGAATATTCGAAATACTTCTGAGGTTTCAAACGAAAAATTTTCTATTGGAGCTAAGTCTAAAGCTTTAAATGCGCACGTGAAAAGCGTCTTCAAAGTTTAGTCATATATACATTTTCTGCCTTTTAATATGCACTCACGTCTTGTGTCAGTCATGACTGATAATTATAAAACACTTATAAGTTCACAACAATAAATAAACAGCGTTTCATTTGAGCCGATAGAGCTCAAATCAATGAGTCACGTTGAAAATTTCGGAAAGAAGAAACGATAATTTTGGAATACATATAGTTTCGGTCTGGCCGAAATTTCGGCAGCATTTTCGCCGAAAATTCGTTTTCGGTGAAAATTAGATTTTGAGCCGAAAACAAAATCGAACTTTCGGTTGATCTCTACTTTTAATCTTTTTTTCACACCAATGAAAGAAAATACATCAAAAGATAATGGGATATGCTCGTATTGTACCACAAATCCGCAACAATGTGTTTCTATTCAATAATGCCCATTGAATTCTCTTTATAAAGATTATTTTTTACTGATAACTTACTAAATATTTTTTAAGTATTGATTTCCAAGATCTTCAAGAAATTTTATCGATTGGTACTTTTCGGGGAACTTGTTTAGTAAAACCAGCATTTTTCAAAATTCTACTAACAGTCTATTGAAAAGTTAAAGCTTTATTTTTGCATTTGAAAACTTTCAGAACAGAACACAATGGTGCTACAATCCATGTAGGATTTTGACCTCAGTCAATATACTTCTCCAGACCTTCCGATCTCTGGCCTTTACTTTATAATTTATAATTTGGTTTTCTGCAAGATCTTTTTCTATCTCTTTTATCCAACTCTTCCTGGGTCTACCAATACTTCTTTTTCCAATTAAATTGCCACTATAAATCTTCTTTGTGCTTCGCTCATCCCTCATTCTGATTAGATGGCCTAACCATTGCATTCTTCTTATTTTTATAGTATTTATTATATCTTTTTCATTATATAACTGTTCTAACTCCTTATTTGTCCTTATACGCCATGTATTGTCTTCTTTAATAGGTCCAAAAATTTGTCTTAGGATCTTCCTTTCCCAAGTGATAAGTAGCTTTTCATCCGTTTGTGTAGTGGTCCAGGTCTCACTACCATAAATTACTATTGGTTTTATAACAGTTTTATAAATTTTAAGTTTGGATGTACGAGATATTAGAGATGATTTTAGAATGTTTCGAAGAGAAAAATAGCATCTATTTCCTGCTGCAAGTCGGGTTTTAATCACTGCTTCTACCATATTATCACAGGTGATCGTAGATCCTAAATATTTAAATTCTGTTACTTCATTAAATTGTAATTCATTATTTATTGTTAAAGCTGCTGTTGCCTGTGATTTCATTCGGTCCATTTTCATGTATTTTGTTTTTTCTTTATTAACCACGAGGCCTAGTTTTCTTCCTTCAGTGTCTAATTTATTGTATGTTTCAATCAAGACTTTCTTATTCCTAGCAATTATATCAACATCATCTGCAAATGCAAGGATTTGGAGGGAGCGATTCATAATAGTACCACCTCTGTTGTTGTAAATACTTCTAATTATTTTCTCCAGGCATAAATTAAAAAGAATTGTCGAGAGAACATCACCTTGCTTTAGACCTGAATTCACTGCAAATTCTCTTGAAAGTCTTCCCTGTACCTTAACTTTAGCTTTTGTATTTTCCAGTGTTAATTTTATAAGCTTAACTATTTTATCAGGTATTTTAAATTCCTTTAATATTTCAAATAACTTATTTCTGCTTATACTGTCATAGGCATGTTTAAAATCAACAAACAATTGGTGCAAATTAATATTTTGTTCATAGAATTTTTCAAGGATGTTCCTGATACTAAAGATTTGATCCACTGTTGATCTTCCTTTCCTAAAACCACACTGATAATCGCCTATCACCATTTCAGCATACGGTTCTAATCGCTTTGCAATAATCTTTGCCAACACTTTATATGTAACATTTAATAAGGCTATGCCTCTATAATTCTGGCAATTTAAGATATTTCCCTTTTTATGAATTGGGATAATAATAGCACCATTCCATTCATTTGGTATATATTCATTCTGCCAAATCTCTACTATTAGATCATGTAACATTTGTACCAACTTCTCTCCACCATATTTCAAAAGCTCAGCACTTATCAAATCTTCACCAGGTGCTCTTCCATTTCTTAATTTTGCAATAGCATCCCTTACTTCTTCTACAGTTGGTGGTTCACAGTTTTCTTCATTCATGTCATAATCATTATGATTAGATTGTATTTCTCTTTCGTCATTTGACTGCCCGTTTAACAATTCTTCAAAATATTCTGCCCATCTATCTGTCACATTTGCGTGTCCTCCAATAAGTTTATCATTTCTGTCTTTACAAAAAAGGGTGCGTGGTTGATAGCCCTTTTTGATGCCTTTAAGCTTTGAATACATTTGGCTTATATCACCTAATACTGATAGGTCTTCAATTTCTTGAATTTTACTCTGCTCTAAAGCTCGTTTCTTCATACGTAACAACTTTTGAGTATTTCTTCTAATTGTTTTAAAGTGATTTTCACTCTGTCTTGTTCTATGTTTCAGCATTTTTTCTCTTGCTTTATTCTTTTCCTTAATCAGTTGCCAACACTCATCATCAAACCATTCATTAATTTCCCTCCTTTCTTCCTTTCCAACTACTTCCTCAGCAGTTTTTAATATGATATTTTTGCATTTAGCCCATTTACTATTGATTATATCGTCCTCATTAAATTCAGCATATTCACTAGCAATTCTTTCTATTAATTTACTTTGATAAACCTTTCTTCTCTGCATGTTTAGTAAATCTTTTGTTTTAAATTTTACTTGTTTAGTTCCTTTTGCATCTCGAAATCTTGTAACTCTTTGTCTGTATTTCATAATAACAAGGAAATGATCAGTATCTAAATCCGCACCTCTATGACTTCGTACATCCATAACATCACTAGCATGTCTTCTGTCGATCATAATATGGTCAATTTGGTTTTTTGTCTTTCCATCAGGGGAAATCCAAGTTTCTTTATGTATGTTCTTATGCTCAAAACATGTGCTACTTATGATTAAGTTGTTAGAAGCAGCAAAGTCCACAGCTCTTATTCCATTTTCATTACTCACATCATGTAAACTAGATTTTCCAATTGTTGGTACAAAAGTGTATTCTTTTCCAATTTTAGCATTAAAATCACCTATTACCATTTTAACATCATGTCTTGGTATCTTATCAAATTCAATCTGTAGTGTTTCATAAAAAGTATCTTTTTGTTCGTCCTCGGTATCTTCCGTTGGTGCATGGACACATACTATTGAAATGTTAAAAAACTTTGCTCTCAATCTCAAGATACACATTCTTTCATTTACATTGTGAAAATCAATAATATTTTCTCTAAGGCATTTTCTGATCATAAATCCAGTGCCATGCGTGTTTCTTCTTCTGCTTGCACTATTAAAAATTGTAAAGTCACCAATATCTCTTATCCCACTCTCCTTCCATCTTATTTCCTGTATGGCCAATATGTCCAGTCTATAACTATCCATCTGACTCTGTAGTTGCTTCACTGCACCAGCTCTGTATAAACTTAAAACATTCCAAGTTCCAATTCTAAAATTCATAAGCCGTTTTCCAGTTCCAGTCCGTTTTACCATGAGATCAGTCCGTCTAACATTTGTATTTAAGGGCTTCGCAACAAGGTTTTTTTTCCAGGGAAAGGTTGTCAGCCTTTCGCCCAACCCCTTTTAGTCGCCTCTTACGACATGCACGGGTTACATTGGGACTATTCTTTAATGCCGGTCACCACACGGCATTTTGAAAACTTTCAGACTACATTTTAAATGAAAAGTTGCAAATTACGCCAGGCGACGTTTATGTGTTAAAAAGTCTTCGGTCGAAAACTAGCTTTAAATAAATGCCTTTAACCTATTCAAAACTTTTCATGATTCGATTACATGTTCTATGAAATAGCACTGCTCGCAAACTAACCTTTTCTCTGATCTGACTAACCTCGTTCTTTGTTTGCTTAGAAATTCAAGTCTGTTACGAATTTCCATTTTCATAACATTTTGAGTGTAACTATATCTATATAACAATAATACTATCTTTACGAAAATCAAATTACTATACGCTGTCCTTAAGTTTCCTTAAGTAGTATATTTCAAAATTAAAATTAAATTGTTAGCAGTAATATTTATTTAAAAATTTTGATTTTTGCATGAAAAGAATTTTCATCAACTTTCTATGCTCCATAGTATTATAGATTGATAATTTAAAAAAAATCTCAAACATTATAAATTGCTTTTATTAAATACAATATTTAAAAGAATCAAAATTCTTAGTTATTTGTCTCTTTTACAGGAGGACAGCGGCTTCCACAGCAACCTGGCGTGCAACCACCTCCGTATCCAGGACTTCCAGGCAGGCCTCCAGCATATCCTGGACAATCTGCTCCGTATCCTCAGCAACCTGGTTATCCAGGAAGTTATCCAAGACAGCCTGGTTATCCACAACAACCTGGTTATCCAGGAAGTTATCCAAGACAACCTGGCTATCCAGGAGGCTATCCACAACAACCTGGCTACCCAGGGAGTTATCCGCGGCAACCTGGTTTTCCAGGAAGTTATCCTGGAGGGAACCGACCGTATCCTCAGCAACCACTCGGTGGGAATGTATGGCGGCCTCAGTCTGGTATGCCTGCTCCAGCTTACATGAACTACGGTGGAATACCAACTGGAGCAAACATGTACAGTAAACCTCATAAACAGAAAGGTTTTCTGGGATCATTGATGGGTATGGGTTCACACAAGACACACAAGAAAAACAAATATTTTGGTTCGCGTCCTAGTCCTTATGGAGTTGCTGGTGGAATGGCTGGACTTGGAGCTGCAGCCTATGGTGCAAAACATATGGGAGGAGGAGGATTCCTCGGTAAATACGGAAGGACGGCTGCCATGTACACGATAATGCCTTATATGGCTTACAAGGCAACTTCAATGCTGTTTAGACCACGATTCTCGTTTATGCCATTCTTTATGCCTACGCCATATTTTCATCATTACCATTATTCCCACCATGGACATGGAATGTATCCTGGATATGCTCACTATTATGATGTTTATAATGATGATTATGGTAAGTAGGAAACAACCGTTTTTATAGTAAAATTCTTAAATTGTCTGTGTGTATTGTCCTTTTGCCCTCTAAAGGAAACTAGATGTTTTCACCGTATTTTTAGTTAAAATTCACAAATCTTACCCCAGTTTTTTTTTATCGGACTCATTTCTTTTAATTCAATTTTTAATACATCTCAAATAAAAAATTTCAATTTATGTGTTAAAACAATCCATTAAACTTTAATGTTATAATTGATTTTACTGATGCTAATAACCGTTAAACCGTTTGTGTTTTTAAAAATATCTAGAAAATAGACATTACAAATAATAATAACAACAATAATAATAATAATAATAATAACTGCAGAAAGATGGAAGGCAGAAAAAAGATGATGAACTAAAGTGGGAGATATTCTATCAACAGTCGATATATTAAAAAAAGAAACTAGAAAACTACAAGTTTAAATATTTTTATTCTAAAAATTTCTCTAATTTATTGAAAAATCGGCATATCAAAATTAAATGAAACAATAAGTATTCCATTCGGAAAAATTCTATGCGTAATTTAAAAAAATGTTGATGCATCTTTTTATTCAGTAAGATAAATGCACCTATAGTGGGCCACGTACCAATAGTGGGACAAGGCCCTTATTATCGCATTGGCAAACCGGGACTTTGCCCAGAGTCCCCAGACCTCAAGGGACCCCCAAACCCATATATTAGTTTATAAAATATTTACCTTTTTTCCCTCCAATTCCAGCTCTGAAAATTTTCAAATACAAATTTCATCTTTAAAAGATTCTACTAAACTCTTTGAAAAGCATTTCATTTTGAACACACAAAACTCACTGCTTTCACAAAGCTAACCTCAACAACTATTAAATAAGCAATAACATTTTGATTTTAATAGATCGTATTAGCAGTGAACTTGAATCATATTTAAACTTTAGTAGTTTAAAATAATCAGTTCTAACTATCATGAGATAAATTTTATTCCGCATTCAAAGTTATTTCTTTTAATTTTGAGTGAAATATAAAAAACAAACCCAAAATTGACATTTTTTTAGATTTATTGAAAAAACACTTTTTACTTGTGAAGTAGAATGTATTTGATTTGATATTATGTTGTGTGTAGTACAACTTCAAAAGAGGTGAAAGAAACTAACTTTATAAACTCATATTTACATGTAAGAGTATAAGGCACTCTTCCATAAGTTGAAGTTATATATAAAAAGAGTTTTGTTCTGTACTAAGAAAAAAAGTATTTTTATTAATTAAGGTATTTAATTTAGAATTGACGGAGTTAAGAATTTTCTTCTATTTAAAATCCAAGGTGCAAAAATATTGTTTATCCATTACACATATGACTGACCATCAGTTCTAACTGAATAATGTTGCAACGATTCGAGTGGAACCCCTAATTTAACTTTGCCCAGGGCCCCAGTTAGTCATGAACGGGGCCTGAGTGGGATACTAATATTTAAATTTTAAAAACAAGCACAAAATGCATTTCTGGAAAACGACTGTAAGAATGATTTACTGACATCTTTAAATGTTAACTTTCCATAAACTGTTTGGATTTTTTACCCGACTGCCAAGAAGGGTTATGTGTTTGACGCGTATCTGGGTATGTGGATTTCTTTATACCCTCGAAACATCCCAACGGCTGGATGGATTTTAATGAATGAGGTCTCTATCGATTCGTCTTAACCGTCCGATGGTTATAGGCTAGGTTTTGTTTTTATAAATTCAAAATGGCTGCCATAAAATACAAAATGGCGGTAGAGACGAAATTTTTTTTACGCACCCTATTGCGTGGCATACCATTGGATAGGTCTTTCAAAATGAAGACGATGTTTCCTAGGCTATTTTACAGTCAGAAGCTCCGTTTAAATATTACACAATCTAGAAGTTGTGTAGGTAGAATCTCTAGCTTTACTGGAACTCTAACCTTCATAGACATCTATAGGCCTTATCAAAACAGTGTATAATAAAGATTTAATAAGAATTTATAAAACATTGATTTTATAAATTCAAAATGGCTGCCATAAAATACAAAATGGCGGTAGAGACTAAATTGTTTTTTTAGGCACCCTATTGAGTCGCATACCATTGGGCATTTTAGTCTATGGGCATATGATGCATTCGTATATTTAAAATATCTCCTCGGGAAATTAATATTGTTAACTTCTATTTTTTATGTACACTTCCTAAAAGATCTCTCTTTTTTTTCTTAGTTCTCGAAATATTTCTAAAGTATAGACTTAATTTTATGTGAAGTGTTAAAATCTTACTCACAGTTCGCCCGCTTTTAACACATAAAATGCTAAATTCAGCATAGATTTTAGAAATATTTTGAAAACTAAGAAAAAAAGAGGCATCCTTTAAGAAGAGTACACAGAAAAAAGATGTTCAAAATATGAATTTAAAAATATGAAGAAGATATTTTAAATATAGGAATGCATCAAAAGTCCATAGACTTAACATTACGGAGGAAAATTCCGAAGCTGAGTGACCAGCCCCCTTAAGGGTGTTCTCAAAACGAAAAGAGCAACTTTCTGACATAAGTTTTAATTTATTTTTGTTCGAAAATGCATGAAACTAGCTGATGTTGTTGTTCAGAAACTATGTAATTGAGCTGTTTTTTCCATTTTTTTGCAAGCGCAATAGATCTTTCAGAAAATAATGTCAAAGGGGGAGTTTTGAACCGAATTTCCGCGCGAAGGGAGAAAAAGCACTCAAGAGCGGGCGAAAAACGAGTTTGTCACGTGATCGAATTCGCTTATAACTCGATAGGTAATTGATTGATCAAAAAATGGAAAAAACAGTTCCGTTCCAAATCGCTTCCATGGCCAGGCTTTCCAATTTTATATCTTTCCGTTAAAAAATGAATTTGAAAATATGTCAAAACGTTTTTCGCTTGTTAAGTAGAGCAGTTAAGAACAGCCTTAAAAGTCATCAGTACAAATAAATAAAAATATAGGTAAGTAATATAAAAAATAGTTTCACATTGGTGAGAAATAATTAATTAGTTCGCTTTTTACGCAGTCTGGTTTTTTGATTTTTTAAATTTAATTTTTACTTGTCTTATTTTCTAGAGTGCCATCAAAAACAGATTTGTTTGGCAAACTCTGAAAGATTTCATTTTAGATAGATAAGTTTTTATTTAAAACATTGCTTCTTTAATATTATGTTTTATTTTAAATTAAAATACTTTTGATATACTCCATTACATTGTAAATAATTCGTTGGATAAGCCGAAAACTTAAAGATTCATGCATCAGAAATTTACTAGGCCCACTACTGAAGCGCAGAGGAAGGTAGCATTTTTTAGCCCCGGAATGCTATTTTTTTCTCCCAGCTTATTTTGTCCCCAATAAATAACGTTACCTTGTGAACGCTAGCCGTAAAACAAAAGCCGATGTTTTATTGTGCGATTAAATACTCTACAGCATTTTTTAAAACTTCTAAGCATCGGACATTTTCAATGTTTATATCGTCGTATTGGGGAAAAAAAGTACTTTTTATTGCAATTTGTTTGAAAACTGCGTCTTCATTTGTTTTTGAAATATTATTTTTTTTGTAGTTTTAGCGACATTTGTTTCATTTTGGCAACACAAGTTCTCCATTTCTGTAGAAAGTAAAGAAAAAAATGTTGAAAAATAGCAATTATATCTTTTTGTTACCATTTTCTCATAAAAACTGAAAAAAAAAAATTAATTAAAATACGTG
The DNA here is from genome assembly GCA_963932465.1 of Maratus speciosus. Classification (NCBI taxonomy): domain Eukaryota; kingdom Metazoa; phylum Arthropoda; class Arachnida; order Araneae; family Salticidae; genus Maratus; species Maratus speciosus. Next base: position 184,381,483 of record OZ010791.1, on the reverse strand, counting down.
CTATTTTGAGAAAAATATAAATGAAGGATTTATGATAAAACATGGAGCTATTATAAACTATATTTAATTTTAAGTATCTATATTAATGCAAATGACTTCATTTTACATAAAATGAAAGCGTGTGCTTTAAGTCTTAAAATTGAAATATGTTTTGCAGTAGAGTCCCGATTATCCGAGTCCCGCTTAACCGAGTTATTTTCTTCTGGTGGACTGGTGGTTTCTATTATTATGAAACAGTTATTATAAATGAAGCGTTAGGTGAAGATGAAAGAGCAGTCGTAAAAAGTTAGAACACTGATTTTCTGGTCAGAATGGAAAAAAAAAATGGCCATAATTTTTTTCCATTCTGACCAGAAAATCAGAGTTCTAACTTTTTACGGCTGCTCTTTCATCTTCACCTAACGCTTCATTTATAATGGCTGTTTCATAATAATAGAAACCACCAGTCCACCAGAAGAAAATGAAGTAATGGAAATGCCGGGGGCGACACTAAATTCTGAAAAAGCAGAATTCCTGTTTTCTAGTTATTTTTCATTTTTTTTTTTTTTTTCCCCGAAGAATATATTTTGAAACTTTGAATGTTAATTCTGATACATGAAGGTTAGTACTATGTTTAAATATGCATATATTTTGGGATTCACAAACACTTTAATAATAATTAGATAAGTGTACTTAAGTCGGCCCACTAATGATGCGTTTACCTTATATCAGATTTACTTAAAATCTCCTGTGTTCATACAAAGGCATGTTGGTTCAGTGATATTTAATGGCAGAAAATCTAAAGAAAAATATATTCTGTTAAAGGATAAAAAAACTTTGAAAAATATTTTGAAGATTGTAATTAGTTTATTGTATTTTTTGAAATCAATTAGAAGAAATAAATAATGTTTTAATGCTATAATCCTTTTCCCCCCAAGTTGAATAAATCAGTAATTTTAGTCTTCGAGGGTTTGTATTATACACTATCACTAAAAAGTTTAAGGTTGAACTGTTATTTAAAAAAACAAAATCTAATTCGTTTATTTAATTTTAAGCATTTAACCGCCATCTAATGAATAGTTAAAACCATAGAAGAAAATATGCTGACGTGAAAATGTATTAAAATTAGATTCTATATATTAAGGGTATTTTCTTAAGATGAATATTTATAGATGAAAAGTATTTTCTTCAGCGATGCACGATGGGATATTTACCGATTCTAGCTGGCCAAAAGTCAATAAGCTTATCTTAGCGTAATTTATGTTTTACCTGACATAGCTTAATATTTGGGGGGTAGCAGGGTAGCTATTGGTTTTGACATAAATATAATTTTATGGTGTATAGGCTAGTGCGAAGTTGGTGTTTCTTAATTGGGGATTAATCAATGTATTTTCGTATTGTTGTTTAAACTGTTATTTGAAGAGGAATAAAAAATAATGCTAGATTATGACGCTTCAGAACAAAATATGAACTTTGTTTTATCGGATTTATGTGCAGAAATTTTGCACATTTCAGCTGTTATTTCATATTTAATGTCGCAAAAATAGCTATTTTTTTACAATTTTTAATTTTAAAAATAGAAAAAGTTATACAGGAGCCCAAAAAAGTTTATGATTTTTTCAATATTCGCTCTAACTTCACAAATATTTCACCGAATTCCATGAAATTTAAACAAAATGTCAGTAAAAGTACCTAAAATAAGATACAAATCACAGATTTGAAAAAATTGAAACCAAAAAAATCTTCAGCAGTAAGAGTCAGAAGTGCCACCAAAAATGTTTATGATTTTTTAGTATATCATATATTTTTCTGAACTAACTTTACTCGTTTGAATTGGAACAGTGTGTAATAATATCTATTTCAGTTTATTTTAGATGGGAAAGGGGAAAGAGAGCAGAATCAAAGCTCAGAAGCTTATTGCTGAGGCTAAGAAAGCCGGTAAAAGCAACAAAGACTTAGCTGCTGAATTTCACATGGCTCCAAAAACGATCTCGGCTAACAATCTCGGCTAAACGATCTCGGCTAACAATCTCGGCTAAACGATCTTGGCTGCTAATAAACGATACCAGGTCAGTAATGTTATTCGTAAGGCTCCCCAATCTTGAAGACCTCGAAAGACTGCTTCACAGGACGACAAAGCGATCATTAGAGCAGCCAAAGAAAATTCCAGATTGGCAGCGGTCGATATTCACAAAGATATGGTTGCTATAGAGGTTTAAATATTTGTCCAGAAACTTTAAAGCTTCGCTTAGTTAAGAATGGACTATTTGGACGCCATCCAAGCAAGAAGCCTTTAGTTAGTGTGAGGAACAGGAAGATCCGAATGGCCTTTGCTAAGGACTAAGGACCATATATCATGGACTAAGAAAGACTGGCAAAAAGTGCTTTTCAGTGAAGAATCAAAATTTTGCTTGATTAGAAGTGACGATGTAAAGTAAATCAGATGTCCAATCCACGCAACAGACCTTCCAAGATACCAAATCCCCACTGTTAAACATGGCGATGGTAATGTCATGGTATGGGGTTGTTTCAAACTGTCTGGCGTTGTACCACTTCATCGTTTTCATGGCAATATGGATGCCTCTGTATGCAAAAATATAATGTAAAATGCTATGGTGCCGTTCGCTTGTAAAAATATGGCCAAGAAATGGATTTACAAGCAGGACAACGACCCTAAGCATACCTCGAAACTCGTCAAGAAGTTCTTCAAATCAAAAAAATTAAACTAATGGCGTGGCCAAGCCAGTCACCTTACTTAAACCCAATCCAACATTCATGGGATGAACTCCAGAGAGCTACTCGGGGCATTAAAGTAAAAAATGTTGATGAAAAATTCGACGTTTTCAGCCCAGCATGGGTTCAATCGAAAATCAACAAGCTTATTGCGTCAATGCCTCGAAGGTGCAAAGTTGTCATAGATTGTCCGACCAAATACTGAACTGACTGTTATTTGTTAAGATTGTTGTTTATTTGACATTACCACTTATTTTCAGGGATTTTAAGAAAAAAATCATAAACTTCTTTGGTCGCACTTCTGAAACTTACTAGTGAATTTTTTTTTTTTTCAAAGCTGTGATTTGCATCTTGTTTTAGGTACTTTAACTGACATTTTGCTAAAATTTAATGGAATTCGGTGAAATATTTGCGAAATTAGAAAGAATATTCAAAAAATCACAAACTTTTTTGGACTACTGTATGAAAAAGCAAGATAAAGCTCAATTCTTTATATCATTAAATAGTTCATATTATAAATTTTTCGATACACTTCAATTTGTCAGCGTCTATCTGCATACTTAGTCTTTAGAATTGTTTTACCATATTAAGTTTAAATTAATTTTTTGGGGAGTTTTGTTGAAGTACCATTTTTCTTTTATCAAACTACGCAATATTTCAAGTCAGTCTTACAAATAAACTTTTGCACCATTATTCAGCAGCAACAAGCTTCAAAATTTAAGGAAAATGTGAATTGGGGTGAAAATGTTTCGTTTATAGAGGATAATTAGAATGAAAAATACGTGAAATTTTGCAAGCGCAAATTGTTTAAATTTATGGCGCAGTTTCGACAAACGTTGCCAGTTGCATGTAGATACATTGGTTAGATTGATGTAAAATATAATATACTTAGCTGCAAATTTCGAGCGGTTACAAAATTGATGCAGACAAATTCTTTAAATTCCCTTTAGATACAATGCAAAACATAACGTTTTCCACCGTTTTCCATGCCGTCTTTTGACTCCCATTCTTTACATAAGGTTCCGCTATGTAGAGATAAATATAAATACACAATACAATATAATAAGAAGAATAAACTGATAAAATGAGCAAACATTTCTATGTCTATAGACTTAATTATGCATCAAAGATCTTGAGAAAATCTCTAACGAGTAAAATTGTTAATATAAAATTATTGACTTCAAACGCTTTCCTAACTAGTAAAATAACAAAATAAAAAATTAAGCAACTTTTTCTTTAAAAAAAAAAACAAAAAAAAAACATTTAGATGTTAATTTTTTAAGAAAAAAGAAAGGTCTCTAGTTATAAAGCCGGTATAAAGTAATTTCAGAATTTTCTAATTACATTACTAAGCAATTTTCATTAAAGCTGTTCAATATTTATCTTGTATCTGAATTTCTACCAGATTATTAGAAAAAACTACTTCTTTAAAAAAATGATTTGTTAATATAATAATGGAAAAATAATTTTATCATTTTAACTTCCAGACTGTTAAAAAAGTATCCTTAAAATTATCAAAAAAGTAGCTATTAAGTAATGAGCTTAATTCACTTATTACCTATCTTAATGCTTTAAAATATATTTTATTTAAATCCTCGATCAATAATAAATATCGAATACAGATTTTACCTTCAATGCCTCAAATTAATCAATTTCCAATTCAAATTAACAATCTACGAAGTTATTTTGATTTAAAATGTAATATATTTGGTAAAAATGTGTTTAATGTATCATTTATATCATAAAACATCGAATCAATAGAAAGAAATTCAACAATAATTTTGGCCAGCTACAATCGGTAAATACCCCACTGTGCGACGATGGCTATTGAGCTCTGTTTTGAGTTTAGGTAATTGTTAAGGTTTTCTATTCGCTATTCGACGCTATTCTCTAACGCTATTCGGTTCGCTATTCGACTATATTTATTAATTCAATAGAAAAAATAAAAGCAGAATATTTCTTACAGAATCTATCTGTGCTATGTTTATAAGCTCACATAAAAGTCTCATCCTGTTTATTTCATTACTTCATATTAAATGCTATGTTATTTAACAATTTAAAACTATAAAAATTTCATGCCGCATTTCAATCTTTTCGTAATTAGAAGTAATGACTCTCAGACCTAAATGTGGCTAAAATAAAAGCCGACAATTCCGCTTCTCTAATACCTTACTAAGCTTTTCTTCGTTTTATTTTCAGTGGGAAAATGCCAAAGACCAATTAAAAAGGAGCACACGGAAATCAGATGCAAAACAACGTATGATGATATGTGAGTAGCGATTAATTATTTTATATAAATTATGCCACCCCCCTTCTTTAGAAATTTAAAGCCTGTGAGCTATAATGAGAAAGTGACAATTACTAGTTTGAATTAAAAAAATAATAATATTAGGTTAATAGTCACTGTGTAGTAATTTATTAGAACTTATTTAGAAATTGTTACGTGGAAGAATAATTGAGCAGTAATTCCTAACTTGCATGTCCTTTCTGCCCTTTGTATGTATGTTGTTGCTAAACATTCTCTCTTTTTCCCTTTTGCCCTGAAAATTGGGACTCGTTTAGGAAGACTTGAAAAACCGCATCTTTATGTTTGCTTGGTTATTTTTACTCTCTTTTCTGATAGCACATTAATCTATAATTGTGGTGGATAATTTATCTTGAGAAAAAAAGTAGAGTCTGAAACCATGGCACTGTTTGTTTATCCCTCCTTCTTCGTCACACAACTCCTAATAGTCCAGAAAGCAACTTCACATTTCAGTTAATCGTTTTAACGTAATTCATATTTTTAACTCTGTAAGATATCATATTGCATTTTAATAAGTTTATGGTCATCTGGTCCATCGGTAGGGGGAGGGGAGGGGGTTGTTATAACATCATCATAAATAGGTAGCGCAATGGAAGTTTTTTGCAGCAGCTATTTAGACTTCGCAATAGGTCCATAGCCAAAAGAGGTGTAAAAGAGGAGTCCAAAAGAGGTTATGAATTTAAATCAGAGCTTCTTGAAAGGAAAATGTCGGGACAGCTAGTAAAATAAAATAAACTAGTTGGATGAGCCAATCCCAAAATTTTCTTCTATCTCATACATCTTAATATTTCAAAAAGTTGATACACATGTTAATACTTTAATATTATTAATTCAATACTATATGAACTTTGATTTTCATCTTAATTTTCTGCTTCAGTCAATTAATCGGAGTAAAACGAGCTAATCTAGGGCATGATATTTATTAAAATCAATAGTTTTTCCTTATTCTGTTGTCATCAGCTGTTTGCGATTAGCTGGCTTAACAAGATGCGAGTTCCTGTCGCTGCACGAGCCACCAATGGACAATAGAACTACGAAAAATCAAGGAAATTAGACAAAAATCGCTATCACAGTGCCCTTTTTCCGCGGAATATTTCGAAATTCAAGGACCTACTGGCTACAGCCAAAAACATGCTCAAAAAATTTGGTTCTATTGTATGCATATCTTTATACAATTTTCGATGGTACAATATTGAAAACAGCACGAAAATCGGTATTACAGCGCCTCCTTCCGGCAGATTTTTTTTTTCAAATTTAGGGAGGACTTGCTTGCCATAGCCAGGAACATACACAAAAAATTCGGTTCAATTCTATGCAAAACTTCATGCACTTTTCGATGGTACTATAATGAAAATGGCACAGGCATTGCAACTATAGCGCCCCCTTCCGGCGGAATTTTTTGAAATTCTTGGAGGACCTGCTGGCCATACCCTGAAACATACACAAAAAATTTGGTTCAATTTTATGCATAACTTCATGCACTTTTCGATGGTACAATAATGAAAATGGCACTGGCATCGCAATTATAGCGCCCCCTTCCGGCGGAATTTTTCAAATTCAGGGAGGACCTGCTGGCCATAGCCTCAAACATACACAAAAAAATTGGTTCAATTCTATGCATAACTTTATACGCTTTTCGATTGTACAATATTGAAAATGGCACAAAAGTCGCTATTACAGCGCCCTCTTCCGGCGGAATATTTCAAAATTGAAGGAGGACCGGCTTGTCACAACCAAAATCATACACAAAAAATTTAGTTCAATTCTATGCATAATTTCATACACTTTTCGATGGTACAATAATGAAAATGGCACAGACATCGCTATTACAGTATTCAGGCAGATTTTTTTTCAAATTCAGGAAGAACCTACTGGCCATATCCAAAAACATACACAAAAAATTTGGTTTAATTCTATGCTTAACTTCATACACTTTTCAATGGTTCTACATTGAAAATGGTACAGACATCGCTATTACAGAGCCCCGTTCCGGCGGAATTTTTTCACATTCAGGGAGGACCTGCTGGCCATAGCCAGAAACATACACAAAAAATTTGGTTCAATTCTATGCATAATTTCATACACTTTTCGATGGTACAATAATGAAAATGGCACAGACATCGCTATTACAGTATCCCCTTCAGGCAGATTTTTTGTCAAATTCAGGAAGAACCTACTGGCCATATCCAAAAACATACACAAAAAATTTGGTTTAATTCTATGCTTAACTTCATACACTTTTCGATGGTTCAACATTGAAAATGGTACAGACATCGCTATTACAGAGCCCCGTTCCGGCGGAATTTTTTCACGTTCAGGGAGGACCTGCTGGCCATAGCCAGAAACATACACAAAAAATTTGGTTTAATTCTATGCATAACTTCATACAATTTTCGATGATACAATATTGAAAATGGCACAAAAATCGCTATTACAGCACCCCCTTCCGGCGGAATATTTCTAAATTGAAGGAGGACCTGCTTGCCACAGCCAAAAACATACACAAAAAATTTGGTTCAATTCCATACATAACTTCATACACTTTTCTATGGGTCAATGGCGACACACGGACAGACAGACAGAAATTTTGTATAAACATGTTTTTTGGGTTCTCTGACCTCTAAAACGTGTAAATCCGTTGAAAACCGGAAGTTGAAAAAATTTAATTACAATACTTTCTTCTATCTTAAGTAAAAATACTTATATTGCGGCTGCACAAACCATCATTTCATGGCGTTCACGACTGAAATTCCACGATTATTTAGAACTCGATTAGTCCATTAAAATGAAACTGGTCTGCAAAGTCATATCTTGGTGCAAACCACATGCAGAGCCAATTTTAGTGGTTGATTGGTAAGTTTCCAATTGTGTTTTCCTGCACCTAGTGGGGTCATAAAGGTATAAAAGGATGGAGGAATGGGTGCAGGAAAACACGATGGGAAACCTACCAATCAACTACTAAAATTGCGTCAGCAGGTAGCTTCCACCAAGATATGACCTGGCAGACCAGTTTCATTTTAATATGCTAATCGAGTTATAAATAATCCGGGAATTTCAACCGTGAACTCGATGGGGTGGTGGTTTGTGCAGCCACTCCTGGTCTATTAGCATTAGGTGATACCACGATCTCTTCTCTATAACACATGTATGAGCGATTCGTGCCCATGACAAAAATCACTGGATGCAGTAACCTCATTAAATTTGGAATCTCGAAAACACATGAAATTCAGTAGTGCCGCATTCACTATAACGGATGTATGAGCCCAAAGCGCTCATGAACACCATACGAAAAGTATGATTGGATGAAGCAACGTCGCTGCACAGGAATCTTAAATGGACGGAAAATTTGGTAATACCAACATCACTATAACGTTAACTATCACTAATTTTAAACTTCTAGTAATGAAATATGCTCGTTTACAGGTCGCACTCCGAGATACCATCCATATTGATGAGGGAAGTACAAGAAGTGTTACTAATCGATTTTCAAGAGAGTGGTACCGTTGAAAAGATCTCGTCGTGGGGAGTAAAAAACTCAATGGGACTATTCGTCGCAAATCAGCCAATTTCGAGATATAGGCCAATAAAACTCACGGAATTTTTGTTATTTATTTATGCTGTCACCGAATACATGGCTGTAAACGTAGCGTTTTGCGTGAAGTGTCTGCTTGTTGATGCTGTATATTTATAGATTTCACAAGCATTTGTGGCCTTCTATATAGTAGTGTACAAAACACAATGGGAATTAACACCATGAACAGTTTTAAAATGTCTGCCGGTCGCACTTCTTGCTATGCTTCTTCTCTGTTATGGTGAAGCATATCTGCCTTACTGACCTGAAGCAGGAAATATGTGTTCTCTATCATGAGGTTTCTATCATGAACACTGAGCCTGTATTGTCGACAGTGTTTGACAAATTCGTCCCACATGTAACGACAAATTTCCTGCTGCTTTTGAACCGTACTGCCGGCTTTCTCCAAATACCGTTGCGATCGCGTAATCACCATTCGGTTTGTCACTTTCATCGAGTGCTTCTTGGCTGCGTTTAACTTGTTGCCCTTCGCTTGATCGTATGCATCGACAACTTTTTTCAGTGTTTTCACAGAAACATCAGGAACTTCTCTCCTTTCTTTTTTGATAATTAGTTCGTATGTAGGATCATCTTCTAATTCATTATCTCCTACTTCTGTAGAGATTTCTATATCTATAGACCTGTAGAATTCGTTTTCGATCATTACTTTGACAGTCTCAAATTCGTCGACTGATCTCTTTTCCTGTAGTAGCAGTAGCAACGTCTCTATCTACAAGGGAATCACCAAAATGGGACAGTAGATGACGACGAAAAAGTGTGGAAATGAGTGTTTTGTCCGCGATAGCATTACAGCCTAAAGACTCACCGACGACATCTCCAGAACTGGGCTCGACTTCGCATGTCACATGGGTGCGTGCCACCTCCCCTGAACCAATGCGCCTGGAATGCAAGCCATAGGTGCTGCCATGGTTGATCGCCTGAGTAAACTCTCCCATTGGGCCATGATTGGCCTTTTTGGTTGGAACTTTTCATTTCGTAGGACCAGCCGAGCAGTTGGTTCCTGATCTTACAGCCATTCTACCAATTATTGTGTATGACCAACGACTCTTGATACCGTGTTTCCTCATAAATACCAGCAAAAATAAATAAACAAATTGCGTGTCATAAATTGTCAGATATCTCGAAAACGGCTGATTTGCGACGGGTAATTTCATTATGTTTTTTACTCCCCACAACCAGTTCTTTCCAACGAACTACTCTCGTCAAAATAGGCGAGTAACACTTCTTGCACTTCCCTAGTGAGAAATAGGAAATCCATCAGGACAACAAGGCGACTTATGTCTACGAACTTCCAGGGGAAATCCCTTTTTATTTTAATTCCGAGGCAATTAACCTACATCCATCAAGATTTAGAGTAGATTTTCAGAGTTAATGTGAAATCTAGTCAACAATCAGTAAGTTCTCATCTATTCATTTCAATTCATAAACTGTACAGAAGTTATGCCTCTAAGAGTGAAAATATATCTTTAAAGAGTGAGTATTGATTATTCAAAATGTCATGAAAGACTATGAATGAGTGTCGATAAAAGAAACAGTCAGAATCCCTACTAGATTTTCTTTATTTTGATGCATGTGTGGAATTCACCAAAATTACAAGAATGATGATTAAAACAAATGCGTCGTGAGTTTTAGACTCACCTCAGTTATTATTGCTAAATCCCACACGTTTTTAAAAATTATTAATATAAATATTAACTAATATATTCTGTAATAATGTAAATCATTATTGAAATATTTTACATCATTATAGAAATTTAAGAGCTATACGAAAAAAAATTCTTTATGCATTTCAGAAAATGTGATGCCAAATGCGAAGACGGATTTGAGTTTCCGGAAAACATAACGCTGATATCCAATAGGTGTTGGCATGTTACAGGAGTTTGGAGACCAAACAAAAACTTCCCACAGTGCACGCGTAAGTATTTTAAGACCAGAATGTTATTATACAACTAATTTTTTTTTAATTTGTAATATTAAGACAATTAAACAAAAAATAACAGATTAAAAAATATATATTTAGACAATTTACAAAAATGTCTCAAGATATTTCGTTTTTCAAAACAGATTCTATTCTATTTTAGTTGAGGTGCATACAGAGTTCGCGCTTGGCTCTCATTTATAGCGTGTAAAAGCAGTTTGTTTTTGAACAAACTAATTCGAAGTTTTCTAACAGCGTATCAAATTAAACTAGTAAAAATTTGCATTAAATACGGAAAAATATAAAAGAAAGAAAACGTACCCTAAAGAATTATGTTATTGTTTTTGTTTGTGTAGGGGGGAGAGCTGATAATGTATTTTACATGCCAAATTTACAAATTCATTAATTTAATACACTTTGATGAAGTACTGTTGATTAAAAAGAGATAGATAAAAAGAAATTAATGGACTTAAAAATTATTTAAATCCATTAAGTAATTTAATCTCAAATTTTTAAAATCTAGATCAAAATATACAAACTCCGATCGTATAGCTTATACTTAAGATAAGATCATTGCAGAAAAACTAAAAAAAGCGAACTTGAAACAAATATCTCACATTGCCTGCTATGTGACACGATTCTCATACATGATGAAACAGACAGAAATTTCATTAATCTCAATAAGTAAACTAATAACAAAAATTTAAAGAATATATTTATATTAAAATGTTTAATTTTTATAGAAAATATCTAAGAATCCATAAAATGTTTTAAATCTTTACTGATTTTTTAAAGTTTGTAAAAAAAAAAAAGTCTAAGTCGAAGAAATTGGAAACTCACAGTAATAGTTAAATACATAAAAGTATTGACTAATTCAGAGATTAATTCATTTACTGTGACACATTAAAAATTAAAATATGTGTATATTTTTATGGCAACTATTGTTTCAATATTTTAAGCAGAAATGTTTATACTATAATAACAATGACTGAATAAATATAATCATTAGACATTGGGGTTTTTTTGGGCAGCCCATAATTTCTTTCTTTCTATCAGACACATAATATTAATAAATACGCTGAAAAAAAATGGTGACTGGTGATTTTTACAAGTGCCCAGACATATTTTTTATCAAGTTGTCCATTTTCCTTATAATTTATTTAATATGTAGCTTTGTTTTTATAAAAAGAAAATAATAATTGATAAAATTTGAATGTACAGCAAAACTTTTAAATACCGGACAACTCTGATATTTTGTAAATATTTTGCTGATAATTAACCACAGTACCCATAAAAATCCTAAGTCTAGTGATTATTATGACATATGTGTAAAAGATTATGAATATTGGGTTGGTAGCTAGCCTCAGAAGTTCTGGAGTCGACTCTCATGCGATAAGTGACTTTTTTTTTTTTTTTTTTTTTTTTTTTTTAATTCAAGTTAGTTCCATATATTTGTATTTTTTTTAAGTAAATGCATATCCTATGCGTTATATACCTACGATATTTATGTAGTTATCATATCGCTGTATTAATGTTTTACTCCGTCTAATATTTAAAATATTAAATTTTGTTGCAGAGATAGCGTCGTGGCAAATCTTATACGTGGTATAAAGCGGGCCAGATCGGACCGATTTTCCGTAGTGGGCCGAGCCAAGAAAATTTAACATCATTCAAGTCTGCTGGTTTTTATCTTTTTCTTTAATTTATGTTTCTTTTTTCAGCAATTTGTAATGAGGATTGCATGAATGGCGGGGAGTGTATCCGGCCAGATGTATGTAAGTGCCCTGCAGAATTTCGGGGGAGTCGATGCCAATTCCGTAAGTTAAGTAAGCATTATTTACAAAAGGAAGGTTTTCTTCAGAACCTCGAATGTTAAACTTTATACCTTTCACATTTTCTCAAGTTATTTTTGACTGATATTTTGGGATACCACCCATATTATAACACTTCTAAAAAATTTTAAGCTAAAAGATGTAGCAGAAAGATAGTGTCAATCCTCAATTTTAACTCCTGATGATTGATGATGTTACAAACTACTGTTGCTACTGATATTGCTACTGTTGCAAAAAAATATAAATAAATAAATAACTTTATACTTTTTCATTAGTATAAAAAACCGAAATATAATTTTTAAAGTGATATTTAAATTTTAAGTCGAACTTTTGAATTTTATCGTGCCTCGTATATGTCAGAAGTCACAGTGTTCTTTTATTATTATTATTATTATTATTATTATTATTATTATTTAAAACCACTATTTTCAAAATAAAATTGGCGAAGTACTTTGAAGATAATAGTTTAGATATAGTGGTAGCAAGTATATAAATAAGCATAAATAATAATAATAATAATATATAATAATAATAATAATAAAACCTTTTGTAATAATTTGATGTCCCTCTTAAAACTCTCGTCTAATATTTTGACTGCAATTCATGTTTTTCCTCAAAAATTTGCGTTGCAATACATTAATTGGACGTGGGCACCGAACTTCATTATGAAAAATTCACTGCTTTCTTATACGCTTGGTAGAAAGCGCAAGCAAGTGAATTTATTAAAATAATGTATACTTTTTGCATTGTTTATTTTTTAAGATATGACAACAAGAAAGAAAAATGTGGAAAATTATTTAAACTATCTTTTTAGAATTTTTAAATGAATTAATGTTAAACTACCAATTAATAAAAGGGTATTTTTTTTTAAATATTACATTCATTATGCTTTTTGTATAGCTTATTTTCTATTTCTTAGCCTTTAAAATGTTTAATTGTTTCAGTTTCAGAGCCATTTGCATATTTTGGCAAGCGTGTATTGGCGCATCATTAAATCCATTGTTGTTACAACTCGCATACAATTGTACCCGTTACAGAGAATATTTGGCGAATTCTCATCTGCGGCGGTTAACGGGAAAATGCCTTAAGGGGACAAGGGCCCTTAAAAACCTTAAAAATCAATTTTTAATCTTTTGTAAATTTCCCTTTAAATATTATTCAAGGGTACATTATATGCATTATGCCATGCATTTATCACACACAAAAAAAAAATTATTTATTTTTGAGAAAAAAATGGAATTTTACGCGTCGCGTCGTCTTAGAAATTTTCGAAATGCCCCCTGCGCGTTCCATATCAATGAAAATCTCCAACATTTTTTTAAATAAAAGTTTGGTTTATATATATAAATAAAACTGTGCATCGAATTTTATATATTTAAATATAAAGGTGTTAAAAAAAATTCATAAATTTTTTGAAAATTTTTCGAAAAAATTTCAAATTTTTTCTTTTTTTCTTTTTTTTTTTTCTTTTTTTTTTTTTTGTGATAAATGCATCCCATAATGCATAAAATGTACCCTTGAATAATATTTAAAGTGAAATTTACAAAAAATAAAAAATAGATTTTTAAGGTTTTTAAGGTCCTTGTCCCCTTAAAATTAATGTATGAACTTACAATCAGGTTATTAAAAACATTAAAATGTTGTCTTGTCATTGGAAATAAACCTGTGAACGTAATTTTTAATAATTCTAGTATACCAGGAAGTGGGTTTAAAATCTATTGTAAAATTTCATATTCACATACAAAAACAAGGTTGAGTTAAATAAAAGAGTAAAAAATATAGGACGCTGTGACTTTTGCATAAGTGGAACAAAATTCAAGGTTCAAAACAGTTGGACATATATGGGCACAAAGCTCCCTCACATTAATAAGTACCATATACACACATGTTTGTGAAAATTGCAACACCATAAAGGAATCCTCAGAATTAAATGAAATTTAATACACAAACGACTGGCATTGGTACAAACAAATGAATACATTTTCAAGGCAAAAACAAAACAAAATAATATTAAGTGTCCGAAATCAGTATTTGGTGTAGCAGATACGCGCTGCAATAAGTGCTGCTATACCACGTGGCATGATGTCAAACAGATTTTGAATGTCTGCCTGGGAAAGAGCATTCCATATTCTTTGTATGCGTACCAAAAGCTCATCTGTAGAAGCTGTAAAACGAGGATCACGAGCGAGACGCCTATCAACGAAATTCCACACATGTTCAATTGGCGACATATCCGGCGACTACGCAGGCCACGGAAGAAGTTGTATGTGTTCTGCTAACAAGAAGTCTTGAACATTCCTTGTAACATGTGGGCGGGCATTATCCTGTTGAAAGATAGCTCCAGGATTGACTTGAATGAAAGGAACGACTTCGGGCTCCAGCAGTTCACTGGTGTACCTGTTGCTGTTCAGATTACCCACAATTCGTAGCAGCTGCAATCCTCCATGATGCGCAATCGCACCCCAGACCATAACTCTAGTTGTTCGTCCACTATGATGTTCGATAATGCACTCCGGAAGGCAGCGTTCACCGCCATAGAGTCTAACACGAATGCGGCCAGCATGGTACCACAAATTAAAGCGGGATTCGTCAGAATAAACGACTTGTTGCCAATCTGAATGCCAGCCTCTATGTTCATCAGCAGATTGCAGCCGTAGGCGTCGATGGTTTTCCGTGAGATGGATATTCTATAAAGGAGTTCTTGCACGCAGTCCACGGTGCAGCAGACGTCAATGAATTGACGAAGCAGACAGTGATACACCTGTAGCAGTTGACCAATGTGCTACCAACAGTCTAGATGAAGCTGTACGGTTCGTCAGCACCATGCGAACCATGTGTCTACCATCGCACCTTGACGTCACTGTTCGGGGTCCTCTCCCATATTTCCGAGTTGTCCGATCCTCGTCGGTCCACTGCTTCTAAACTCGGATCACTATGCTGCTGTTACGCTGCACACGAGCAACTATTGCACGATAGGAAAATCCTTCGTCACGAAAGCCGATGATTCTCCCCCGTTCAAATTCCGTTTGAATACACTATACTCTGCATTCTCTGAAATTTTCAGCTCATTTTCGTCATTCCTTCATGGTGTTGCAATTTTCACAAACATGAGTCTAGTATTAATTTATCCCATTTCATTGGTTGGGTAAAATTTACCCAAGAATTTTTTTCTTTAATCAACATTAAAAAAACTATTTACCCCTATATTGGACCGATGTTCCTATAAATAGAATAGCGCGTCTTTGTTAACGAAATAGGGATGAGTATTTCGAAAATCGTGTGAGATTTCTCAGAGGTGATGCCAGTCAAAACTTCATTTTATGGACAATAATAAGACACCAAAGAGCCTATTTTATCGATGATTTTCTTTAAGAGAGGCTATTCATCTTATGGATTGTTCCGTAAGGTCACCAGGTCTTAATCCCATTGATTATTTGCATGTTTGAAATATTCTAGTAAGAGTGCTATGGTATGAAACTTTAAAATTCGCTCTTATAGATGAATAGAAATATGAATATTGTGTATATTCATATTTGTTACCACAAGCTATCGCTAATTGAAATACATATTACTCCACTTTCAATCCACCACACGTGAAGATATATACAGGGTGCGCAGTAATTAACCGAAAATTTGAAACTTCAGTAACTGTTTATTGGGACGTCATTATGACGTAACATTTGGTGACGCAACACTATGTGCTTTACAATTTACGAAACCAGAACAAACAAACCCTAGTAGACTCCAGCTAATTAAAGGACCACAATTCATTCCTTATTGCCACGGAACCAACATTTTATTCCCTATTTCCACGGAATGAACTGTATTGATGGCTTTTAGTTTATGCAGGATGGTGCCAGGCCCCACAGAACTAAAAAAAAATTTGATCTTTTAGCGGAACATTTCCCTTACATAGTTTTGGGTTTGAATTGTGCTGACGCAACAGGACAGGAGATTGATCGGCCTACCTATTCTCCTGATTTGAACCCCCTGGACTATTTTCTGTGGGCTACTTGAAGGACAATGAGTTCAAAAATCTTCCACAATCATTAGATGTGCTCCGACAAGCCATTTCTGTTGAAATTTCGGGCATCACACTGCCAACTATTCGTTCAATTTTGGACAACTTTGATCATACTATTGCAAGTAATGGGAAGCACTTCGGAAATCTTGTCCATTAAGGGTGTATTCCAATCCAAACTGCTTATTTTCTGATTCATTTTTAAATTCATTTTTGCTCTCATAGGCATTAAACTGGCTGATTCTCTTATTTAGAAACTGCCTGATGTGCCGTGCTTCTCGATTTTTTGATAAATGCAGAAAATATTGTAAAAAATGCTGTCAAAGTAGGCGTTTTGAACCGAATTTTTCAAAACCGGAGATCTGGGAATGAAAAAAATGGCCATACTGAGAAAATAATTGTTTAAAATTCAAATTCTAATTAATAGAGCGAAAAATGAAATCACACGGCCTCTTATTAATATCTTCAAAAATCACCTCAGCAAGTTTCATGTTCTTACTTTTAAAAATGAGTCTGAAAATGTCTCAGAAAATTTCGAGCTGTTGAGGGTGGAAAAATATTTTTTTCGAATACACCCTTAAATCGGAATAAAAGTAACTTATTTGTGAAGTAAATATTTTTCTTTTATCTCTTCTCAAACTCTTTTACTAAACAATTCAAATTTTTGGTTAATTACTGGCATCCTGTATGTCCTTTATGTCGTTGATCGATACGCTGCCAACAGCAGTATAGATGCATGATACCGGACACAATATAAGTCCGAGAATCACTTCACTAGGACACTTCAAATAAATATTAAATTGAACATTTAATTGACTATACACTAACATTTACAACAGTTATGTGAAACACAATATTTAAGTTTACAAGCAAGGATATAGCAGATCTTGCCCTATGTTAAATTACACTCAGGGTATTAGCTACGCACTAGGTACACTTTAACACACTATCTCCGACTCTCTTTAATGTAAACAGCAAGGGTTATCCAATACTACGACTGCACAGGTCTATTCGAAATCTCGGCACACACGTGGACTTCTCCCATAAGATTACTTCTCCAAGAAATCACACCCTTCTCACAGCACGTCTAACGCTGTTCTCTCAACTGTTTCTGCTACTCTCTCCCTTACTCCGCCTTTCTCATCTAATCGTTGGGGGTCTCTCCTGTATTTGCATGGGTAACACCACGTGTCGCTGTTGACAGCTTGTCTCGTGACAGGTCATCAAACAAGATTATCTGCACATAAACTCGTCCTTCTACTGTTACATACCTTCCTGTTGCACCACCCACATTCCAGTAGACAATAACCTCTTTTTCGGATTTCATTTCACACATTTTATTCTCGTAGATAAGAAAATGTGTCTATAACTCAAGTACGTAGATAATAATACACAGATAAATATAATCAATAGATAAAATAAAATTATTTAGACATCAATAATATTATTAACAGTATGAGGGCTTTTTATATAATATATATAGCTGTGACGGATGGCTATAGTATCTATTGGCCAGCCTGTTCTGGGCTTATGATTTGTTTGATGTATTTTAATAATTTTTTTATCTATTGCCCCAATTACAAAAAAATTTACTTTCTTTTCATCTTGTTATTTGATGCCTCATAGTATGAAGCATCTAACAATTTCACATTTTTACATTCATTTGTTTATAATTTAGGCAAGAGCTATTTGTATCTTCACGAATGAAGGTCAGCGTAATAAACACAAAACAAAATTTCTGTTTTATAAATGTTATTATTTTTCATTTTAAAGATATATTTAAAGATCTAAAACAATTTATTGTAATTTTTATAAGCGATTCAATATGGGTTATATATACATTATATAAGTCGTATGAAAAAACATATATATTATAATTTCAATTTTGTCAAATATATATAAGGAATAAATCTTATTCACCTTAATGTCACATGTCTTAAGATTATTATAATTATTATTATCATCTGTTATGATGTGTATATTTATTTTTTAGTTTATCTCCATTTTACTAATGAAATCTTTTGGTAATCTTTTTTTCCAATTGCTATATTATTTTTGACGTAAGAAGCTTGAATATTAATCATTATTCGGCCTAGCTGACAATATTCGATGAAATAACATATTATTTAATTATGAATTGTGTATGTGAAGTTCTTTTGAAGATTCCAAATCACAGTCATATATACATATTTTTAATCTATTGTTGGTTACAGATTTTGCAATTTTTTTAATTTTTAATTTAATGTACTTATTTCTTCAATGATTGAAATCTTACTTGATGTCCATCTACTACGTCCATCTTTATAATACTTCTTATTATAAGTTTGGTATATCTTAAATTTATTTTAGGGATTTTTAATTTATGGCACATTATTGTTTATTCTAATAATACCAATTTACTTTCCTTATTCGATTTTTTTTTTTTCAAAATTCAGTTTACACGTGTATTTTTATGTCCTATATTATGTGTGCGTGTGACATAAAATTAATTATGGCATAAAATTTTATGTATATTTGTATGTACATATAATTAAAATGAAATCACAAGCGTAAAAACAAATATAAAAATAAAAGATGAAATGGTGTTAAACGAGAGAGTGAAAATACTAAAATAAGAAATTACAGTGAAACTTCCCTGTGCGACCACCTCCATTAAGCGGCCACCTCCCTGAACGACCAATTTTTCATGGAACGAAATTTATTCCCATAGACTCAATACTAATTTTACCTCTATTCAGAGACCATCCTAGTTGAACTCCCTCCATGAGCGACCCATTTCTTTGAAGGAAATAAAACGAGTTCCGTTTTTGCCTGGCCGCATGAAGTTTGTTTTATTAAAAAAATAATTCCGGAGAGCGCATTATTCATCAAACTTCTAAACTAAGTTTAGAATTTTTATTTTATTCCGGTAACTTTTAAGTGTTTAAATCCCTTTGTGCCTTTTCAGGCATTGAATTTAACTCCGATGACAAATTAAGAATGACTGTTAATAAACTCCCTTGCCCTATTCTGTCAGGAAACTCTCAAAATAATAGATAAATTAATGAAATCGTCGTTATTTGTTCCTGGAAAAAAAAAAATTGCATTTATTTACTGAAGGACTTGGAAATAAAAGTTCCAAAAAAATAAAACCGTAAAATCAAAGCAAACGTCAATGTATTCATTTTTTAAACTCTGCTGTAATTAACTTATGTAATTAACTTTTGTTTTGATAATAAATTTTAGTAACATTAATTGTGACCTTTTTTCAACAATTAAAATCTAGATTTAAACCTGACCTCCATTAAGAGACCACCTCTCGGAGCGACCCATTTTTATTGAAACGGAACGTGGTCGCTTTAGGGAGGTTTTACTGTATATGAATGTGATATGGAATCGTGACAGGAGCCTCATATCCACAACTCACAGTGAAGATATATCGCTCACCCTCAAGAAATGTGACACATCTCGGCAAAAGTAAATTTTACAGGAGAGGCAAAAGAAGATTTGCATGATTTTACTGTAACATGAAATTATAGCACTTTGCTCTGCATGCTGGAATGAAAACTTGCATAAAAGTGTAAAACCCTTAAAAATGAAGACGTAGGATGAGGTTTGGAGGGTTGGGTCATTTTACCTCCCCACACAATCCACCCCTCTTTTGTGGTCACAAATGGACATATAGAGTAATAAAGCGATTTTCCGCATAGCTATACTTATGAAACTGTTTGTGTAGCACGACGCATCTATAACTGACCTATTAGTGGAATAAAATGAAAAATGAATTTTTGCGAGATGTGTCACTTTTCTTGCAGTTGAGCGATATTATTTCATCCAATATTGTCGGCATACGGCCTAAAAATGACAATATTAAGCTCCTTATAATGCATCGGAAAAACCCAGAATGATTGAAATATATTAAGAAATGTATGAAATATATAAAAGCGAAAAACAACAAACAGATCATATATATATATATATATATTATATAATACTATATATATGTATACCTGAAATTGTTGCGAAATTGTATATTATATATTTTTTTTTTGTTTGTTTATTGAAATTTAACTATCTTATTATATAGTTTAGAACTCAAATTAAAGGTGTTTAAAATCATTATAATTATGAATAAAAAACAGATCATGCGTCAACGCTCGATTCCCAATAATTACATTTTATAAAACAAAATGCAACAATTGGCATTAGTAGTACTCTGGAGAAGACAAGTGGTTCATTCGATACGTTTTATTACTTGTGACATGGAACAAGACTCGTTTTGAGTAAAAGTATTGCATATTGGTAAATATGTAGTATTAAACTGATACGTATCAGATATGATACACCAAGCAAAAAAGCGTTAATAATATTCCATTAAATTCTGCATGATTGCACGTAGGTATGGCAATGTTACAATTATATAATGTTTTACCCCTCTGCGACGAACATCCTGTATACTTCTTTTAATCTTGAGTCACCACTATTTCAGAATAATAATTTTGCCCCTATTTAATCATTGGAATTCTGCGATATCACAAGGCATAATTACTGTTTCAAAATAATGGTGTTCGAATTCTAGGATTTTGCGCACCCTATACGGTACATATACGTCCTGCGCGTCGCGAAGTGTTTAATGCATTTGGCATGAACAAATAGAAACAAATCATTAAGCAAAAGGAAAACTATAAAAAGGGAGTACACCCTAAGTCTTCCCTATAAACTTGTTTTTAGCTCACAGGCTATCAAGGCCTGAGAGCTAATGTGCCCGCAGGTTCTGTATATACGTACATATGTATCTACGTACGTATACGCGATAACTCTTGATAGAAATATCCGATTTGCTTCAAATTTGTTTTCTAGGTTGATTCTCATAAGGCGCTTCCCTCATTAGACCCTGGTGAGCCAGCGAATTGACCTTGATCCTGTTTAAAACGATATTTTTTGGTGATTCCTTCAGTAACTTTATAATATAAGTTCCACTCTGTTACCAGCAATGGACACTGTCAACAAGTATTTATAAATTTCACAATTTACCTATGGTTTTGTAAAAGTAGAAAATAGTACCGAGCTTTTACCACCTCTCTCTGGTAAAAAATAGGGTATACCATTTTGTCCCGAAAAATGTTAGGATAGAATCTTCGATCTTTTGCAGTAATAATTATAATATTTCCCATAGCCTTATTTAATCATTTTGACATCCATTTTCTGTAAATATTTCAGATTTCCTCGATTGCGATATCCGCAAGCTGACGAAAGACGAAAGGAACCTCGGCTGGGTTTGCAACCATTTCAAGAATGAAACAGAATGCACGATCAGGTGCAGAGAACCGGCGAAGTTCGAATCTCCGGCAGCAGAAGTGTACAAATGTGCACCCACAGGAGAATGGACTCCTAACTCCATACCACACTGCATTGAGAAATGAAACAGAGGTAATGCTAATAAAAATACAGTTTTCTTCAGAGACATAAGAGTTGTGTTGTTTGAAAACGGTGACAAATTTTAATGTGGGAAATCATGATAATTGTGTCATTTGAGATTATTGGTGATGGAAATTATATAATATGTTTATGTTAATTGATTTAAAGCTGTTCTCAAATCCAAAGGGGCAATTTTATGACATAAGTTTTAATTCATTTTTGTTCGGAAGCGCATGAAACTGACAGATGTTGTTATTCAGAAACTATGTAATCAAATGACTTTTTTTTTTCTTTTTTTTTTTTTTTTTTTTTTTGTAATCATAATAAATTTTTAAAAAAAATATTGTCGTTGGCGTTTTGAACCGAATTTCCCGACGAAAGCAGAAAAACCGGTCAAAGAAGGGAGAAAAACGTATTGTCACACGTTTGAAAAACGCTTGTAACTCGATAGGTAACTTATTTATCAAAAAATAGAAAAAATCATTTGGATTCCATATTGCTTGCATAGTCAGATCTGCCAATTTTATAACCTTTACGTTCAAAAATGTATACATCATTGTGTCAGAGTAAACTTGAGAACAGGCTTAAAAACATTTTTATTTATATTTAAGAAATACTAATTTCGTTAAATTAAACGGGACAAAAAATTACCTAAAGTTTAAATTTACGATATAAGGAAAACAGATTGCCTAAACCATCCAATATTTCTAGACATAGATACATTCATTTTAATAAGAGCTTATGCATGCAACCTTTTAGTACATGCTTTTGAACATTCTTTTTTTTTTTTTTTTTTTTTTTTTAGAATGCCGCTACCACACATTTATGAGCTTTTCAGTGAGTTGCTGATAATTTTCTATGCTATTTCCTTTTTTTGTGACCTCCCCTTCTAAAATTCAAATGTTCTGCCAAAAATGTAATAATTCTGGCTTTTGTAACTTTTAAACCAGACGAAAATCAACAAAAAATATTCAAACTTTGATTTAGTGTATCTCGACAATCTTTTTATGTATAAGCACATATGCATTTTTAAAATGATCTACTCTTAGATCAAAATTGTTTCATTAACCATGTAAAAAAAGTATTTTTCTTTAAAAAAAAAAAAAAATCGAAATTTTACATTTTTTAACGAATAAAAATAGTCATAACTAAAAATCTTATAACTGTAAATAATTAACAGTACATAGATCATTTTAAAAATACTTATGTGTTTATTATCTATATCGAATTTCATGGCATTCCATATAAATATATATTCAAGAAACCATGCGCGCAATGAATTTACGGACTAAAAAAACAGCTATTTTAATTTCAAAAGTCCACAAAATTTGTAAAAGACTAGTCAGATTCTAATGGTGATATATAAAAAAGCGCAATCTGTTTAATTAATAGTCAAAATTTCATTTTTATACATTAAAAAAATTTGTAGGTACAGTCGTGGGAAAAAAAAATGTAAACAACCCTACTAACTCCTCAACAAATTATCGTAGAAGAAAGTTACTGGTACCGAACGATTGGAAATAAAGTCTATTTTTAAATGATGTATTTAAAATTTGCTTACGGGGGCATCTACATATCAAAACGAACCCAAACTTCATTCGTTTCAATGGCAATTCTCAATTTTAACAAGATATTTAAAATCTTCGGTTCAAACTATGCCTAAACACCCAATTTCAAGTCATTTGAATGATAAGTTTTTGAATTATAAAAATTCAAAATTTAGTACTTCTAATGTTAAATTACATTTTCATATTTTTATTAATATCTTCTGAAATTATACTCCGAATGTGCTGATTTTTTGTGTAGCAATAATACTAAAATACCCAAACATAAATACGTTGAATTTGCAAATTTATAATTTTTTGATTTGAATTATGAAATTAATATTAAAAAAAATTGTGAATTGCAACCTACAATTTTTTTGGTGGATTTAGATTTATTAAGTCCTGCTTTATGGAAATCCAAAATTTCACATATTTCTTCCAAGAAGTTTTCAAATTATGCTTATAAAACGGCAAAATGATAGTTTAAGAGGCCGTTTATGATAGAAGTGACTAGATATTTTGAAATTTCTTATGCTATCCTGTAATCTAACAGGCTTAAATGACTGCTTAAGGTGCCTTGATCAAGAAGGAAGCTCTCTCGGTCAACAATCGGGTACGGAGCTTTAATTTGGATACAGCCCCTAAAATACGCTCGTTTTAAAATAATTAATTTCTCGGAAACTTATCGTACGAATTGCATAAAAATTTGCTTTTAGGCTAATTGAAGGGTGTGAGTTCATTTATGCTGTCAGAATTGTGTACTGCTATTGAAAAAAAACAAAGTTATTGTTCGTTTTAATATGTAGATGGCCCCCTAAGCAAATTTTACATACATCATTTAAAAGTAGACTTTATTACCAATCGTATGGTACCAATAACTTTCTTCTACGATAATTTTTTGCAGAGTTAGTAAGCGGTGTTTACTTTTTTTCACGACTGTACACGAATTCAAACCTTGAATTGTTTTTTGAATTTCATCTCGTTTGAAAGGTATAAGATCCCTGAAATCAGGAAACAAGCGGCGGGTCATCCCGGAAGGCAAGGAAGGGTTAAGCCTCCTTTGTAATAAAACCACTTTAAAGAAAACAAAAATTAAAATATTTATCATATAAATGAAATTTTAAATCACAGCATGGAGCTGATCATTATATCACTTTTAAAAGTTCATCAAAATCCCAGGACCGAAAAAAAAAAAAAAAAAAGAAAAAAGGAATATATGCATTTTTTACAAAATACTCCCTCATAATAATGTTTCGCAATTTTCATGTTCCTGGAAATCTGTTTAAAAGAGCAAATTTGTCATTTATACCCAATCATTGGCAGAAATCTGTAAAACGCACAATTCTTATTCTTTTATAAAATGTCATATTGTACATCGATGGTAGAAAGATACGAGTTCTGCTTTCCAGTAATTCTCGGAAAGGCCTCCAAACAGAAATCGAAGGTAGACGAGGGATATCCAACGGCTTTTTTATGTTAATAACACTGATCATGCGAAGGCTTTAGAATGAAATAGAATGTTTCTCCTTATACCCCATTATAAACAATTAACTTCCCTTTCAAATTGGCTTTTAAAGGATTGTAAAATACTTTAAGAAACTAAAACTACATTATTATTTCTGATATAACAAGATTTTTTTTATTCAATTTGTGAATAAATAAAATTTTCAGTTTGAGTCCGAGACCGTTTTGGGCTCGGGGCAGGCTCAGGTCGTCACACATTTATTTATATGTGCACGGGTGCATCTTGCATAAATATGCACAATCTAACATTTTGATATAGTTAGACTGCGCTATAGATATTTGTACTAACTATATTTACGATAAATTTCAGCCTAAAAAGTGTTAACGAGGCTTCTTTACAACTACGAAAAATTCAGTAGTGTGCTAGTGTTCAAAAGCGTTCTTTTTAGAGCGAGAGAGCTTGAATATTTTGTATACAGTCAACTATCGTAAAAAAGAACTAGTCAGATATTTTCTTTCGTTCAATCAAAACCACTATTTACGTTGCATCAGTGCAAAGTGAGTGTCTTGTCTAAAATCTTACAATCGTCTGACCAAAGATTAATTTATATTTATTTTCTTACAATTGTCCTAACCGAAGTATCTCTTTTTGTTTTTCTAATCATGAATAAACTTTTGTTCACAAATCGCCAACTCCTTTTTTCATGGCACATTTTAAATTATCTTGAAATTAAAACTTTCAAAATTTTATTTCACCCCACTGCACATTTCGTCAGGGGCGTAGCTACCGTGGAGCAGTTGGAGCAGACTGCTCCAGGCGCACTAATCCTAAGGGCGCAAAATTAGAAAAAGCGAAATAAAGATTTCTTAAAATATTTGTATTTTTTTTTTCATTATTAATCAGATATTATAGATGAATCTTGTTACAATCAGCGTATTCCTATGATATTTTACCTTGTGTTTAATCTCAACTATTTCGATTTAAAATATGTTTTCATACACAGTTGAAAAAAATGACTTCTATTCATGAAGTTTTAATTTTAATTCATACCATATTGCAGCCTCAAATAACTTCTCCAACAGCGTTTCACCATTCCTGATTATTTTCTTTAACTTTTCTGGAGACGACCGTTGAAGATTTTCAGATCTTAAAGTAATCAAAACTTATTTAACAGGGCTCTCATCGGTCACTTTACTGGCTACCACTATTTCCAAAAAATAATCTTTCTGGTACATTTCTATTAAAAATGTTTTAGAAATGTATCATAATGATTACTGTGCGGAAATAATGGTAGCCAAAGAATTCACCGCTGAAAAACCTGTATGTACGATGTAACAGTAGTAATTTACGATAATTATTTTACGATTTGGAAAAAAATAGCCTGACAAGTTGAAGAAAATTATTGACCATTTTACAGACAAAATCCAAGAAAACGAAAATTTTGAAGGGTTTTTTTCGTTTGTTTTGTGGAAACTAAACATGCATTAATACAGATTACAAAACAATAATAAGAGCTGGATTTAAACATATTCCACATCTGCGCACGGCGACAAAATTTAGACGGGAAGGGGTAAGGGAAAGTAGCAACTTAAATTTTGTGAGTATTGTTTTTTAGATTTTGAAAATATTGCAAATCTCAAATGCAGAATCGATAAGCCTCAAAAAGAGAGAAAAAGTTAAGTACCCAATTCAGTGCTCCTTAGGCCCTGAATTAGCTCCTTAGGCCTATGCAAAATTACACCACTTTTTGATAACAGTATTTTTTCGCATTAAACCTTATTTAATCCCATAATTTTAGGATTAAATAAGGCTGACTGGCCCGCCGGGCAACCGACCTGCAAGTCTGTGCGCCCTAAACCAGGTAAAGCTGCTCCCTCCCTTAGGTGAAGCTAATAGTTTTAAAATTTGCTATACGCATTACATATTTGCAATATTTTCAAAATCTAAAAAACAATACTCACAAAATTTAAGTTGCTGCTTTCCCTTACTGCCCCCCCCCCCTCCCGTCTAAATTTTGTCGCCGTGCGCAGATGCGGAATATGTTTAAATCCAGCTCTTATTATTGTTTTGTAATCTGTATTAATGCATGTTTAGTTTCTACAAAACAAACGACAAAAACCTTTCAATGGTCAATAATCTTCTTAAATTATTTAACAATTTTTTTTTTTAAATCACTTTTTTGAATCATTTTTTATTAATGATTTTTATTTCTCTTTGCAAGGCAGAAGAACTGATTTTTTTTCTTGAAAGTTTCTTTGCTTCAGAGGACCATTTAAATCTTTTAAAACCTAATGTGTACGTTCTATAATTTTCTTTGTGACCAATAGCGACATGGTCTGCCCCAAGAATTCTCAGCCTGTCTATGGTATACCAAACAGCGCGGCCTCTCTTTAAATATATATATACGTATTTTATTTTATTTAGTTTTTTGTAAAATCATTTATCAAGTATTTGTTTGAAATGTGTAGGCTTCGTGTATTCGTACAATGCTGTTATTGTAATTTCCCTTATATATATGTGTATTATATTGATTTTGATATATGCTTGATGTGCAAAAGTATTTATAAAGAATATTTTCGGCGAAGAAAATGTAATTCAAACATTCTTTTTTGTTAAAAATTACATTTTAATATGAAAACGAGTTTGTTTCAATAGTGTCTATAAATGTGATAAATAGAACGGCGGTCAGCTATTTTGTATATACGTTAGAACAGGACTGGTTTTTTTTTTTTAAATTTTTAAACCGATTTTTCACGCAGTCATCGAGTTCGTATTTCAGACAAAATCGTGTTAAAGATATATGACAAGACTTTTTTTCTCTTCGTTGACTGTTTTTTCTGCTTTCGTCGGGAAATTCCGTTGAAAACGCCATCTTTGACAATGTTTTCAGTAAGATCTATTGTGTTTACAAGAAATCCTGAAAACGTCTTTCGATTACAAAGTTTCTGAATAACAACACATGCCAGTTCTCGAGCAAAAATTAATTAAAATGCACGTCATAAAATTGCCCCTTTGGATTTAAGAACAGCCTTAAGGATGTATTCGAAAAAATATTTTTCCACACTCAACAGCTCGAAATTTTCTGATACATTTTCAGACTCATTTTTAAAAGTAAAAACATGAAACTTGCTGGGGTGATTTCTGAAGACATGTTTAACATGCCGTGTGATTTCATTTTCAGCTCAATTAATTAGAATTTGATTTTTAAACAATTATTTTCTCAGTATGACCATTTTTTTCATTCCCAGATCGCCCGCTTTGGAAAATTCGGTTCAAAACGCCAACTTTGACAGCGTTTTTTACAGTATTTTCTGCATTTATCAAAAAATTAAGAAGTACGGCACATTATATAGTTTCTAAATAAGAGAATTTCCCAGTTTGATGCGTTTGAGAGCAAAAATGAATTTTAAAATGAATCAGAAAGTAAGCAGTTTGGATCGGAATACACCCTTAAGAAATAAAATCATAAAAATTTCAGGTTCATTTAAGAATATTATCACGGGCCCCGGCAACACCGAGTAGGTCAGGTAGTCTATACTAATAAAAAGAATTTTCGCTCTGTGTGTGGTGGCTAGTGAAATATACTGCACGTAGAAGTCTGAAAATTTGGATGAGGGTAGTCCAAAGACAGGTCCTGATACATCTGGAGCTCAGATTTTTAATTTTTTATGACCGGCGCCCCCTTAGCACCTTTCAGTTTGTATGCCCTGAATTGCTCAGAACTTGCCCCTTTTTATCCGATCTTCTTCGTTTAGGGGGCCCTTTTCCCTTTTAATTATTCTCCGTTTCTATATTCCAGTTAAGACACTGGACCCCTTGAAACTTTTCTGCGCCATGCATTTTTCACATCCTAATATTGTCAACCTTTCAATGCATAACTTTAAAATTGAGACGGACTCCTCTCCCTGGGCCAGCACCCTCATATTTTTATTGGGCACTTAGTGTCCTTTTTTAAGAATTTCCCCATTTTTTTTCGCGCTTCTTTAAGATTTTATTCGAATGAATAATAAATACCCTATACTTAATTTCGACTTATTGAGATCTACAGCGCTAAGTACTAGAACCTTTTAACATATTTCTATCTTAGGGCCCTGCTCTCAACTATCAGTTGGCCCCTTTTGGACCTCCTATTATATCTCCCTTAAAAATGGTCTGATTCACTAACTTTTTTTTTTGTAACAACATGATAGGTAATCCAGCTACTACGCAACATAAAAATTTTTTAGACTTCAGCTACCACCAAATTTTAAAATTAATCGCCTTCTTGGGGCCCTTGCCCAGCTACATTCCAGTTGAGACCCTGGACACTTGGGGCTTGTTACAAGGCCACTTGAAGTTTTTGTGCCCTAAATTGTTAATAAATCGCCCCTTTTAATCCGTCCTTCGTTTTTGGGGCTCTTTTTCCATTTGGCTTTTTTTTCGTTTCTACATTTCAGTTCAGACACTGGCCCCCTAGGGTAACTTTTTGTTCGCCATGCATTTTTCACCCTTTAATTCTGTTACATTCTCATTGCATAACTTAAAAATTGAGTCTTGGACTTCTCTCCCCGAGCCAACACCTTCATATTTTTATTGGGATTCTAGAGATCTTTTTTTAAGCATTTCTTTGAAATTTTTTTCTAATGATTAATACTTATACCCTATACTTAATTGAAAATCTAAAGCGCTAAGTACTAGGACCTTCTATCGTGTTTTCATCTTAGGCCTTGCTCTCAATTATCAATAAGCTCCTTTTGGTCCCCTATAAAAATGGTCCGATTCACTAGGATTTTTTCCCTAACTATTTCTTTAGTCCCCCAGCTACTACATGAATAACAAAAAAATTACTCAAACTTCAGCTACCACCAATTTTGAGTATTAATCGCCTTCTTAGGGTCCTTGGTGCAGTTTCATTAAAAATTATCCGATAGTCTTGCAATTTCCTTTAGCATAGTTCTAGGGTCCTCTGGCTACTTTAGAAACCACTAAAAAATTTCTTTGACTCCAGGTACCACCTTTTTCGAATATTAACCTTCTTTTACGGCATCAACTTACGTTTACTCACTACAGCCGTGAATTAAAATTCGCGCTACTGTTAAAGGTAAGTGGTTAACTTTAGAGGGATGGGATTTCTTCAGTAAAATAAATATCACGTTTATGTTAAAGGTAATTCGTTAAATTTACAGGGGGCGGGGGCAACAAGCACCTTCCAATGCTTCGGGGTGCATTCTTTCCTCGAATTCTAGGGGGCCGATTTCAACGGGAATTGGTTAATTCAACCTAGATTACGATTCAGCTCTGTATTATGAAAATTTGTCTTAGACTTCATTTACTAATATTTTCGAACATTAATGGTGCATTCTTTACTCGAGTTCAATATGTCCGATTTCAACGGTAAATGGATAATTAAGCTTAGCTTACTATTCAGCTACTATCTGCATTGTGAAAGTTTGTCTTAGACTTCTGTTACCACCATTTTCGAACATTAACGACGCATTCTTTTCTCGGCTGTTATGGGCTCTGTTTCAACGGAAATTGTTCCATTCAACTTAGCTTACGATTGTTTTAAAGATTATAGTTCCACCGCCAGGATTCGCATTCTTATCTCGAGTTCTATGGGCTCGATTACTACGGGGTTTACTCATTCAATTTTCGATTGTCTCCGCCGCGTACGGAATACTCCTGGCATACCCTGCCTTTGGTAGCGGGGACCCAGGACACAGTTTCGTTCTGAAAGAGGTTTGTCTGGAACACACTAGACGCTGCCGAAGACAGTGGGCCATCTCTAAAACTATGTTCATTTGAATTACTTATGAATATATAAAATCATACAAACTTGATTTTTGTTTACGTTATTATAATGGGACCGGGCAACGCCGGGCGGGTCAGCTAGTTATATATATATATGTAACTTCCAAAAAAAATTACGCAGAACTTTTTTGAGAGACAAGAGGGCGCACAAACTTTGCTTGCTCCAGGGCGCTGAATATGTAGCTACGCCACTGCATTTCGTAATCTTCTATCATCTGTCTAAAGACTGGGGAAAGAACGTGAATCAAAACTGCATATGTAAAAACAATACTTCGGTGTTTAATAGGGTAAATAAGACACCTAAGGGGCTGTACATATAGAAAGTTATTTTTTAAGGAGGTAGGAGGAGTCTGTCACTTGATATCGTAAGATATTTCTAAGGGGAGGGGAGAGTTGTTGTTTTTTATATCATTATCATTTTTGATCCAACTAAAATTTTTCCCTTTTTGTTTCTTTACATCAATATAGTTTGCTGCTATATATATATATATATATATTTAGTCTTATTTATTTTTATGAAAAAAGCAAAGTTATTATTAAATCCATTAAATGATTATAAAATCATTTCATTCAAAATTATGGAATAACCCAACGTTCGCGCCATTCCTTTTCTTCTGCCATATGTGCATACAATTCGTTGTTAGAGAAAGCAGGTTCGAAATTATATTTGTTATATTTACAAGTCAAAAATTGGAAGAATGTTGTCGACCTGTTTTGTTTTTAAGAAGTTCTGCTTACACTAGTGCAGGGGTCATTCTGAGTCAACAACAACAAAAAAAAAATTCTGAAATTCACATCAGATTTTCTGAAAAGTTACAGCAGAGGGGGGAAGAGGGGGAGGAAAATCCACTCCCGCCGCTAACTTTGCGTTTTTTCCGTGGACCGTTGACGAACTTTGCATTTTTCGTGATCTCATAACGAAATTTGGGGGTTTTCGCGATCTTTTGATGAAATTCGAGGGTTTTTTTTCGCGATCTTAGAAAAAAATTTGAGGTTTTATCGCGATTTTTTGACGAAATTTGAGGGTCTTTTCGCGATCTTTTGACGGAATTTGTTGTTTTCACGACCTTTTGTCGAAATTTGCGATTTTTTTCGCGATCTTTTGCTGAAATTTGTGGTTTTTACGCAAACTTTGGACGAAATTTGCGGTATTTTCGCGTGGTGAAATTTGCGACTTTTTCGTGATCTTTTGGTGAAATTTGCGTTTTTTAAAAACTAAATTTGCGGTTTTTTCACGATCTTTTCACAAAATTTGTGGTAGTTTCGCGATCTTTTGACGAATTTTGTGTTTTTTCGATATCCTTTGACGAAATGGGCGATTTTTCTGCAAGCGATTGACAATTTTTTTCGGCGACCATTTGTAGAAATTCGCGATATTTTTTATGCCCGAATTTTCGGATTGATGACCGATTTTTTTTTTTTTCGGA
The DNA here is from genome assembly GCA_963932465.1 of Maratus speciosus. NCBI lineage: Eukaryota > Metazoa > Arthropoda > Arachnida > Araneae > Salticidae > Maratus > Maratus speciosus. The sequence goes on along the minus strand of OZ010791.1, from coordinate 184,349,480 downwards.
AATGAATGCCTTAAATTTTCAGAAAATTCGGCAGGATCACCCCTAGCAGGGAGTAAATACAAGCAGATGATATTCTGTTGAATGCATTATATAACAAAAAGGAATTGTAAAATGCATTTAAATAGTATTTCTTTAAAGTCTTATTTGATATAATGTTATTTGATATATAATTGTGATATTTTATTAACTTCTTCTCTTCGCTGCGTGAATAATAAATGTATAACCACATATGTATATCATTGCAAACGTATGGAAGTAAAAAGGAAGAAAAAAATTGTAAAAATAAAGAAGATTTTTAATTACTGATAATGATATCCTTAAGGGAGAGGGGGGATGGTCCAAAATTGCTAAAAAAGTTGATAACGATATATATGTACAGCCAATGTTATATATTTACACCCTCTAAGTAATTTTAGAAAACGCATAACATATTTGAAAAACATGATTCAGCAATTACTTCAATTCTTTTGTGTAGCCCTGTATTTGATGTATAAATTTATACATATTCTACATAGTAGCTTAAACGTTAGTTTAGCAACAAAACGCATAATAGGATGAAAACTTACTGTCAACAATTTTTATCAATAGGTGGGGAAATACTTGAGTTCTCTTGTACAGCCCTGTACATTACCAGTAGATTTTTTATTCACGCCACGTATTAAGCTGAAATTTAATTCAGGCAAAAACACACTTAAAATTACTGAAATCACACTTTTAGAAATCATCATCCGTAATCTGTTGTTTATCCAGTTCATTGTGCGGCCTTGCTTATGATTTTATTTATATTCTACAAAAATTTCTTCGTATACTAAATATAGTTCAACTTGAAAATGCATATCTCAATTAAAATCCACCTTTAAGAAATTCACGCTCATATTCAGTAACACTTACAGATTTGTTTATGCAGACCTGTACATGATCTATAGCATTTATACACACCCCGTAGTATGCGAAAATTAGTTGTGAAAAAAACGCATATCATATCTGAAAATGCACTTCCGGCAATTATGGCTAACAGACAGTAATTCGGATACAGTCCCGTCTCCAAAGAACGATAAATGATACGCACATCACATTCTACAGCAAAATATATCAATTTCATTGTATTTGAAATAGTGTAACATAATTCAAATAGGCTGCAAAGTTTTTCTCCGTTGACCATTGTGTAATGGAATTCTTTAATGTGGCCCTGTAAATGAATATAAAATGCTTTACACTCCACAAGATGCATTTTTTAGAGCACTTAAAAAATGCATATCAATTGCATTATGCTTGAAATGATGCAACGCCATTAAAGTGCACTTGAAACGATTTTTTCCTGTTGACCGTAATGTAACGGAATACTTTTGGATGTCCCTATTAAAGAACTGTTAATGCTACACGCTTCATTTTCAATAGGAATCATGCTATAGAAAATAGAAAATGTCAATAACATTAAAATTACAGAGCAATCCGAGTATATTAAAGAGAGTTGGAGCACGAACGGACGGAGAGACAAACCAAATCATAAACACTTTTCAATTATGTTGGAAAGTGTTGCGAACGGCAAAAACTCAAAGATAAATACTACAAAAATAAAGTTTTTTTTTTCTTTGGTGTGTATAGACCTTCATAGGAAAGATAAAACATCTAAATTTTAAAACAATTATCTAATTTTTATTATTAACAAATAAAATGCTCAAAATAAAACTCAGATGATTACTATCAGAAGTAAAAATTGATTCAAAGTTGTTTTATATTCAAAAAATTACATGTATATATTTTTTTTCTTCTTTTCAGATGATGCTACTGCAGCATAAAAGAGGAATCGCAGTTTCTCTCAGGAATTTGCTCAAAGTACTCAAGCGATTTTTGTACAAATTTATACTGTTAAAATTTGCTCATGGAAATATAATTAGCTATATTTATAATAAATTAATTTGTTCTTATTGTATTTTTATTTCAAAGCAATTCTAAATTCAAAGAACTATTAAAAACTTTGCTGACAACCAATACATTTTGAGTTTTGACCTTCTGTACTCAGAGAGGGATTTAAGCTTCGCACTCGTGAATTCCATTTTTCTCCAAATCATTCTCTGAATTGACATAATTAAAATGCTATTCAAGATTGTGTTATATCACTCAAAATAAAATGTAATCGAAAGCTGTTTTTAAAACATCATGTTTTATCATTTAAGGGGAGAGTTTACCTTTTCAACAAGTTTTTTTTATTAAAAAAATGGTTCAAATGGCATTCTCATTGCATTTCAATGTTCAACTAAAAGTACATTTTGCAATAATAATAATAATAATAATAATAATAATAATAATAAATAAATAAATAAATAAATAATTGCATATTTAATTAAAATTAAAATTTTTTTTATAAAAGTTTGAATTTAAAATCCTTAAAACTTTTTTAAAGATTTTCAAATGTGTATTACACAAGACCAGGGGTGATTCTGAGTGAAAAAAAAAATTCGGAAATTTCACATCGCATTTTCGGAAAATTTGGGGGGGGGGGGGAGGGTCGTGCCCCTTTGACAAAATTTGCGATTTTTTGACGAAATTTACTGGTTTTTGGCGATCTTTTGGGGGAAATTTGCCCCTTTTTTTCGTGATCTTTTGGCGAAATTTGCCGTTTTTTTCGCGATCTTTTGGGGAAAATTTGCCCCTTTTTCCGCGATTTTTTGGGGAAATTTACCGTTTTTTCGCGATCCTTTGCGAATTCTTGGATTTATGAACGATTTTTTTTTTAATGACTGCCTTAATTTTTGCGGAAAATTCGGAGTAGAAACACCCCTGAACAAGACTGCGCATGGATTTTCCGATACATATAACTTAATATCATTTACATTTAATATAATTTTTTTACTGATATATGTAGTGTAAAACGTTGAAATCTAGCGTATCTTCATATACTTTTTTTTTAATAACTTGAAGGCTAATTCCATGCGCAGATTTATCACATATATAACAAAGAACATGTAGAAAAAATTTTAAATCTCTATCTCAAATACAGAAAAGCCTGCATTTTGAAAACATGAAAGTGAAGAAAATATGAACATTAGGGTGGTCACAAGAAATCAATTTTCGAATTTTTTGGGGGGGACCCCCCAAAAAGTTGCCAATGGACTAGAAAATGAAATTGGAAAAGTTTCAGCGCATTTGGATAATGTTAACCCGTGCCTCACTGAGGTTAAAGTTTGAAAAAAACGTGATTTTTCTCAAAAAAATGCTGTTTTTTCTTTATGAAATTAATACAATTGAAACTAGACACATAATTTAGGTCTCATTTTATAAAACAAGTTTTGCTTTGAAGAACCACACACCATTTTTTATCCAAAAATGTATAGATTTAAACATATGCGCATTTTTCAGGACTAGACTTCACCCGAATCCTAAAAATTGACTTTTTATGAAAATGCGAAAAAACATTGTGACATACCGTTTAATCTGCTTTCCAACTTTTTTTTTCTTTAGTTTTTTACTGTCTACATGATAAAATATTTAATTAAAAAAAAAAAAAAAATTCAAAGAAAATGAAAAAAATCGAATTTTAAACTGAAATAATTAAACAAAAAGGGGGGGGGTATAAAAATTAGAACAAATAACGCTCAAATGCATCTTATTTTTAAAGTTGTGTTACAGGAAAGGAAGCATAATGAAGAAAATAAATTATTATCCCTTACAACTGTCACGTTAATCCTTTCCGGCACCAAAAATTCTGTTCGTAACATGATGAAATGATTGACTAACACCGGAATTTACAAACGACATTTTTAGAAATTAGGAAGCACATTACGTTAAACTTTCATTGTTAAAGCAAAATTTTATTAAAATATTCTTGGTGCCGTTTGGAAGTTTGGAATTAAAATTACGTGGTCTTGACGTGGAACCACTGTGCTGGAAAGGATTAAGGGGTAATGGCTTAGATAAGGTGGCTTTTGAAGTTTTACTTGAAAAGATTTTCGACATTCAGATCCAACTTTTAGCATATACTGTTCTTGTTTTTTGTCTATGTTAAACAGGAATTAAAAACTCGGATTAATTTATTCTCCTTTCAGATATATCATTGACAACTTTAAAACTATTCACTATTTTTTTTTTGCTTTCATATAAGGTTTATTTTCACACCATACATTGGGATGAGTATTGAAAAATCGATAAAAAAAAATTTGATAAAATGTTTGAAAAAAATTTGATAAAAAAATTGATAAATTGATAAAAAAATATATAGTTTGAGATGAAACAAAAACATCGACTTCTTTGTTCAGTAAATAATCCACTTCGCTGAAACCTTTTGCTGCTTTTACATTCCTGTCATTATCATCATTTTCTTCTTCAAATGTCATTAATTTTACAGCCATGCTATTGACTTTTTGTTTTACCAAAGAATCACCTAAAGATGAAAATGCAACTTGATCCAGGTTAAGATACCAAACGCGATTTATCATTTTAGAGAGTGCTTTGTCTGCAACCTATTTATAATTTTTTCTGTAGTCAACAAGTGATTTTGTTAATTGAAAGTCTTGGATTGGGGGCCAAAGTGGTAGTGGGAGTATTGAAGCACGCTTTTACATAAATATTGGTTAGAAATAAGCAAAGATCTCTAATACCTACTTTTTCTAAATTTGTTATTAAAAGATGATCCCTGAAATGATATATTTTGAGAATAAATATATTTTAATATTATAATATATTTATTATAATATTCAGGCATGAGATTGTAAAAAGTTGAAAAAAGAGGAAAAGTGCGTGAAATGGGAAAAAGAAATTTAAAATAACGTACGTATCAGGCAATCAAATGTTATTTTA